>OW119930.1:89971062-90285754 GCA_933210815.1 Meta bourneti | reverse complement strand
GTACTTATACCAAACTAGTCAAAATGACTGGTGCATTTTTCTATGTGATGGAATGAGTTTTGCGCAGTTATAATAAATTATAAATACTGCGTAATTGTAGCACGATCAAAAAAAAATGTCATGCGGGGGATAATTACAGAATTCGTGATACATTTTCAGTCGTTGATTGAATTTTGAGGGGTGTTGGCTGTGGACCTTTGTTTAGAAAACTGGAAAGAAACATTTCTTTGGATACTGAAATATTGTATATTCTTTGGTAAGAAAACTAAATACAGAGAGAAATATTATCCTATTATTAGTTTTAAATTATTTTTATAATTATCGCTAGGCCCCAAAAATGACAACACGCAAGAAATCTTCCGTGTTTTTGGAAAATATCACCGACATACCTATGGAATGTTTGGATGTTGAAAATGATGAGCTTTATGATAGCGAAGGCGAATTATTAGATAACCAAAGTGATCCACACACGGCAGGAACAATAAACGTGCTGATATCGAGAGTAGTGATAGCGATATTTTTGATAAGAGCAATGAAGATGATTCAAGCGACAGTGAATACGACAACATTTCAAACATACGTAAACGAAGATGTTTACCATTGCCGTCCAGTTCCAGTGACGAAGATGAAAGTGAAACAGAAATTTCTACAGACGGAACTATTTGGAGAAAAATAAAAGAAGGGGGCGTTGGTGGAGGATTATCAGTTCACAGAGCTTTCAAGGATACTCCCGGGCCTATAGCATATGCAAAAAGAAATATTATAAAGGAGGAAATAAGTAGCACATTTTTATTAGTAATTGACCATTTTATTTTAGAACATATAAGAACTTGTACAGAGTTAGAAGTACTTGTACGAATTTTTTATTTTTATTTATGTTTCAATTAACTAATGAATGAATTTATAATTAATTTAATATATTACAATTAACCTATTTGAAGTAATTTATCATTTATAAAAAATATATAAAGACAGGAAACCCCACCAACTATTTTTTCTAAGACCGGTCATTTTGACTGGTGTCGGTAGAAAAAACATAGTCAAATTGTCGGTATATCTAGTGTTAAAAACAAAAAATGGGATATTGGGATGGCAAACAGGGTTGTCTAATATACTGTATTTATGAGAAATTAAGAGTTAGCATCTGGAGATCGTCATTAAAACTGCAGTTCCTTCCACCTCTGACAATGCGAGGATACACTTAAACTTGCAAAAAATAGGACTTAAACTTTAAAAATATACAATTTAAGTCGCCATCAGTAAACTAGCGTTACAGCAGAGCAGACACCGCGTCTCAGGTTATGAATAATAATTCATAATTGGAGCAATATTAAAATGTATCTTATAGTTTTTTTTAACCCTCCTTTTAATTGTCTCCATGGTTGTCAGATTTGCTAATAATGACTTATCTCGTCATTAGCATAATTGACCAGAGATATCTTGCCATTAGAAAACTGACCAGATCTTGGTAAACAAGATATCTCGCAATTAGAAAACTGACCAGATCTTGGTAAACGAGATATCTCGCCATTAGAAGAAAATTGACCAAATCTTTATCTTGCCATCACAATAAAAATCGGCAATGGCTTGAGATATCACGTCGTTAGCAAAATTGGTCAGATCTTGATGAACGAGATATCTCGTCAAAACCATTTGGAGGGTTAAGCCGCAATCAGCTCTCGTAGAGTAAACAATGCGCTCAAGTAAACCAAATTTCAAATGTGACATTGAATATTCAACTATTCTTCAACTTCATTCAATTTCAACGTAATTTTCCAAGTCTTTCTCAATAACATAATAATGCTATATTCTCTGAAGGTCCATCAGTACAATATTGAAGAAAGGTTCTTACACCAATTTCCCCAGCTGAAATTTTAACTATTACCCAATTTTTATTTGCCCCCCCCCCTCTCCCGATTGAATTTTCACATCATAGATTAATTATCCTACATTTTGTCATCAATCTATTTTTCCACAATAAAGATTCAACCATCATGGAATGTTTATTTAGTGTTCGCCTTTCTACTATTTTTCTACGTTAAAAATTAAATTTTTCACTTCCAAGGAAACCAAATTTTCATACTTTTAGAACCGTTTTTCAACTTTAAAAATCCTTATTGGACTATTCGCTACAGAGGCTGAGAAAAGAACATTCTTGCAAAAACTCGTACTTTCTCCAAGTTTGCTATTGGATTGAACAATCAAAAACCTCTTAGCTCTTTTATGACAGCAGCATTTGTGTACTTCTGGTGGTGTTAGCGCCATCTATCTGTGAATTTTAGAACTGCAGTAATTTTTGTTAACAGAAATCCACCTTTCGGTCAGTACTTGCGCTTAAATAGTATTTCAGCTTACTTCAAGGTATGTAGTTTCATTAAATTGAATTGAATTTACGTGACACTGAAGTAAACCAACGGGCGATTAGCGATCGTCCAGGATCAACTCCGAAGAATATCTGAGGACATCTCGTAATTTTGAACCGTGGTTCCATGACGAGATCGATACCAGAGCTGCACTTGCTATTACACCGAATGTTAGTACACCGATTGTTGTATCTTAACAAAGCCCCAACCAGTCCAAGTTCTCATTGGCGCGGACATTTTAGGAAAACTCATGACAGGGAAGCGTAAAGTTTTGTCTTGCGGACTAGTGGCTATAGAAACTCTGCTCGGCTGGACTTTGTTAGGGAAAGTGCCTGAGAGTGAGGTACATTCAAATAACGCAATGTTAGTTACTTCACTTTTTGTCAAAGAAGCGGATGTTTCAGAGTTGTGGAAGTTGGACTCTATAGGGATCAATGATCCTATTGAAAAGCTTTCGAAACAAGAGCAGGATAATTTTAATAGAGAACATTTCCTTCAAACAGTGAGATACACTGAAGAAAAACGTTATGAAGTTCATCTGCCTTGGTTAGACAATTGTGTATCATTACCAGACAACTTAGAACTAGCTAAAAGAAGATTGGAATCGTCAACTGCTAAACTTCTTTCTAAAAATTTATATGATGCATATGAGAGTATCCTTTTGCAATGGCTATATGAAGGGATAATTGAAGAAGTTACTACATCAGAAGTTGGAGTGACAGAAAATTACTTGCCTCACAGACCAGTTTTAAAGGAAAGCAGTTCTACACCTATTCGCCCTGTTTTTGACGCGCCAGCCAAGATGAAGGGACATCCGTCACTGAACCAATATTTGCACAGTGGCCCAAATTTGATAGAGCTCATCCCAGATATCCTGTTAAGGTTAAGGGAAAAGAAAATTGGAGTCACTGCCGACATCAAAAAGGCTTTTCTGCAAATTGGCATTCGTAAGGAAGACAGAGATTTCCTACGGTTTCTGTGGTGGAAAGATAACGACTGCAAAGATTACAGAGTTTTTCGTCATGCCAGAGCAGTCTTTGGAGTTCGAAGCAGTCCGTTTCTATTGGAAGCCGTTTTAAAGTATCATATTGACAGATATTCAGATGTTGATCCATTTGTGACTTCCTGCCTTTCGAAAAGTTTTTACGTAGATAATCTTGTCACCAGTGTAGACAATGAAGATGATTTGAAACGAGTTGTAAATATCTCCAATGACGTATTGAAAAATGGTGGTTTTGAGCTTCGGGATTGGGAATGGTCCCTGTCAAGAGAAGAGGATCCCAAGACTACTGATTTGTTGGGATTTCATTGGAACAAATATCTAGATGTTCTTACACTTAAACTTAAGTGGTTAAAAGAAGTGAATGTAGAACACATTACTAAGCGAACGATGTTGTCAATGGCTCACAAAGTGTTTGATCCATTCGGCTTCACTACACCTGCCATGCTTTGTCCTAAACTAATGTTACAAAAGACTTGGAAGATGTCTCTGGGATGGGATGAAGAAATTACTGGAGCTTTGCGCGAAGAACTTATACATTGGTTCAAAGAGCTAGAGATTTTGAATGAGGTACGTGTACCGCGTTGGATCAACGTCACTCCTGAGGGATACGAGATCTGTTCCATCCATACTTTCTGTGATGCAAGTAAAGATGCTTATGCTGCTGTCGTGTACCTAGTCCATAAAGGGGAAAATAACGAAGTGTTCCTGTTGTCCTCAAGATCTCGCATAGCACCCTTACAGGGAGCGACGATTCCTCGACTAGAACTAGTAGCTGCTCTGGTGGGAGCAAGATTGACCAAGTCTGTAGTTGATGCCCTCGGTTCGACAACAATCCAATGTTATTATTGGAGTGATTCTACTACAGTTCTTACTTGGATAGCTCAAGAGGAGAATTGGTCAATTTTTGTAAAGAACAGAGTTGATGAAATTAGAAGACTCAGCCATCCTTCATCGTGGGGACACGTTTCCGGAGATCAAAATCCTGCCGATCTTCCCTCAAGAGGATGCAGAGCTACTCAGCTAGTGAAAGTTAGATGGTGGGAAGGTCCATCATGGATGAAAAGTTCCTTGGAAAAGTGGCCTTGCAGTAGCACTTATTTCGATGTTGACGCAGAGGAAGTATCAACAGAAAAGCGTAAAACTGTGGTGACAAATTTGACTATAGATGTCAATACTATTCTTGACCGATTTTTATACTTCTCCAAATATTCAAAGATTTAAAGAATGACTGCATGGATTTTTCGCTTTTGTCATAATTCAAGGAATAGATCACAGCTAATTTTAACCGAGCTATCATCTGATGAGATTACCAGGGCAGAAAGAGCTCTTTTGAAATTGATTCAACAACAATGGTCATCAGAGGAGAGAGAAAAATATTCCCGGTCGATACAGTTCTATGAAGATGATGGGATACTGAGAGTGAAGACCAGACTTGTGCTAAGTGATGATGATGAAGATTTTCAGAAACCTGTCGTACTTCCAGACCATTCTATTGTTCGACGACTTATTGAACATACTCATAAATCTTTAAAGCATAGTGGAGTATTAACAACTCTGGCGCAGCTGCGTGAACAATACTGGATTCCCAAGGGTCGAAAAGTAGTTCGTGAAGTTCTTCGTCATTGTTTGGAATGCAAAAAACTTGCTTCTAAACCAGTGATTCCCGTTACAGCTCCATTGCCTTCTGACAGAATACATCGGGTGCCAGCCTTCCATTTAGCTGGACCTGTATTCCTACGAGGAGGTTACAAAGCCTGGATAGTGCTCTTCACTTGCGCAGTCTATAGAACTTGTAACCTCTTTATCTACCGAAGCCTTCTTGCAAGCTTTACGACGTTTCTTTGCAAGAAGAGGAAGGTGTTCAACTCTTTATACCGATAATGGAACTAATTTTACGGGAGCTGCAAGAGCACTGGATTGGGACTCAATACAAAAGGAACGTGCCTTACATCAAATTAAATGGTTTTTTAGCCCACCCTCAGCACCGTGGTATGGTGGATGGTGGGAGAGAATGGTTCGTTGTGTCAAAGAATTACTCAGGAAGAACTTGTTGAGGGCATGTGTAACCTACGAAGAAATGATTACATTACTTTGTGACTGTGAAAGAACAATAAATAGCCGACCCCTTACCTATTTATCAGATGATCCCAATGAATTAAAGCCTTTGACACCCGCGCATTTTTTACAAGACCTGAATGAGCAAGAGACCGTTGATTTGGATTTAATTGATGCTCAACATTTACTGAAACGTGTGCGCTACCTTCAGACCGTAAGACAAAATTTAAGGCAACGTTTCTACAGAGTACCTTGGAGAGCTGGTTAAAAACCCTAAAGTCAAAGAAAGCAGAAACAATTTAAAAGAAGGAGATATAGTTCTTGTTGAATCCAGCAGTCCTAACAAAATCAATTGGCCTTTAGCTCGAGTGCTGGAACTCTTCCCCGGTAAAGATTCAGTTCTACGAGTTGTTCGATTACGAACAGCTAACGGTGAAATCATTCGTCCAATTCAGAGGATTTTCCCGTTGGAAGTAATGCAGGCAGAAGTTTCTACATTACCACCTGTCTTTGAACCTGTTACAAATCCTGAGAGTTTGACTCCCAAAACTCAATGCATTCCAACAGAACATCCTACTATCGTAAGACAGACTCGGACTGGAAGAAAAGTTATTCCGCCCGTGCGAATTGTATTTTATTTTTGTATGGCAATGTCTGCAATACAAAGGTGGGTGTGTTGTATCTTAACAAATAATTTTAGCTTTCCGCAAATCTTGAATTTTATGACAACAGCGCTTTATATAATATGAAACCTTTTTTATTGCTTAGATTTTGGCAACGTTGTTCAAAAAGGTACTGATCTCTAATTCCAACGAAAAATGTAGCAGTCGATGTCTTTTGTTAAATCTTTTCCTCACTTTATTAATAAATTTCTGTATTGAATCGCCTTTTACTTGTACTTCATTTGCAGAACCAGGGGTTCATTTGAAGTTTATGTATTTTGCTTGAAAATAAACGTCCAAACAAAACACCGATGCCTCTGTATACGCGTTGTGTTGCTTCAGTGCGACATTAATTAATTACCATTACCTCTTTATTCACAGCAATACAAGCCTTTGCAGTTTCCTCTAGTTGTTTTCCCTAAGCTGTGTGATCTAACTTTGTGGGTTTGTTTACATCCTTATGTAAACTAAATTTCATAAGAATTGGTTAGTCTGATTTTTACTTGCGACACACAAATGCTCACACACTTCTCACAGAACTTTTTCCATCAAAATAATCCTGCATATGTTTTGAAAAATTCAGCAATAATTCATTCTTAAATGCAACAAGACCGACTGAGAATCTACTCTACGAACATTAGTTACTCTCAAGAATGCAATGGCTAATATTTCGAGGGATGTTGCTTTGGTTAAACGTATTTAGCTTTCTCTCTGGAATCTGATCACGAAAGCTTATGGCAGTCATATGTTCCGAAAGTAGGTTGTAAACGGATTAGATTCAGACAAAACGAACGAACTCGGGACTTTTAAACCAAGTTTTAACACCTCGTTGGATTATTTTCCCGTTTTAATGTTTTACTGAGTGCATAGATTCATAAAACTACACACAAACCTAAATCATCTGATCATATTCAATATCCTTATCTTTATTCCAAACAAAATCATTACAGTCGAGTTGAGATGTCTGATGAAAGCAGTGTGCCAAAACAATGCTTAAGCCAGAAAGGACATCTGAGAGAACCCTGCTTTGTCCCGACGAAAGAGAAGCCTTTCCAGTGCGATGTGTGCTGCAAGTGTTTCGGCACACAAAGGAAGCTGACCAAACACTGCCACACTCATTCAGAAGAGAAGCCTTTCGAATGTGAAGTATGCTACAGGTGTTTCAGGGAAAGAGGAGCTCTGAAGGCACACTGCGTGAGAGCACACATGGAAGAGAAACAGTTCCCATGCGACGTATGCGGAAAACGTTTCAGCCAGAGATGGAATCTACTTCGGCACTGTCAAATTCATTTGGATGAGAAGCCCTTTGAATGTGAAGTGTGCAACAAATGTTTCAGGAGGCAACGATCTCTGAAGGAGCACAGCCTCGTGCACATGAAAAAGAAAGAGTTCCAGTGTGATCTATGCAACAGGTGTTACACACTCAAAGCAAATCTGCTCCGACACTACCGCGATCACTCGAAAGTGAAGCCTTTGCGATGTACCTCGTGCAAGAGAAGCTTTGCGGGGAAAGATGCTTTAGAGGAACACTTCTGTGTAGTTAAAGAGAAACCTATTCAATGTGATAAGTGCGATAAATGTTTTTGGAACATAGGTAATTTAAGACAGCACTCTGTCGTACATACAAAGGCAGACTTGCGTGTACCTAAAGAAAAGACTTTTCAATGTGATATGTGCGATAAACGTTTTTCCAACAGAGGGCATTTGACACAGCACTCTGTCGTGCACAAAACAGGGAGCCTATTGCAGTGTGAATTGTGCAACAAGAGTTTCAACAATAGGGGTGGTTTGAATCGACACTACCTCGTGCATACCAAAGAGAAGCCATATCATTGTGATATGTGTGATAAAAGTTATACTCAGCGTCCAAGTCTGAAGAAACACTACCTTGTACATAACAAGGAAGCCAGTAATGCGATTCATCAACTAAATGAAACCTCAAGGCTCAGATTTTCTATTTGATAGAACGGAACCTATTGCAGTGTGAATTGAGGCTATCAGAGCAAGAGTGGCCTATCCCACAAAAACCCGAAAATGCCAAAATAATTATTTTTGGCACCTACAGTACACTCTCTTGGCATTTAATGCATTTGCAATGTAGATTTTAACCCTCCTCAAATCATTGTGGATAAATAAAAATATATAAAAAATGGTGCCAAGAAAATCGCATTTATCTCCATTGGGTATGTTGGTGGGTTAGGCCACTTTCAACAAAAGATATTATTTAAATTGACACTACCTTGTGCATACCAAAGAGAAGATGTATCTTTGTGATATGTGTAACAAACGTTACCCTCAGCGTCCAAATCTGAAGAAACCCTACCTTGTACATAAAAAGTAGCCAATAATGTGATTCATCGACTTAATGAAACTTCAAAGTTTTATTTAATTTTCCAAATAAAAATATTCACGATATAAATAAAATTCTTTAATTGAATTTTCAACTATTATAAGAACCCAAGCTTTAATTTTAATTTTTAAAAGACCCTTCAAAAGCTTTAATATTTGCCAATGATCTTTAAAAAGCTTTGCCTTTTACAAGAAATCCATGTTTTATTTCTCCTGCATTTAGAAACCAGGATTAATTATACTTATACAGAATGTCCTAAAAGTTCCTGTACTGACGATTCGTGAATTTGTTATACAAAAACAACAAACTAACAATTATTTTTATGCTAATGGTGAAAAGCATTTTTAACATAACGTAGGAAAAATATTTGAACTCACATTTATAAAAAATGTTCGCCCCTTTCTTGGGGGCAAAGCTGAAGTCATTTGTGCATATTTTTAGAAACGTGTTTCAAGATGCTGGGAGTGACTTCTTGTATCCTTTGAGTAATGGCAATTTTCAGATCATCTATTGTTTGAGGATTATCTTCATAAACTTTGCTCTTTAAATATTCCCAAAGAAAAAAAGTCAGGGATGCTCAGATCAGGAACGAGGTAGCCAAAGATTTCTTGAGATGAGTCGAAGACAAAAAAATCTTGAAGCATGCCCATGGTTTCATAACTTGTATGGCAGGTTGCACCGTCTTGTTGGAACCAAAAATCTCGTTCATTCACTTCTAATAATGCAACAGATTGTTGGATAAGTTCTCTGTACAGTGCCATCAACAATCCTTTTGCGTGATACGGTACACCAAACGCCAATTTTTTGAGAATGTAAAGGTTTTTGCATTAATGAATGGGGATTTGTCGTCGCCCAAATGCGGGAGTTTTGCACGTTCACATAACCGCTTAAATGAAACCATGCCTCATCAGAGAAAAATGTTTTGTTCAAAATGTTGATGTTGGGAATAAATCTCCGGAACCATTGGCAATAATAAAGCCGCTTCTCATTGTCCAGTGGCTTTAGCTCCTGTAACATTTTTACACGAAAATGCGAAGCTCTTAAAGCCTTATCTGTCGAATCCACATGATGTGCCCATTTGTTGCAACAGATGCCTCACGGATTGATGAGGAGATTGCAATATCCTTTGTTGAGTTTCTTGCACAAAGTCTGGTGTAATGACTTTCGGTCTTTCACTCTTGTGTTTGTCTTCCGCCGAAACTGTCTCACGAGTTGATATAGCGTATCTTTACTCGGATTGCAACATCTGGATATTTATGTCGCCAAAATTCTTTACATCTTGCATATGATTTACATTCAAAATAAGCCTCAAGCAGCGCAATTCTCTGAATGCTTTAATTAAACTCATTTTACAATGAAGAACAAAATGACATGGAACTTTATTATCGCACAACTTGAGCGAGAAGAAAACCAAACGATAAAAATTAAAGAATTCATAAAATTATAAACAGACGATAAAATTCAATAATTAAAAAAAATCTCGGTCAAATGATTTTTTAAAGCTGGAGTACGGGAACTTTTAGGACACTCTGTACATGGTTAAGTTTATGCCTGTTGCTAGCAACCCCTAAGAATTCCTATAACTTACCCTGAGTATCTTTCTCTCCTGTCATTAAAAATCCATTACTTGACGTCTGTTTCGTATTTGATCAAATAGGGCTCTTGCACCAGAAAAGTAACTGCCCATGGTCAAATTCTATCAAAATCGTCAATATAATATTTTCAATAGATAAAAACTACTCAGGGTAATGTGACTGAGCTTATTTGTGTTTCTCTAGCAGTTTCAGTAGGGGTGCTCTGAAAGAAAGATGCATCAGGATAGTAGGCTTATTTAAAAAAGCTTATAGGATTAACTAAAAAAGTTGACAGTTGAAAGGTAGAAACAGAAAGCGCTTTTGAAAATTCCTATTTTGAATGACAATTTCATATAATGAACACATGATGTATTAAATTTGTTTTTCATTTTTGTTAAAAAAGGGCTGCCATATATGACTAAAAGGTGAGTTTGGGCTACTAATTTTCAATCGACTAAAGATGTCTTTTTCAGCAAAAGCTATTTTCAAAATTTTGGTGACTTGAAAATTCACCAAAAGGTCTACAGAAGTCTTTATATTAATAATGGGCAGAAAAAATATGTTGTGTTTTTTCTTTATGAAGAAAATTTTTGGTACCTGTGGTAACCATGAAAGAAAAACTTTGGTATCTGGTTACTAAATTGTCACGAAGACAAAAGATTGAAAAATATAGTTTATTTGTAAAATTTTAATTTCTCTTCAAGATAAGAAATTAATAAGTGTACAGACGGTAGTTTGGACAAAGGAATCACTTGTCCTTATGGCACTCAGAATCCTCCGCTACATTTTGATGTTTATTTCCTGGAGACTTAATGTTTATTGCTGGCTGCAGTAGCCCAGTTGGAAGAGTAACGGATTAGCAACCAAAGACCCTTTTGTATGGTGGGGCTGATGCATGTAAAAATCTGTTGTGGGCTCATGGTGTGGTGTGGAAGTTTGGAAAGTTGAGTCCAGCTCGGGTGTTGAACTCGTCATCTGACCATTTATTATTGCACAAGATCCTGCATTCTCTACAGTTGAGTTTTAAAACGAAACTAGGGAAAGAATCAACATAATGTTTAGAGTAATGAATGCCATCTTGAGATATGATCAAATGTTTTATTTTTTGAGCATTCAATTTTATTTCTGTTTCTATTATGTTTTGAAAATAAATAGAAAGTTTACGCTTCATAGTTTTAGAAATAAATAATATTCTTTATGAATTTCTGAGTACTTTTTTCTTTATTGTTTTATAAGTTTCTGTATCCTCTAAAGTGGTCTTAAAAAGTAGCAGTTTGTGTGGGGGAATCGACACAATGAAGTCGGTAAACGATAATGAATGTATAATGAAGTGCAATTTTTGTGACTGAATGTGTTTTGTTTTTAAATGTAATTTTATTCCTTCAATCAAAATTCCTTTTTAACTTTTTGGATTTTTTTTTCAGATTGTTTTTAAAGAAATAGAAATTTTACATTTTCTTGTTTTAGAAATAGATGCTTTGCCACAGCTTATGAATTTCTTAGTTCGAGACAACCTCTATATCTTGATAAATTGTATATTTTTAAAAAATTGTATAATAAATTTTATTGAACTATGACAGAAAATATTGATGAGTCAAAAGTTACTGGGGAAAATAATCGTGAAATATGAATAAATTAAGAATTGATAGAATTTAGAAGCCAATTACCGTTCTAGGAGCGAAATATAAATGTTAAATCTGAAGGGTGGAAATCAGGAAAAGGTAGGTAATTTAAATTAAGGTAGCTGCGGTTGTAAGCCGTGACAATGTCCTACTTAGCAATAGGTAGGTATTTTAATAAACGTCACACGAGCAAAATAACGGGCTATTGGTGACGGTCCAGAATCAATCCCAAAGGGAAAGATCGAGGACAACACGCAATTTTGAACCACTGTCAGATGACGAGGCAACACCTGAGCTGGCACCCCACCAACGTGAGAACATTTGAGGCCACGGCAGATTTTACGTGCACCAGCCCCCTTTGTACACGACGGTCTTTGGTTGGATTCGAACTCTCAGCCCTCCAGTTGCTAATCCATTACTTTTCCAACCGGTCAACCCCAATTAGATTCAATCAGTTCAGTGATTGTGGGCCAAATATCTGAGTAGTATATGGGGACCACTCAAATATTATCCATATAGTACTCATTTTACGTAAATTTGGAATTCTTTTAGTTAAAAATACAGACCTTCAGATTTTCCAACCCTCAATTTTAGACCAAAATTTTGTTCATTTCACCCTAAAAATGCTCTATTTAGTTTGAATTTTCCAGTCAATTTTACGCAAAGAATTCTGAACGTAAAATTAAAAATCATCAATTGAGACCAAAAAATGGAAAAATCGCTTCAAAAAACGTGAAAAAATAGATAGCCCCAAAACGGGATTCCCTCTGACGTTTCATAAAGTTTTGGGACAGCAGTGAGGCAATTTAAAATTAATTATATTTGAAATTAAAGTATATATGATAAAAAAAAGTTTAAAGTACTACTTTAAAACCACTTAAAATTCGATTCAAACGGTTTGCCAACAGAACTGTTATGATTATTTATAATTGTTACTGCAAATTAGCAGTAACTTTGCACGGTTTTCGTAAATAATATCCATTTTGCCATCTTTAGAAAGCATGTGGGACATGAAAGAAAAGTCTTCTTTTTCATCTCTTTTTACTGCTGTTCCGATAGCAGTTTGCACAAGTGTTATTACAAAATATTAATAGTTGCCGATTTTATGGAATTGCAATGAAGCATATTAGTTCTCAGGATGTTGAATTTCTCCGTTAGTTACAACTGTTAAATAAACCGTTAATATTAACAATTACAAAACCCCAATAGCAGTTTGCACTTTTTTTTCAATATAACAGGTAGTAACTGTTGACCAACATTTGAACTATTGTGGACGTGGATAGCCATTGAAACAAGTTAAATTTCGCATTTCCTGAAGGTGTTGAAAGTTTATGAAGGATAGTTAAAATTACATTGCACAAAGGGTAACATATCCGGTAATCCAAATTGGCTTCTTACCAAGAGATGACAAAATAAGGCAGCGCAGCGCTCTTTGGACCTATATTTCTTTAAAATCACAGCTTTTAAATAAATGTATTATTTATAGAAATAAATCAGCAATTACAAATGCAATAAATCGCTGTTTTTAAAGAAAATAGTTTTATTGACGAGTTAATCCATTCTTGGAGGCAACCCATTTTTCTGTCGGATAATTCAAAATTACCAGTACGCAACTTATGACTAGACGGCAGTAGTGGGAAAATGCGGGTTCTAAAACAGTGGTGGAGAAATCGAGTGGAGTTGAGTTGTTCCGGAAGTGGCGTCATAACCAGAAGTAGAGGTGAGTTGTACCGGAAGTGACGTCATAACCGGAAGTAGAGTCGAGTTGTACCGGAAGTGACGTCATACCAAGCGGAGTTCAGTTGTTAGTTTCGTTTTCAATTTTGAGTTGAGTTTAGTTGTTTTCTTCCTGCTTGGAGTGGAGTTGAGTTGTTAGTTTCGGATTTCGCCGAATAACACGTGTTTACGTTTTGGACTAGCGAATTTCAGGCGGAGTTGAGTTGTTAGTTTCGTTTTCAATTTTGAGTTGAGTTTAGTTGTTTTCTTCCTGCTTGGAGTGGAGTTGAGTTGTTAGTTTCGGTTTCTCGGATTTCGCCGAATAACACGTGTTTACGTTTTGGACTTGCGAATTTCAGATGGATTGGAGAGCTGATTTTTCTGTAACTCGTAACCGGAAGTGACGTCATGACCGGAAATGGCGTCATGACAGGAAGTGGAGTTGAGTTGTTCCGGAAGTGACGTCATAACCGGAAGTAGAGTCGAGTTGTACCGGAAGTGACGTCATACCAAGCGGAGTTGAGTTGTTTGTTTCGTTTTCAATTTTGAGGTGAGTTTAGTTGTTTTCTTCCTGCTTGGAGTGGAGTTGAGTTGTTAGTTTCGGTTTCTCGGATTTCGCCGAATAACACGTGTTTACGTTTTGGACTTGCGAATTTCAGATGGATTGGAGAGCTGATTTTTCTGTAACTCGTAGCGCCATCTATTAGTACTTTTTTGAGTAAAAATAATAAAATCTTTAAAACATATTTTTAAAAAACTAAAAGATGTGATATTTTTTGCTGGGATCGAACTGACTACCAAAAAGTACTCGTAATCGAGTGTTAGTTGGATGAGATTATAACCACTCGGCCACGAATACCTGGTTACTTACCGAAATATAATCAATTTAAATCGGAATACATTAAGTGCGTAATTGGCTGTTAAAATAGTATAGATTGCTCCACCACATCGATTGCTCCACCACATCAATAAGTTCGATCAGTTTTTATCTGCGTTTCTGACATAGAAAGGTGAATGTGGTGGAGAATGACGTCATTCTAACGTGTCCAAACGTGGAATCAAACACGTGGTGGAGAATGACGTCATTCTAACGTGTTCAAACGTGGAATCAAACACGTGGTGGGGATGGAGAATGACGTCATTCTAACGTGTTCAAACGTGGAATCAAACACGTAGTGGGGATGGAGAATGACGTCATTCTAACGTGTTCAAACGCGAAATCAAACACATGTGGTAGGCAATGAAGTCACTCGAGAGTAGAGTAGAGTTGAGTAGTAAGTTTACCTCCGCGTTTCTGACATGAAAACGTGAATGTGGAGAAGAAAAGTTTTAGTACCGAATCTGGCAATGGTATGTAATAAGGTTATTTGTGGACTCGCAGAATGGCAACACCTGGACCCATTCTAACAGGTCTGACCAGTAAGATTCTTTTGACTGCAAAATATCCCAGAGGAGGACGTGTCGCTGCCCTGAAATCTTGGAAGTGATATCACTTGTATCTTCAAACGTGTTCATTCCTGTTCCTTAGTGCTTTTAGTGGAAAAACATGAAGCGAGCATTTCCTTTCGGATATACTTTACCCTTTACAGATAAAAAAGTGATGAAAGGTTCTGGGGTCGATGTACTTTCATCTCAAGTATCTGATTCATCAATGAATGAACTAGGTCCAAATAGCTTCCATTTGGGTGATACCAAATTTGCTGTTGTCTCTTGCTTCAAGGGAATTATCCGCGTGCATATTCGTCATTATTACAGAGATCAGCAGGGAGTGCTGCAGCCTTCCAGAGAGGGTGTTTCTTTGCTTCCTAAAGTCTGGAAAGCCTTCTATGAAGCAATTCCTAGCTTTCGCTCAAAGAACGCTAGCGATGTTATTATCGTTTCAAGAAGCCTTTTACTCTCCAAAGAAATTCGGGGAAACGAGAAATGTGTGAGTTTTCAAAATATGTTTCAAAAGAAAGACTGTGCTTTTCAACTAACTGCAACGCGCATTCTTCTCTCTGTGAAACAATTGGATCGACTGGAAGCTGTATCGGAGGAAATTACTGAAGCCATTAATGAAGGATTTGTTAATGAATCCCTCGATTATTTTGTGAAAGAAGAATTCGTGAAACGTGGAGCAGGAACCGATGAGAAATATTACGGCGATCCTGATAGATCTGAGAAAGTGAGCGAACTTACCGACAGAGTGGCTAAACATCTAAAAGTACTCATTTCGGAAAAAATAAAGAAAATGATGAATTGTTTTGGATGTGAAAACAACTTTGAAAATCAACTTGGGCATGAATGTATGACTATGAGTTTAAGTGAACGTTACGATCGGTATTTCCTAAACGCTTTATATGAAATCGACTGGAATAGATTCGGAGAAACTTTAACTTCGGAGAATATGTCCTTGAGGTATTTATTCTTTGATTTTGACGTTCTACGTTTTGTAAATACAACAACTCTGTACGAAACAGTACGGAGGCTTTATGTTAATGATAAATCTGATAGTTTTACATGTTAAAGAATATAAATATGTTTTGTATATATATATATATATATATATGTATAATCAATAAATTCTTTGTTTATCTTTTTCAAATGTGTCTCTCTTTATTTTAAAATGTATAAGTACTTATTTTATTACTTTTCTTTTTTTTGTATTTGTATACATACTTTTACTTACTGCAGTGTCATTTGACACATTTAGAATTGTATATTATACAGTTTGATATTAGAACTAAAAAATGACAAACAAGTAACATATTTCTGTAAAAGACAAGTTTATTCAAACACAGACATGTACACAAAATAAACATTCCCTTACAAGCTTCCGTGTATTTAACATTTAACAGATTGCAAGTTCACAAATTGAATAGATTTGTAACATTGACATTTTTTTCTCTTTCAAAGATTTTCTGAAAACTTTCTAGAGATCTTTGACGCGGCTGTTTCTGTTTTGGAGAATGAATTGTAATTTTTCTTTCTCCAGGTAGATGTAATTCCATTGTATCATTACACATATTTAAAGAGTAATCATCTATGATTCCATCACTATCACAAATTGTTATATAACCTTTATCGAGTATCATTGTAAGGCCAAATATGAATGCTGAGATTCCCATGAAAATAAGAACAGAAAATGCTCTTCTCTGGATGAGTTCCATTGCTTGAAATGAGACATAGACCTTGATTATAATCAATATATACTGCTTGAAACTTGAAAGCCTCATCTACTTATGGATTTTTATAGCGGGGAAATAACTGATGATTTACAGAGGAAGCCAATTACAGACTCGTTTTGGGGTTGGGGTAGGCATCACTTCTTTCATTACCCTCACTGCCTTACCGAGTTGTTGAGGTATAGCAAATTTATTTTTTACAAAGGAACTGGGGAAGTTAATTTCCTTAAGTGCATCTTTAAACTGTTCTTGTCCATTCACGTACTTATCCATCTTTCTTTTTCGCACTAAACGGTCTATCAGGTCAACAATATTAGAACTTTTCACTATTTTACCTTTATACACAAATTCTCCATTAGGCATCCAAGAAACAACCTCTTTATTGCGTTTTAAATAAAGAATAATATTTGTAGTTAATCCAATAAAATTTTTGGGAACGGTCTTGAGCATCATCTCCTCCACATTTAACGTTCTTTCTTTCTCATTCGCAATATCTGTTTCCTTCTCTGGATTATCTGACAGTTCTGAATTAATTGTTACAGATGGTGGATTCAATACATTCACGTTAATCCTCCTCTGCAATACTTGATTGTATAACTTAATTTTTTCATCATCATCCATTTTATTAACTAAAATACTTTTCATCTCACGATCTAATTCACTCAGCTGTTCGTCTGAAGGTATATGTCTTGATAATCTCTCCTCTGGAACTAAAATCATTTTCTTTGCATATTGCATTTTTTTTTACTTGTTAAGTAGAGTAGTCAAGACAGTGAGTGCTGCGGGTATTAAGATATTTAAAAACCCTCCTTTTTGAATAATAATTTTTCGCTTTTTAGTGAGGGTTACTTTTTTATCTGCTAGGTCTCTAAGTGTATGCTTATGACGAGAAAGTTTTTTCTTCTGTTCATCTGTTAAAGGAACATTCCCTTTTAAAGTGTTCAAACAACATTCAGCTATGCAATGGATGCTAGATTTCGGAAGATTTTTTAAAAAGGCTTTCCGACATTTTGTGGGGCATACAGTTAAAAGTCTCATGCGTTGCACGTCTCCTTCTGTTAAAGGCATGATGAACAATGAATTATTTGCAAGTTGTGAGTTTATTTTAACTGATAAACACAAGTTTCTTCTCCTGGAAGAATTTTTGTACGCAGTCGCATATTCTCTTCAGTCTCAGATTTCAAATCTACAAGTAAATAGCTGAAAGGCTTTTTCGTGACGTCCTCAAACACTTCAAGAAAAAAAATTAAATTTCGAGGGTAGAGTTGACGACCGAGGTGTGTAATTTGACTTACATCGCGTCGCGATTTAAATAAAAACATGTAATGACAGTTTAATGAAATTTCTCTGAATTCTTTTCCTTTATGAAACAAATTTTGCGTTACAGTCATCACAGATAAATTCATATGATGAGATCCTTTTGTATACAAGTTTGTTATTCTTTTATCACTGCCACATTCAGAAATTAAATCGTCATATATAAAAAGTGTATTATATCCTAAATATTGCTTAAAGTTTTCGAGTATTCCTTCTACAAAGATGATATTCGACATCTCATCGTATAACTTTTGATAGATTCCATAAAACCACACTATTTTATCAAGGGTAGGATGAATCATATCTGTGTGGCTGTTTATCAATTTTTTCAAAAAATGCGACTTGCCTGATGATGTAGGTCCGCAGACAAGAGCAGTGAAAGGATGCTTTAAAGCTATTGAATTCATGGTTACAAATGACAGAAGTAAAGACTAGGGTAGTTATTTATACTCTTTTTTATTGAAATAAAGGTACGTGTATATTCGAAATTTTTTTCACAAAGTTATACACTCGTATA
Source organism: Meta bourneti (assembly GCA_933210815.1). Taxonomy (NCBI): domain Eukaryota; kingdom Metazoa; phylum Arthropoda; class Arachnida; order Araneae; family Tetragnathidae; genus Meta; species Meta bourneti. Next base: position 90,267,411 of record OW119930.1, on the reverse strand, counting down.
TCATTATTTGTAGATTGTCTATCAAATAATTTAACAGTAAATTCCATAGATCTACTTCTAGATCTTTGATACAAAAAGTATACACAATATTGTCCACACACAGCAGTTTTAACACTTTGAAGAGGTATGTCGTTGTAGACCACGTGCGGAAACTTTTTGAAATAGTCATGTATGTAGCCCAAAAAATACGAAGGTGGTTGACCGAACGAATCGAAAAACTCTACACTTGTTGGTGATTTCACATAAACAGCTAACCAATGAGTCCCTGGTTTGTGATGAGGATCGGTGTTTAAAATAAATGCAGCCGGAAAACTCCTAAAATTCTTGGGAATTCGATCACTTGGGAAAACTCCAACAAAATATAAACGCGTGTATGCATCACTTTGTAAAATGTTATTCAATTGTACCACATTCATATCGAAAAATCACACAAAATATTTCTAGACTTCGTAATTTCGATCACGTTTTGAAATTCTGCATATACCAGCACTGAAACAGTTTTCGGTAAAGCGTTTGCAAACTTTATTTCAATGCGAAGATTTCCTTGATGAATTAAATTTAAATGGCTGCCATCACCCAAGTCTGGTGTTAAGTCAAAGGCATATAGCGTGTACCCTTCGGAAAACTCATCTCTGTTAATATAGATACCTTTATTGGATGAGAGTTTTTCACTTCCCTGGAGCAAACTATTGTAAGCACGAATAAATTGGCCGTCGGCATAATTGGGATCCAAGGGCTTGTAGCTGATAGGATTTCCATCTACGTAAACGCCTATGAAATTTACATGGTTATGCTTGAGGTAAAATGGGTTTGTTGGGTAAGTGCCACTAAATGAATCATGATCGACACATGTTACGACCATGCGTTTCGGGAGTTGTCCAGAAAATATGTTATCCTGTGAAAATGAGAAAGAACCTTTCGATACTGAATATAGCTTACACAGAACTCGATCCATTGGATATTTTGCAGATGATTTTTCTAAGGCTTTGGCATGTCCAATTAAAACACCTGGACTGACTTTCACTTTCCGGATGAAAAGGGATGCATGTTCAATAACAACGTCATAATTTGCTTTTTGAGGAGCAATGAGACAAAACTCCGGTTTGCTGCGTATTAACTTTAACTTTAAGTCTACCAAGTTGAGTAATAGACGGTCTTGATAAAACAAGTCGCAGTGTAAATTTCTAATCATATCTAAAAATTTACTCTTTTCAATCATAGAAGCCCGTTTCTTCAACCCTGCATTTTCACTTGAAGGATCGGTTTCACCAAAGTGTCCTGCTGTATCTTTGTAGAAGCATTCTGAAGTAAGGAAGCTTTTCTTATAATCAGAGCCGTAATTGAGCAAAGTCTCAATGTAAGCTCGGTAAGGGTAAGTGTTACTGGATGATGAAATTAGACGCTCATTCAAACTCACATCGACTTGGGAAAATAACGAGTGAAGAAATAAGTTACATGGAGCAACTTTTTCATTTTCTGGTAAAACTGCATTGTCCTTTACAACTTTAACTTTTACATAGAGTTGGGTTGCTGATAAATCGATGTATTCCTCACCACTGCCAGATATGTTGAATTCGATAGGTCCACCATCACGAATATTAGCTATAGGATAAAATTCAGACCACTGCCCTTTTTCAATAGCTGTTTGAGTCGGTGGCATAAGAAATAAGTCAAGTTCAGATTTCACAGAGGGTAGGGAATCATTTCGTATTAAGGCCATGCTAAAGATTATGAGAATATGTCAGGTACACACAGCTTGCGATACTTCTTTCGAATGATGCGTTTCTTATTTGTGCGTTTCCTTTTATTTCCTCCAACCATTGATTTCACTCGATTGGATACTTTATCGGTTAAAGTTTTCGTTGCTTCTTTAGCTCGGTCTTTGATAGCTGACTTTACATCTTTACCTTGCAAGTAATCATTTGCAATATCCACGCCAGATCGAAGTGCTTGCTTTCCTAGTGCTTTTGCACCCGATTTAAATAAAGGAAAAACCATCCTAAACATGCTTCGAAAAATTCCCCCCAAGCCACTTCCTTTCTGCAGAGAGATGCCTTTGTAATATGACAAGCCATTACCTGCTTGCTGAGTATAATAGTCTTCAAATGTTTTTGTGCAACAACGATAAGGTTGATACATTTTGATCTAGAGATTACAAATGTCTCAAGCGAAAATGTAGTTTCCCTATCAACTTCCCGCGTTCAAATGAGACGTAACGACCAGTGTGTGTCCTTATAACGATTTCAATCGAGTCAAAATTTTTTCTGGAAACTGGTAGATAATGAGGTCTCTCAAATTGTTCCTGAATCATGTTACCATCTCTTCCCTTCACTGTCAGAGTTCGTAAAAGAGGAGCTAAGATCCCACCAACAAATTCAGGCTGAATGATATCGGTGTAAACGTACAGCAAATGTAAATCAACATTAGGATCCGCAACAAAAGGACTCTCAGTGATTACTGTATCTATGCCTCCATTTCCTGGAATAATATTTTCTCCAATCACTTTATTAGGATCGAACCCTAAGTTTTCAGCTAATCCCTTGGATAATCGCAGCTTTGCTCCGTTAGTGAGCTGCAGCACCACCTTTTTTGTGTGTTTGTTATATTTCATTTGAATTTTTATGTGCTTCGGAAATGCATGTAAAATGTCATTTGGAGAATCATAAAAACCACTCGCTATTTTTCCCTTTGTTTTTACTCCGTTTCCTAAATCATATTCGAAAGAATTTTCACCATCAATGATATTATTCCACATTCTGGGATAAATTATTTCAACTAATCCAACTTCCCATTCACCTGAGAGTTCTAGACGTTTGGGGAGTTTCGTGTAGAAGTGAGACATTGTGTTGCCAGGATAAAACTCGATAGAGCTATTACTGGGAAGTGTGACATAGAAACTCATTGTGGGTGATGGGTGGGAAACAAATTTTATGGGCAATCTCAATTTTTCGAAAATAAGTCTTTGGAATGAATCCCCGTATTAAATTTGCGAGGATAACCTCTAAACTTGACAAAGTATTCCAAACGTTTCTTAACTACTCTCATCTTTAAAATTTTCTCCACAGGAAAAGTATCTGATTTTTTAACTTTCTGCAATTCTTCTGAGTAAAATGTACCAGTGATTATTTCTCCCATTAAATCTTTTATCTTATATACTGGTAGCTTTCTACGTATACAACGCTGAATCGTAAATATTTCCTCTGACCAATTATTTTCATACCCTTTCTCAAATGTTAATTTAGTCTTTGCAACCCTAACGAAGTCTCCAACCCGAAATTTGAATGGAATCTCCTTAACATTAGTTTTATTTACATCTCCATATAAGGTATTCCACACTTGTTTTTGATTTTCAGCTGTTACACTAATAGGTTCTTTTTTAATACTGCGATGGAGTGTATGGTTATAACTGTATACAAGTTTGTCTAAAACCTCAATAAATTTGTAAGTATTTTTACGGGTAAAGTATTTCCACATTTTAGTCTTCAATGTACGATTAAATCTTTCAACAACACTAGCTTTGGTTTCATTATTTGTTGTGAAAAACTTTACTTGGACAGATTTTAAATAAGATTGAAATGATTTATTTGTAAATTCAGTTCCTTGATCTGTTTGTAATTTTTTCGGTTTTCTTTCCTTGAAAATTGATTTAAATGCATTTACTATGTTTGCCCCATTTTTCTGCTTCAAAGGTATGACCCATGCATATTTAGAAAAAATATCAATACATGTTAATAAATATCGAAAACCATCATTGTATTTCACAACACTTTGCATGTCTACCAAATCAGCCTGCCATTGCATATCTATTCCTCCAACAATTACTATGTTTCGAAGAAAGTTGCGACGAACAGTTTTATGCAGAGTGTATGCATTTTGTCTCTCTAACCATTTTTGAATAGTTCTTTTCGAAACTTTACCCTTCATTGCCTGATACAAGGCATTTATTCCACCAAAGCTCCCTGGTAAGCTAGGATCTTCATAAAATGGAGCTAATTCGTTTTGTTCCATACCTCTGACTTACACTTTAGTTACTGAGGTGATCGAATGGGGAACATAATATAAATATACACATGCTTAATCTATAAGAAAATGGATGGATAAAATATCACTTGTTACAATTTCAAATAGTTAAATAAAAAGGATTTTTTCTTAATTCGTTAAATTGTGATTATAGCAACAAAAAAGAACTACTGTTTTAAAGATGAAATGCAACTTTATTTACAATTTTAATATGCTTTGGAAATACATTCAAAATTTTACACTCAGTTTCATAAAAACCATGTTTTTTTTTTCTCCTGGTCACAATTTGATTCATCATATTTAACAATTTTGCTTAAATTATGCAGTCATTATTTTTTTCACATTAACAAATGTTATAATATGTATATATATATATATATATATATATATATATATAATCATGCAATGATATAATTACTCATCAAAAAAAAATCACAACACATCAATTTAACTTGAAATGGAATAGTGGCCATATGGTAACGTATGGATACCATCAGATAGAACATGTCTTTTAGAATCAGAAGAGGAGAGAGCTAGTTTATTTTGAGTAATTGAATACAATGTATGCTGTTTAGATCTAATTAAGTTCATATTTGCATATGTTGATTGTTTATTTTTAAGACAGTTGAAGTAATCTTCGAACTGAATATGTTCATTTACAGTTTGCTTTTTTATACCTTTAAGCTTTTTGACATCTTTTCGTCCTTCCACTTTATAAGTATACATTTTAGAACGTAACCCAATGAAATCTGTCATAATTGAACCGCCATTTTCATCTTTCATTTTACCCACAATTTTCTTATTTACTTTGGGGATATTGTACTGATTGAATTCTTGAAAATCCGATGTATCGTACAAATCTAAATGTTTTTTCATATCCTCAAAGAAATCCTCTGTGAACACGTGGTAAATAAAAGAGTCAGTATCGGTGTATAAAAGTCTCACTTTATTATCATATTCCTTTTTCATCACATTATAATGGAATTCTACCATTAAAGTTTTGGATATGTCCAGTATTGACATGCCTATACAAATGGGTTTGTTAAAAACCATTTTTGTTTTCTGCATATGAACTGCTCCTAAATTTTCAGAGAAAATGGTCCTATGACCAAAATTAGGTTTAGATATTAATTTTGTTAACGATTTAGCGTTTGTACATAAACGAATATCAACTCTTCTTCGTATATTTTCTATCGTTTTACCGAATATCGAATTATTCATTAATTTAAAGAAATCTTTTTCAAAACTATTTTGAGCCCTGGCCCTCATATGTGTGTTTAATTCTATGTAGCTTTTAAGCCAATCTGTTTCAATAAATTTTATGGCTCGATGTATTTTGATCAATTTTAAACCCAAATTCAAAAAATGTAATAATGATTTGTGATGAATTACGTATCTTTTTTTATCTCTTAGTGTTAACAATAGCCTACTTTCTTTATAACCAGGAGGAATGGCATTTTCAGCAGCCAAAGGAAAATCGCTATGGGAATCGTGAAGCGTATCCGGATATTCTAGATCTACATCTAAAATGTAGCCGAAATCATTAGACTCGTTTAAAGAATCGACATCCTGGATGTCACACCATTCAAACCCTTTTAAAGGTAGTTTTTCTGACATAGCCCATCCATATAAGTTATTCGCATCCAAATACATCAAGTAACTGGATGGTTTCGATACGTCGAATTCAGCCATGTATTTATTATTTGCCCTTGCATGCCGATGTGAACATTGCGATACTCCTCCCCTGATTCCCTGTTCTACGAACAACAACATATCATAATCCGTCAGAAGCTCAATACTAACCCCCGCGCATTTAAGCATAGCATCCCATGACAGACCTGGAGCGGTATAATACCAAGCAGGATCTAAGTGATACGATTGCATGCAGAGTGATCGAAAGTTTTCAAACACATCACAAAGTAATAGAACATCAGTTTTTACATAAAGATCGGAGTAGTCTCCTAGGGTTTTTACATCGAAAGCTTTCCACACATTTTGTGCATGCTTGTAATCTTCGTCTGAAATGTTCGAATCATTTAACTGACTATAGAAGCTAGCTTTGCACGGGAGTTGTGTTTCTTCAAATTTCTCCACACTATCCATATAGTCATATGGGTAAACTCCTTTTCTAATTAAGAGCTCCCAGCAGCAAGAAGAAAAGTGATTACGAATATGATTGAAATCTTTTTTTTCTAAATTATTGGAAAGAGTTTCCAAACTGCTAGCCATAAACTTCAGGGTATCTAAAAATCGCAAATGAATGTTTTTTCCCACCCATTTTGTGATAGATATGTATTTTTCTTCGGTGTCTGGAATGATAGTTATATTTTTATTATTACATGCAAGATCGCGAATGAATAAATGAGAGTCGTATCCAGAAAAATTATGAAAAAATACCGGTACAAAATTTGGTACCTTGTAATTTAAATTACATTTAGAATGAGCAGGTCCTCTGTAAAGACCAGTGAAATGATCGTGATCGTAAACTTTTGGATCTCCTCCATTTATAAAAGGTTTTTCACACATATAACAAGTATGTGATTCTTCATGCCTCTGCTGCTCTTCCCCAGTTAATAGCTTCATCGGGATAGGATTGAATATTTTATTTTCAATTTCCAAAGCTTCTCTCTCAAGAGATTCAACGAATTTTAGAGAAGCATCTTCCCCTCTGTAAACAACAGGAGTTTTCATTTCTCCGTTGCGTCCTACCACGTAATAACAGAAACTTATTGCCTTATGTTTTTGATACACATTTGTGTAGGAACAATCATCTAAGGGGATACACGTAGAAACTTTCTCTGTCAACGTTTCAAAATCTGCATATATTACGTATGGCACATATTATGAATGTTTATGGTTTTTAAAAGACAACCACTTTTTGTCTTCAGAAGGCATTTCTACTCTACATGGAATATTTCGATTACATAATTCGCTGTGATTATGCAAATCAACTACAGAATTGAAAAAACTCAAACATCGTCTACAAATGATATGAGAACGTTTCCCTTTTGTCAATTGACTAGAAATCAATCTGGATAAGCTTTTTATGGTACAATAATGAATGTTTTCGTTCTTTTTTATTAATAACAGATCTATGTGATTATTCCTAATTTCAGAGGTAATCACTAATGGAAAAATAATCATATCCTTCTCAGTAAATGAGTAAATATTTACAGATATATCACTGTTGTTTTTTTCAAAAATTTTAACCTCCCCTGGGCTTGTGGGGAAACTGATTCCAGTAAAATTAAGATCATCTTTATGAATTATATAATTAGATATACGAGAGGGGTTGTGTTCTGCAGGAAACAATGCAGCTAAAATACTCCAACGAAAACATTCATTATCATAATTTTTAACATTTATAACTGCATGTTTAGCTTTAATAATGTCGGATAAATCTATATAACTAGTTCCTCGTAGAGGCACATATTTGTTACTTCTTACTTCTAATTTATCAATGGATTTAAGCATCCATCCGGAATCCTTTAGTTCAAATTCTTCACTTTCTTTTAATATTTTTTCTGAAGCGTTAGTGAAAGCGTTGTCAATATCATTTGTAGATAATATTGTTACATTTTTAGTTTTAAATGAACACTCTTTTAATATTACACTTTCGGAGAAACGTTCATAAATACATAAAAGGTGAAAATTTACCTTTACGGCAGTTTGCTGTCGAACAATTTTTGCTACGAGGTCTACTGCTTCTTCTTTCTTTTGCTCCATAAACTCGGATATGTCTAATATTCCTTCTGGGTTGGGAATAGTCCAAGTAGAGAGACGGTTTTCAAAGGCACTCTCTTTCTGTCGCACAGTTCTAGAAGATGCTCCACTCGTTGATGTTGATGGTCCTGCTGCGTCTGTCAAAGTTGTAGGCAAATTTCCTCCACGTCTGGGTCGCTTGTTTTGCTCACATGACTCGGATGATTTTCTTTTGGGATGTCGTTGATGAAGTTTTTTATGACGTATAAGAGCATCTAGCCGGGTAAAAACTTTTGTACAGGCATCACATTGAAATTGAGTCTTGTCATGAACACTGTTTATATGACGTAGTAGAGCCGATTTTCTATTGAAATTCTTTTCACAAAAATCGCACGTGAAAGAGTCCTTGTTGTGCACCGAAGAAACGTGTCGTTCCAAGTTGAACTTACTGCAGAACACCTTATTACAAAGTCCACATTCGTATTTATCCATTATGTATTGGATATGAAAAAGAAAAACACTAGAAGAACTGTACACGCTCGCACGTTATAAGCAGGCTGGCCTTTCGAGATCACTTGGAAGTCGATCGAGACGGGATTATAAGGATTCGCAGTGAGTCGATGAAATCAAGTTACGAGCATTGCTGCACAGGTATCAAAGTAAGTCAGACAGAATACCGAGTTTCAAGTGATACAAAACCCAAGTTTGAGGAAGGTTTTATAACAGTGGTAGAGGGGGTAAGAAAAATCGACTCCGTTCCCTTTTGCTTCCACGGGGTCTCTCGTTATTGGAAAGGAGATCACAATCATTGTATCCAAAAGTAAATAGACGAGTGTGCTTGTGAACAACAAAAGAGCTATTCCTAGCTAGGGGAATCTTCCCCCCACAGGTATGTGATCGACAAAAGAGCTGCTCATGACTGGAAAAATCTTCCCTCGCACAGGTGTGTGATACACAAAAGAGCTGTCCATGGCTGGGGGAATCTTCCCCCACACAGGTGTCACAAACACACACTGGAAGAGATAGTCAATGAGTCTAGCGCTTTTGAAGGAATGAGATTGGAAGCATCGAATGAGGAGGGTGTGGGATGCAGGTATGTGAACGACAAAAAGAACTATTGTTCGATGGGGGAATCTTCTCTCACACTATCAATACGTCAGCATTCCTGAGACAACATACAGAGCAGTGAAATTCCTACCAAAGCGTTTGGACCTAGTTCATTCATTGATGAATCAGATACTTGAGATGAAAGTACATCGACCCCAGAATGCATATTCACTTTTTGATCTGTAAAGGGTAAAGTATATCCAAAAGGAAATGATCGCTTCATGTTTTTCCACTAAAAGCACTAAGGAACAGGAATGAACACGTTTGAAGATACAAGTGATATCACTTCCAAGATTTCAGGGCAGCGACACGTCCTCCTCTGGGATATTTTGCAGTCAAAAGAATCTTACTGGTCAGACCTGTTAGAATGGGTCCAGGTGTTGCCATTCTGCGAGTCCACAAATAACCTTATTACATACCATTGCCAGATTCGGTACTAAAACTTTTCTTCTCCACATTCACGTTTTCATGTCAGAAACGCGGAGGTAAACTTACTACTCAACTCTACTCTACTCTCGAGTGACTTCATTGCCTACCACATGTGTTTGATTTCGCGTTTGAACACGTTAGAATGACGTCATTCTCCATCCCCACTACGTGTTTGATTCCACGTTTGAACACGTTAGAATGACGTCATTCTCCATCCCCACCACGTGTTTGATTCCACGTTTGAACACGTTAGAATGACGTCATTCTCCACCACGTGTTTGATTCCACGTTTGAACACGTTAGAATGACGTCATTCTCCACCACGTTTGAACACGTTAGAATGACGTCATTCTCCACCACATTCACCTTTCTATGTCAGAAACGCAGATAAAAACTGATCGAACTTATTGATGTGGTGGAGCAATCGATGTGGTGGAGCAATCTATACTATTTTAACAGCCAATTACGCACTTAATGTATTCCGATTTAAATTGATTATATTTCGGTAAGTAACCAGGTATTCGTGGCCGAGTGGTTATAATCTCATCCAACTAACACTCGATTACGAGTACTTTTTGGTAGTCAGTTCGATCCCAGCAAAAAATATCACATCTTTTATTGCTCATTATACATTTCTAAGTTAACCAAATCCAGGCTCTTGTGAACACAGAAATCAATTCTAGGTGAGAAAAGAAAGATTTTCATCCTATTTTTAATGGCTGTAGAATTAAAACAGTTGATAAGGGGCAACAAAATATCTTATTAAAGTGACATTCCCCTTAAAAAGGCAATGCTTACGCTTAGTATTAAAAGGAATATCTTCAAAAAGATTAGTTGCGACAATTGAGAAAAAATAATATTTTGAAAGAAAATCATGATTTTGGTATCGATTCGACGTAAAATTTTACGCTGATTTGAATTCCGTTGAAATTTTGACTCTTATCTTTAACCATTAAAAAGATAAAGGGAACTTGGATAAAGGGAATAAAAAACAATTTAAGGCATAACGGAATTGACCTAGAAAAACGCCCAAGAGGTGTTCACTTGATAGCACTCGAAAATTCGCGTTGGAAAAAGTCCATGTGAACCGGGCCTAAGTTCCCTGGAATAGCAGAATGTTTAGACTACCACAATGCAGATGTTATTAGCATGCAGATCGGCGATAATTATTCAAATTCAATGAAAGGACGAATGATTGGCGACTCACAATTTGAAAGTAGAGGCTACTGGGGTTCTGAATGTTGAGATTCGATGTTTTGGCTTTCATAGAAAGAAACGAGCAGATGAATCATGCATTGTAAGAAAAAGGGACCTAGCGAGGCTAAGTTTGATTTTATTATCATCTTTTGGCTACACGAGGGGAACTTAAGTAGACCCACACCTACTGCTTGGAGTAGACATAACAAGTACAGTGCAGAAAAATAACTAACAGGCGAAATCCATGAAATCCTGTTTGGGTGGTTGGTAATTGAGTTTTACAGTGCCAAGGGCTATATTTAACCAAATATATGAAAACGTCGAGTAATGGACATAACACACAAAGAAAGGTTTACAGAAGAGAGAAAATACACCCAGGGAAGAATCGAACTTGCGCCACGGCGGCCCCCTTTTGGGAAACTGGAGATTAATAGATTTATTGTTTTCCCTCTCCATAGCAACCGGAAGGCCGCAGTGGCCAGGTTGGAAGAGTAACACTAGCAACGGAAGGGTTGCGAGTTCGAATCCAGCCAAACACCGTCATGTACAAAGGGGGCTGGTGCACGTTAAGTCTGTCGTGGCCTCAAATGTCCTCACGTTGGCGTGGTGTGGAAGTTTGGAGAGTGGAGTGCCAGCTCAGGTGTTGCCTCGTCATCTGACCGTGGTTCAAAATTACGTGTTGTCCTCGGACCTTTCCCTCTGGGATTGATCCCGAACCGTCACCAATAGCCCGTTGTGTTGCTCCAGTGCGACGTTAGTTAAAATACCTACCTACCCTTCTTATTCTGTCATGTGCATTTCTCCCTGAGTGTATTTCTCTCTTCTGTGTCAGTGAAACTTTCATTGTGTGTGTCTATTAATTGATATTGTGTGTCTCGTGTCTGGCGCAGCATGGCCAAACATGGACCTGGCGCCATAAAACACCAGCAAACCAAACCAACCCTTATTCTGTAACCAAGCGCATTGTTGGATCTTTCGCTTGCTTTAGTAACGGATCCAATTGATATACCATGGATGAGTATTTCCCGAACATATATATATACAATATTTGGCTATTTTAAGACCTATCCACAATTGGTTTTCAAAAAGGTAGGTAGGTAGTTAATTATCGTCGTACTGGAGCAACACAACGGGCTATTGACGACGTTCCAGGATCAATCCTAAAGGGAAAGATCCAAGGACAATAATTTTGTTCCAAGATCAGATGACAAGAACAACACCTGAGCTGGCACCCCATTCTCCAAACTTCCACACCACACACCAACGTGAAGACATTTGAAGTAACGACAGATTGAAAGTGCTCCAACCCACCATATATACAATGTGTACATGGGGGGTTGGATATATTCAAAATAACGTAAAAATTTGATATTCTTTCGATCTGCAAAATATCCGTTCCCTAATGCCTGTGAATAAAGTGTTTTTGAACTTAAATCTTTATAAATAAATAAATGCAATATAATCGACTTGCTGACCAGAAGTGACACCTAAACAGGTAAATATTTCGTAACGTATAGTATACGATGCATTCCAGTGCAATGCCTTAAACCTCGGTTGTAAAGTTTTGCACGTTAGTTTTTCGTAATTTTTCCAAAATTTTTGGAAGGACGGGATTATTTTGAACCTAGGAACCGGTATGAGCCAGCGGATCACAGAGAAATAGTTTTAATTGTGGCATTAGTAAACATTTTCATTAACTCTAAAATGGTATTAAAGTATTTGTTTTTTTACTGTTAAGGACTAGAGAAAGAAACCCCGATAACCTTCACTCTCCAGTGTCGATGATTCACCCACCAATAAAAAATATTAAGACGGACTTGTTTCGTGTTAAGGGGTGATCACGGAATTTTTTGGGCTCAAGAAGCTAGCAGTGAGTCATTTATAATGTGTTTTATCGTAAAAGCGAAACTGCGTATGAAAAATTGAAATATTTCTATAAAACTTTGATTAAAACGAAACTAACTAGAAAATGACCAAACAATTTCTTTAAAATTTTAAAATTGACAGTGTAAAATAAAAATATATCCCCCAAAAATCTACATTTCTAGAACCAGGAAATTAGGAACGGAATTTCTGTTTATATTCCATTGTCTACGAAGCACAATCAAAAAGATGATACGCAAACAAAATTCGAAACTCGTGATAACCTTTCTTTTTTATGTTAGTTTTGTAGGTTTTATCGTGTTTCCTACGATCTATATTGTCATCTGACCGTGGTTCAAAATTACGTGGTGTCCTCGGATCTTTCCCTCTGGGATTGATCTCGGGGGGGTACTTCAATTAACGTCACACTGGAGCTACACAATGGGCTATTGGTGACGGTCCGGGATCAATCCCAAAGGGAAAGATCCGAGGACAACACCACGTAATTTTGAACCACGGTCAGATGACGAGGCAACACCTGAGCTGGCACCCCACTCTCCAAACTTCCACACCACGCCAACGTGAGGACATTTGAGGACACGACAGATTTTAACGTGCACCAGCCCCCTTTGTACACGACGGTGTTTTGGCTGGATTCGAACTCGCAACCCTTCGGTTGCTAGTCCGTTACTCTTCCAACCGGGCCACCGCGGCCCGGATTGATCTCGGACCGTCACCAATAACCCGCTGTGTTGCTCCAGTGTGACGTTAATTGAAAATACCAATACCAATCGGCGTGGTGTGGAAGTTTGGAGAGTGGGGTGCCAGCTCAGGTGTTGCCTCGTCATCTGACCGTGGTTCAAAATTACGTGGTGCTGTCCTCGGATCTTTCCCTCTGGGATTGATCCCGGACCGTCACCAATAGCCCGTTGTGTTGCTCCAGTGTGACGTTAATTGAAAATACCAAAAAAATACCAATACCAATCCTACAATCTATAATAAATTTTTATCTAATTTTCCTTCAAATAAATCTCTATATATTTAAAAAATTGAAATATTTCTTGTTCTTGAAATTATCTATCCGAGGTAGCTCGGTTGGAAGAGTAACGGATTAGCAACCGGAGGGTTGAGAGTTCGAATCCAAAGACCGTCGTGTACAAAGGAGGCTAGTGTGCGTTAAATATGTCGTGGACTCAAATGTCCTCACGTTGGCGTGGATATTAGGAGAGTGGGGTGCCAGCTCAGGTGTTGCCTCGTCATCTGACCGTGGTTCAAAATTACGTGGTGTTGTCCTCGGATCTTTCCCTTTGGGATTGATCCCGGACCGTCACCAATAGCCCGTTGTGTTGCTCCAGTGCGACGTTAATTGAAATAACTACCTATTAAATACGGGCCGCGGTGGCCCGGTTGGAAGAGCAACGGACTTGCAACCGAAGGGTTGCGAGTTCGAATCCAGCCAAACACCGTCGTGTACAAAGGGGGCTGGTGCACGTTAAATCTGTCGTGGCCTCAAATGTCCTCACGTTGGCGTGGTGTGGAAGTTTGGAGAGTGGGGTGCCAGTTCAGGTGTTGCCTCGTCATCTGACCGTGGTTCAAAATTACGTGGTGTTGTCCTCGGATCTTTCCCTTTGGGATTGATCCCGGACCGTCACCAATAGCCCGTTGTGTTGCTCCAGTGTGACGTTAATTGAAATACCCCCCTATTAAATACTTACTTCCTACCAACCGATTTTGGCATCCGCAGTCATCAACGTTATGCTACGTCTAACGCTAGATTCGCCAGACTTTGACCGTCGACTCCTACAAGAGTTTCTTGACTTCTTATCGACCCTTTCTATTTTACTATTACGTAATTATAATAGGACAAGCAAAAGAGACCTTATGTGAGTTGTTAGATTGTTTATTTTATAGTTAGTGTTTAATGTATATATAATATAGTATATATTTTTATTGGCTTAAGGTCAAAGGGATAGTTTTGACGTCCTTCTTGACATTACCTATTTGATTAGAAGGGATAAATAATATAAAATGTGATTTCGATACCAAAATAACAATAATGCAATCTTCCTTATATAAATGAAAATAAGTCTTGTTAACTTAGTATACAATTTACTAAAGTTGTCAAGGTGAAGGGTGACTCTTGACAAGATTAGTAACGTTGGGATCAAAATGAGTCAGTTAAATCGCCTCGGAATTCAATATCTAGCTTAATTCTTTGTTTTGTTAAATGGAATTAACGTGGTTGAAAGCAGCTTGAATCATGTACGAGCTTGGAAATGCAGGCAAAAAAGGAGAGTATCACTTCAGAGTCTGATATTTTTCTACATTTATATTCGTCCAAAAGTAGCATAAAGTCCTATTTTTAAAAAGCGTCTTAGTTTCTAGATCCACTGACGATTCAACAAGTTCATCTTGTAAGTTACATTCGATATTTTCAATATCTGATTCGATTTTTCCATCGACCCCCTGAGTCCGAATGGACTCCTAACAAGTGGTCGATTCTGCGACCACTGGTTTAACGTATTAACATCGTACTGAAGTAACAACATGCTATTGTGACTGTCCTGAATCATTCCCGATCTGAAGACACCTCGTCATTTTGAATCCCAACACTTTCAACGCGAGGACATTTGAGGCCACGATAGATTTAACGTGCACCAGCCCCCCGCATTCACGACGGTCTTTGGTTGGACCTAGTTTCGAACTCGTAACCCTCCGGTTGCTATTCCAACTTTGCTATCGCGGCCCTCCAATTCGAAACCAGCGCAAAATTCTTCAACTGGATGAACCATTTTTCAATCCGCTGTTTACCCTTAACTGACTTAATATTAGCATAAATTAAATTTGCGTTTGTTCACTAGCAGCAAATGCAAAAAATATTAACGCCAGTGTCCTAGGGTAAAAGTTGAGAATCCCTCTTGTAGCATTAAAAGACCGTAGAATGACAAACCAAACGTGATCAGCAATTAACGCTGTCGAATGACGCATTTTTTCCCGTTTGTGTGTAAATGAATCTTTAATTTTATATTGCGACTTTATCACGTGGAACACAATTTATCATTTCTCAAAAAACCATTATCAGCAGTCGTAAATAAAAAATGAGCGCAAAAGCTAAAAATCGGCAAGGAAAAAATACGGGTTCAGAAGCAGGAGTGGGTGAGAAAGTTTGGAAAAAGCTGGAACGAGGAGGGTTGTGGCAGCTGAATTTTTTAAACTGCTGTGTCAAGTGTTTTGAATATTCGGTTTTTAATGAGATTTTTCCGAGGTGAGTAATCAGTACACAAATCCACATCGAAAACGCCATGACATGAGGGAATTGCGAACCAATCGAACTCGACACGTGCGGATCGTAGGCCCGCCTCTTTCGACTTGAGCATTTTAAAGTGGGGCGATAAATGCTTGCCAATGACACTTCACAGATCGCCAATTCTTGGTTGACCAAATAACTTTATGTTGGATGGTGCATGTCCTATGCGGATCTGCAGGCAACCCTACAGAGGGAATACAGAGGGGGGCTCGGGGTTGGTGGCTAATGGTGACCCAACCCGAAAGAAAAGATCCGAGGGCAACTCGTTTTGAAACACCTCGGCAGGTAATTGAATTAACATTGCACTGCAGCAAACACCGGGCTATTGGCGACGGTACGAGATCCATCTCGAAGAGAAAGATCCGAGGACATCTCGTAATTTGGAATCACGTTTAGAAATGCAGAGTGGGAGAACAGTACAAAACATGACAGAATCGGTGTCGGAGAGAGGGCTCAAGGGGAACAGGGGCTGATTTTCTGGGATATTTTAGTATCAGGAAGGGCGTTCACTTTGAATTTCCAGATAGGATCGAGGAAATTCCGGTTTTCTTCCAAAACGCGGAAAAGTTTAAATTGCACTTGCTTCTAGAGCAACATGAAGGATAAACCATACTGCCTTATTTATTACGTCGCGTTTTGGGGATAGGTACAACTCCGGGTAGGTAATTAAATAACTTCGCTCAGCAGCAGCACTACGGGCTATTGGCGACGGTCCGGGATCAATCCCGAAGGGAAAGGTAGGAGGACAACACTACGTAATTTTGAACTGAGGTCAGATGACGAGGCAACACCTGAGCTGGCACCCCACTCTCCAAACTTCCACACCACGCCAACGTGAGGGCATTCGAGGCCACGGCAGATTTAACGTGCATCAGCCCCCTTTGTACACGGTCTTTGGTTGGATTCGAACTCGCAACCCTCCGATTGCTAATCCGTTACTCTTCCAACTGGGCTACCGCGGCCATCCTAACTGGATGCTCCGGGACGCTGAATTCTAGTTATGCTAGAATGAAGGAAAGCTGAAAAATTATTGTTTGATTCCTTTGCAGCATCATGAAGAGAATGGAGGAGTTAGAATTAAGGATTTTAGTCCTTTGGCGTCTTCTGACTTCACAAGGCAATTCCAAGCAGAAAATGTCGTGAAAGGGGAAGAAAAAGAGGATTGGGGAATAGAATAACGGGATGAAAGCAGGAAAAGCTTGCTTGAGTGTCCCGGGAGCGGGACCCCAGTGTTTACTAGACATTAAACCCTGTGGGAAAAGAAAAGATCACTCAGGTACCTCGGATTCATAAAGCCCGTATACGCATGGAGATGTGCCTCAGAGCAATTAAGGATTCGGTAAAAGTAGAATGGAAATTCTAAGGCTCGATTCTAGTTCAGCGGCGGATTTAGCCGCGTTAATTGAAAATTTCACGGCCGCTATGACAGGTCTAAATAACTCGGGATAACCTAAAGAGGAGTTATTTGTGGGATGGCTTAAATTTTCTGACAGATAAGGGAATGAGAGGTTTCGCTTTGGATGGCAAGGGCAGGAAAACGGAACTGATTCTACCCAAGACCGTTCTAGAATGATCTTGTCTGACCCCAACTGAAAATCGCATTACCCCTATCAACCCTCCAAGTGGTTACGACGAGATATCCCGTCCATCGAGATCTGACCAATTTTGCTAATGACCAGATGTCTCGTCAGGACATTGCCGATTTTTTGTGATGACGAGATCAAAGAAGTTGGTCGGCGCTGTTAGAACAGATTTACCATCAGAAAATAGCGTATTTTCTATTCGGAGTTGCTAAGTTGTCTATTGCTTGACAAATTGCTAAGGCTTCTGCAGTGAAAATGGTATTAATTCTGAAGTGAAAAGAACTTTCCTCTGACCAACCAGCAATTGATGTGAAAGTAACTGATTTTGAAGCATCTGGCAATTATGTCAATCATTAAGCGTTCTGTCTCTGAATTCCTGGAAAAGTGGATTAATTATTTCTGGAATCAGATTTTTATTTTGAAATTCATAATCTGGGATTTTTATCTGGATATTGTGGTTTTCAAGATTAGTTGGAAAAATAAATTCTATAATGTTATCAGGATTAATGTCAAGATTTCTTAAGGTTTCCGCAAGGTGTTGAAAATAAGAGTAATTTTGATCTTCTGTTTGCTTTTGAATTTTGCGATGGTGGTATTAAGAGAAATTTCATTGATGCTGATATGATGGATCCAAAAGTTGAGATTCAATCTAGTGATTCTTTTTGATAAGTTTGATTCATTTGATAGTTTTCTGAGAGCAAGTAAAGAGGTCCATCTTGGTAAGCCAAGAGCAATCCTCAAAGCTGAATTATGTCTATCTTAAGTCACCTCAATTCTATTTCTTGTTTTGAACTGAACTTTAACCTATAATAATATCTATATTACCTAATAAATATCTATAATTTTAACATAGTATTTTTTGTATCTAAATTAATTTAGATGTCAGGCATTGGTCATTCCACTGGTGTAGCAAAGCTGCATGCATTCCAATAATTGACCACTGGTCAATTACTAGATTTTTAGGCAAACTGATTTTTAAATTTGAAGTTTCATGTTGACTAAGTGTTTTTCAATTTTTGAGTTTAATTAGGTATTGAGTTTAATTAAGTGTTTGCTGGGTTGCATAGAGGCTGGAGGCAATTACTTCTGAATTAAGATATAAATTATTTACAGTAAGAGCAGGACATGGCACGCAAGCCTAATTATAACACATGAAGTGGCTAAGATCAGATAGATAGTGAGGTACAGTTAGACAAGGACAAGTAGTTACAGTTAGACGGGACAAGTACAAGTATAGTTAAACACATGACAAAAAGAGCCTGTATCCTGTATTTGACCAGGTGGTCCATTATCGGAAGAGATGATCAAGCAATGAGGATAAATGCTAAAACAATTAAATGTTTAGTGAGGAAAGTGTATGGAATCCCAATCTAATAATAAACTTTCTGTTAGTCCAGCATTGTACATGATGACTGCACCCAAAAGGTGGTTAAGAAAAAGTTAAATGTAAAAGAATAATGCAGGCTACCTCAAACCAAAATAATTTCAAACTGATAATGGAACAAGAGGAAATACTTTTCCTTTAGTGGTGAATGTGATGAATCTAAAAATATGAAGGCGAAATGATAATAAACAATGGTATAAAAACATGTGCTTGTAAATATGAAAGTTGCTACAAAGCTATATAAAATGCATTCCTGAAAAAGACATTTTGCAGTTTGGCTCTGATGACAACGAAGATATTGATATAAACTGATGGAATTTGCAGTCAGACCTTTAGTTTGTTATAATTAATTCCTTCATATTATTACAACATTTACTCATTTCAATATTAATATCAATTATTAATGTGTCATTTTTTAAAACTAGCTTACTATTAGTACTAACCAATGTTTACTTGCTGAACTCACTAGATTGTCCTTTTATTAAATAGTTTTACTTAGAATATCATGTGTAAAAATGTTTTGCATTGCTAGATGGGATAAAAATGTACTGGTGATTGCTAAAATATTTGCACAAATGTTTCAATTTGAATTTTATTTAAAAGCAGAAAATGGTGAATTATACCTTGAGTAGTGGTCAATTATTAGATATGGTGGCTAATTACTGGTCCAATTACTATTCTGAATTTTTATATAAAAATTCTAAAAACTAACATTAAAAATTGTACTTTAGCTCCTTTTAATCACTATCTTTACAAGACACTAAGTAAAAAATCTTGAAAATGCAATTTCAAATTTGCTCGATAAATTGTTCATGAAAAATGAGCACTAACTGGTCAATTACTGGCTGGTTCACCCTAAATGAGAAATGAGGAAACGGTTGGGCTGGCTGGTTCAGTCTACTTATTTCCGTTTAATTTGTACAAAGAATTATATTTCCTATGCATTTAATTCAGTTATCTTGTTTGAAACTTAGGATATTTTAAACTAAAGATATTGAGAATATTTATCTATGTTAATATTTAATGTTATACAATAAACATGATAAGGTTGATAGAGTGCGTGAACCAGCCAGTAACTGACCAATTAGTGCACTATTTTTCAAAAAATTCCCCTGTAGCAGATTTGCAATTGCACTTAAAATATTTTTTATGCTTACTATTTTATATGGATGGTGATGAAAAATTAGCTCTTGTGCAATTTTAATAATTAAATTTTTTTTCCTCCAAGTTGCAAACAGTGATTTGATCTATAATTGACCAACAGGCATTCAGCAAAATTGACTATTTATTTTTTAAATAAAATTCAAATATAAACATTTGTGCAAATATTTTGTTTAAGGCAACTCCTCATAACAAGTTACTTTTCTGTGGTTTCATAATGATTTTACATCTGTCTTGTTTGTATTTTTATCAATGAAAAGACAGGTAGAATGTACCATTTATTCTAGTTGTCCATTAAAACTAAGAATGCCAATTTGATTTATTGTTGGATAGACTAGTTGATTTGTTTAAATGAAGAAAATATGGGGAAATGGTCAATTACTACAATGCATTCTAAACTTTGATGTATTACGTATAGAAATTGATCTAAGCTGACTTGAAGTTTCACCTGAATAAATTCCTCTTAAATTTGACTTGTTTTAACCATCTGAGGGGTTAACATGCATAACTCCATGTAACCTGCAGTCTTTCAGCCAGTTTTCACCTTGACTAATAGAACTTAGAATTTCACCCGATCGATGTGGTTATTTAATCATGTGTATTGCAGAGGAAAAGTAACACAACACTAGGAAATCTCATGGCACTCAGGGTTATAAAGATTGATGGTACTACATGGATTTATGTAAACGTGGTCTCCTTTTTCAACAAGCAGAAAAGAATCGACGTAGAATGATGTTTACTGATAAGGTTGTCTAAAGCTAAGCATGGGATTCAATTTTTACGTTGATCCAATTTCAGCCTGGAACTGAGATAGCCTGGTTGGAAGAGTAACAGATTAGCAATCGGAAGGTTGCGAGTTCGAAACTCGGTCCAGTGAAAGACCACAGTGAACAAAAGGGGCTGGTATAAATGAATATTGTCTAGATAGACAACAAAGTGTATACAGCAAATGTGCATGAATTTTATCTTAAGTTCCAAGTGCAGAAATGAATCAAAAATTCAACAGGTTGTCTTCTGAATTTGGAGAGAAAAAACGCGTCATACCCCTTTTTCAAATTTTATAGTTTCTGTTCCTTTTAGTGATTGAAACTCAACGTAACATTTTGAAAACTAGAAAATCGGGTTTTGCTGAGATAAAAATATACATAGCACGCATATCCATATTAGTCACAAGTGCCAATGATATAGAATGTGGTCTTGGTATCAAAATTTTTATTCAAATATCTCAATAAGTAAGAATAAATATGTTGCAATACAAGGGTCATTTTAATTTGTTTGCACATTGAGATTTATTTCCATCACAAAATATAACTTTCAAGTGCTATTTCCAGCAATATTCCTTTCAAGTGTTTTGCATTGTCTACGTAGCTTTGTAAAAGTTTTGTATTGCTTTGGGAAATGAAAAAATGAACTTAATTAGCTCATCTTGAATGGGATACTGTTCCTAATTTAAAAAAATTAAAAGCTTGAAGGAAAAAGATTTTTTTGTTCATTTGAGCGAGATGTCAGTTTCTATTCAAACTTCCTTGATTTTCACAAGGAACCAACAAGGGAATTGAGCATCTGATCATTTTAGCTTCAAATCGTTTATTATGATTGGTCAGTGGTGTTTGTCCTTTGCAATGGGCACCTTCCCCATACCTCATGCCTCCAATTGAGGCTTGCATCAATTTGTGCATTTAGTCTCTCTCACTGATCACTCCTTTTCCTGCCTTTGGAAAAGACTGCCTCACTTTTTACCACTGCATCATCCAAGATTGAGTAAAACTAAATCTTTTGGGCTATTTCTTTAACATACAGGAAAGAAACAATGTCAAATGGTGTTTGCTGCTGCATAAGATTCATCTTTTGCGTTCGATCTGATCTCTGCCCTCCCAGTTATCAATATTTACACTACACTCATTTAACTTATGTCTTGTGTCTGGAGCAGCATGGCCAAAAATATGGCCCTTGCGCCATAAACCAACAAACCAAACCAACCACTCATTTAACTTAGTCAAATGCTGAATGTGTTTTGATGGATGATTGTCACTGAATGTGTCGTGCACTCTATTCCAGGATCCAAGAACGTTAGTTGGTCTCCAAAGATGTGGAAGAGCATTTGGGCGAGCCTAGACTCGAGGAAGAGCAGCAGGTAAGTCTTTCAATTTCTGTGTTTCTTCCATGTTGCCACACCAGTGCCATTGTCCATGCCAATGCAATGTTCAGGTCGCTCGTTGTTGCACCCATGTTGCACTGAAAGAACATTTAAAATATCTGAATGGGCAGATCACTTCGCTTGAAAGCTCTCTGACACTGAACACCAGCCGTACAGCAAGATGGCTTGACTATATAGCAATGTTTGTTTTATGAAAATATAAAATTTTTCAGGTATTTATGGAATCACTGAAGCAGAAAGAAAAAAAACTAATCTTGATATAACAAATTATTTCATTTATTCGCTCCCATCTTTAGTACAAAATGGAATGGTATACGATTTTGCCTGGCTGTTACAACTGTCAAGGTAGCAGCATGGCTTATCCTGACAATGTACTGCAGTGTTTCAGGGAGCTATTAATGATAATCCAAGACTTTTCTCTTCACACTATTTGTTTTAAATAAGTCTTATATGTTGAGGCTTGGAGTTGCTTGACATTTATAGTACCATCGAAAATGATGTTTAAGTCTGAAAGTTATAAAAATTATAGTAATTATATTTTAAAATGGATTAGACATCTAAATAAAATATGTTAGTGTATTAACTCACTTTTTCATAGTTTGAATTTCATAGTTTTTCGGATAGAATAGTAATTTTTTGCTACAATTTTTTAAAAATAAGTGCAATTTGTTTCTTTTTCAAAATATTTGAGTTATTAATTTGCAGAATTTTAAAATAAATAATTGTCATCTATAAATAAAAAGCACAGATTTTTTTTTCAAATTTTACTCCATTTATTGTATATGGAAGGTATTTTCTGTCAAGCTTACTGTAGGTAGTGATATGTGGTGGGACATGGTTCTTGACCATATTTCTTCACAGTTACTTTCCAAAACATCATTTTAATAGAATTTATAATTAATTTTGTAATTTTATTCAACTCAAAGTTTAGTATCTAGGTCAGCTTTTAATTTAATGAAGTGATTGTGTTCATGGTTGAATCTTTTAAATGATAGAAAGAACAATACGATATGAAAAGAATTTGAAAAATTCCAAAGAATGGATTTATGTATGGTAGTTAATTCGGTTAATGGCTGTCATATTAAATGCCAAATGCTGTCAAAACAACTACAAACTACATTTTAAGATGAAAAATCATGATATGTATCATGCAAGAGTATTTGAGCAATCCCTATAATGTTTGTTTTTTATGTACAATCAATAACTTAATCAATTATTAATTTTGTCATTAATAATTGAATTAAGATTAATAAAGTTCTAGTAAGAATAACTTGTGCTCCCGAACGAAGTCCCAGGTGTTCCACTGATTGAATCAAGCTTCTCAAGTTTGGCATCTACTCATGGTCAAAAATCTGTTTCCAAATCTGCAATTGTAAATCATGTGACCAGTAACTACACAATAAAATAGCCCAGTCATGAACTCCAGGGGCACTATTTGGGACAGTGAGCAAGATAATAGTTCCTGCTGTTTTTACGGGGCTACTTCACTTACCTCTTGTACCAGTGGCTTGAAAAAACATTTAGGCAAACATGACTACAAAAACATTTAGGCCAAATAAATTAACCCATAATGCTACTATGTTCCAGCACTCGTGTAATTTGTAACTCATGTGAAAGAATTTGACATGTGGTTTACATACTCATACAATAACCATTGTATGCTACTTTATTCTGATATTTACTTTTTATGTTGGGATCAATAGAAATTATCTGAATTTTGATTCAAAACTATTAACAATGCTATGGGGAATGGCATGAAATAATTTGCAATTCCCAATTTGGAGTTCACTACATATGCTGGCAAAATTAGCAATATGTGCCTACAATTAACAATTTTTGTAGATAGATTCTTAATCAATCCCAGTTCTTTCTGCAACTGTGATCTTGTATTCAAACTTGTGAAAATATCCAAAAGATTTGGATATTTATTCAAAAGATTTGAATATGTGAAATATTTACTTAGATTACAACAGGAAGTGAATCTTGGATTTGTTTCCCGATCTACACTCATTAATAGATAGTTTAGAGGGGGAAAATAATTCATATTCAAAGTTCTCATATTGACTGGCAGGTTTAAATTGTTCAATTTACCAATCAATATTACTCATGGTTGTAATTGCTGTTGCAGAATTGCATTTGATTCTTCCCTTTAGTGCTTGTTTCATCTACCCTATAACTAATTGCTTTGATTTTTTTTTTAAATTTTCATTTCAAATTTAAAAACTAGAATTTCCATTTTCTATCAAATGTTCCCAGGTGGAAAATTAGATTGCATGAAAATTCCATGCCTACAAAATAAAAACTGGTATTGTGTTTTGAAAAGAATTGGAACCTAAAAACATGTTCTGTACATTATTGTGAAACTGAATTTCAATCACGTGAATTATTGAAAAAAGCTTGCTTCCAGTTAACGAATATTTTTTAAGTACATAAATTTCTAAGGCAGATCTAGCTGTAAGCTTTAGCTCGATACATAATTTTTTTTTCAGTTTGAAACTACGAAATTAAATTTTCATTTTATAAGTTTATGATTAATATTAGTGTTTTTAAAATTTAAAATTAAGTGGAACACATTACAATTCTATAACTAGCAAATAAGTTTCCAACTTCTATAATAAAATATGAAAAATTATTTTTTTTTATGAAAAAATTTCCTAGAGCTGGTTTGCAGCTTTAGATAAGAGGATAGCTCAAAATGGATTGGTAAATGTGCCAAATTCCGCATGCAAAATTTGAATGAAGAGTTTTCAAATCTAGCATTCAACTGAAGCAAACTAGTGTAAATATCCCTGTGATTTTAGTAGTACTGCATATTTAAAAAATATTTTATAATTTTTACCATGTTAGCAAACCATCTAACTTAAAACTTATCTGCAGAATCAGTACTTAATTTCTCCGAAGCATTTCATTAATTAACCTAAAAAATTATAATCCTCAACTGAATTTTTCCCCCCATTTCATGCACTTTGATTGTCTGAGATGACTAAAAATAGTGATTCTCTTAAAAAATTGCAGAATATGTAATGCAGTGTTTGTTATTCAGCTTAAAAATGAATATGCCATTGAATGAATATGCACTGAAAATGTTTCTTTTAACTAACATTTAACAATGAATCAATTAAATAATTAAAAGGCTTATTTTAAATGATTGACTTGATTGACTATTTAAAATAATCTTAAAGGTATAATTAAAGTTGGTAGAGCACTAGTTAGTTATTCCACTGAACAGTTTTCCAATAATTTTTATAATGTTTATTATGGTATATGAAAATGTTGGATAACTAGAGCTTAAAGCCATATTTTAAGGAGGTGGCATTGTTATATGTTGAAGTTGTCTGATAATTGTTTTTCTCATATATGTTTAACAAAAAGAAAAAGCCATATAACAAAGCTGAAAATCCTGTCTAAAGTATGTGGATGCTAATGCTAATGTTTTGATAAAGATGGATGAGAGCGACTTACGCATGCCTCATGGAAGTATAGAAGGAAGCATATATTCATGAAATTTTTGTAGACTGAAACAGTGAAACTGACTTATTCAAAATTTTTTTAATTACTGTATGGAACTATTTTAGCTCTTCTGTGATAAAGATCTGCTGCATTCAGTTTGTCGACTTTTTAGACTTCTCTACAACCTCCGTCAAATGACTATTCTGTAGCAGTTGAAACTGTCTGCAATAATAAACTGAAAGATATGACGTAAAAGCAATGAACTGATTGAAGTTTTTATGAATTTTGAACAATTGAAAGAGCTGCATATCTGCACCTATATGTACAATAAAAAATCAGCAGATAACCCAATTTGTATTCAGATATTCATTTGGATTGGCATATCCAGAAATGCTCATCTACTTCAAGTGAAGCTTAGATGCAAACCTGCGGACTCTTCCCTTTCACAACCACCATTTGAGAGAAGTATCAGCCTATGAACACGAGCCAATGTCATTTGCATTGCCATTCTAAAAAACTGAGAAACAAAAAGGACATGGCATTCCAAAGATCTGTCCATCTGTTGTCTACAAAAACCCTGATAATCCTGTCCAACTATGCTGTACTACAAGTGCTCTTGTAAGAACTATCCTACTTAAAATGGTTAATCATTGAAATAAATTGATTAACCATGTCTGGCGCTGGACAAATCCAGAAGTACATCCCTGCAAGAACATTCATCTCTGAATCTGCAATCTTCAAGACAGTGCTTAAAATGCCCTCTCTTAACTGGTATCTCCTGAAAGAATATTTCTTCACTCATCCAAAAAAAGACTCCATGGCTGTGATTGCATCATATAAGAACTGATTTCTGCAAAGCAGGTCAACTTGTGCATTCTGTGACAATCATAATCTGCACATCAACCACCTACTCCATCTTCCACCTAAATTGACAAGATTGCCACACTTCAAGATTGCATTCTCCTGTTCTGAATGCATCTTGGACACAGTGTGTGATAGATGGAAATATTGGAGACTTGAGCATATTCCTGACTGGTAAATAAAAGAAAATTAAACGATAGTCCAGACCAGAGACCATTGCAATAGATAAAAGTGGTCAGATAAAATGTGATGTGCTACAAGTGCTCTTGTAAGAACTATCTTACTTAAAATGGTTAATCATTGAAATAAATTGATTAACCATGTCTGCGGCTGGACAAATCCAGAAGTACATCCCTGCAAGAACATTCATCTCTGAATCTGCAACAATCTTCAAGACAGTGCTTAAAATGCCCTCTTTGAACTGGTGTCTCCTGAAAGAATATTTCTTCAGTCATCCAAAAGACTCAATGTACAGAACTATTTCCACAAAGCTGAACAACTCGCCTTCTGAGAATCGCCAACCTAGGAGTCTACCTTCACTGACAAGCTTACCACACATTACTTCAGGATTGCATTTGTCCTGACTTTTGAACACAGTGCATCTGATGGAAGGGAAAAAAGATTTGGTACAGACAAAATGGATGCAATGTGTGCTGTTGCTAGACAAATGACAACATCGAGAAGTACCTTTGCAAGAACATTTGTCTAACTGCAATAATCTGCAGTTGTAAGACGAAGTGCATGAAATACCCTCTCTAAGCTGAATTGCATCTCCTGAAGAAATAGTTCTTCACTCATCCAAAAGACTCCATGGCTGTGATTGCAGCATATAAGAACTGATCTCTGCAAAACTGGTCAACGTGCATTCTGTGACAATCATAATCTGCACATCAACCACTTACTCCATCTTCCACCTAAATTGACAAGATTGCCACACTTCTTCAAGATTGCATTCTCCTGTTCTGAATGCATCTTGGACACTGATTGTGTGATAGATGGAAATATTGCAGACTTGAGCATATTCCTGATGCAAATAAAAGAAAATTCAATGACAATCCTTCCTGAAAGACCAGAGATCATTGCAACAGATTAAAGTGGCCAGGCACTACAGAAACATCAAAAGACTGCAACGTTAAACAAATCTAAAACTCTGAAGAATGTCATGAAAGTTCATGAGCTTCCACCAATACTGCAATGCATTTCACTGAAGAACATTCAGTACATTTAACAGACTTTGTTGATTCACAATATTACAGGACTAGATTTCGTGGGAATGACAATTTCCATCCTAAGGCAAGGACGCTGCTCTAAGAGGAATCTTTCTGTTCCAACTTCTATTGTTGACAGATTGATGAACTTGAAATTGAAAGTCCTGATATTGAATACTTTGTGTAACCAGTGCACCTGATGGAACTTGAAAAGAGACCCTTGTGTAGAACACTGACTGTAGAGCATTAAACCACTGAGTTCAACATCAAAGAAAGTTCATTTTGCAAAAGACGACTCTAAGATTGCATATAGTTCTCATCTGAACACATTTTGAGCACTAAAAGTTGCTGATGAAACTTACAGCAAACAAATTTGGACATGCATAAGCATCTTGTGTGGGAAATCAAAGAAAATTCAATGACAAACCTACCTGGATTATCCCGGGCCACAGCAGCAGATAAAAAAGTAGCAATCCAAGTATCATTTCATGAGCTAGTGTCCATGCACTTTATAGGCAGTCTCATTATAATAACCCAAAAGGGCACCTATGTGTAAAGGAAAGCACATGAGAAGTTAATGTTAAATGCACTTATGCTTAAAAATGGTTTCTTAGTTACTAAGTCAAAAGGATTTCAAATTTTGAGAAAAGGTATTGATGAACAATAACCTAGAAATCCTTTTTTAAATAATTTAAATTTATATTTTAAATTATGTTAAATACTGCATTAAAAATGCATAAGAGCATTAGATTAATTTAAATTGTATAATGGATTTCACTATTTTAAAACATTTAAACAAAATTTTTGTAAATATTGCTTTTTACTCTCAAAAATATATTTTATGCATCTTAAGCGCAGCATTTTTTTTGCATTTTGAAAAATGGATTAAAAAAAATACTAAACTTTTTAATAAACCAATGGGTTTCTTAATATTTTTTATTTGATAAGTTTCTATTCTAATGCTAGATTAGACAATCTCTAAAAGTGTCAATCAAAATATTAAGAATTTTGGGTTCTATATTATTTTTCATGTACTAATGTTTCATAGCTTACAAAATATTTCTCGAACAGAGATAATTTTCATCTGAATATAAATTAAATCCTAAAGTTTGAAGACTAATGAATACATCCAGTCATTTAATGGTATAAAGGCAGAGCCTCTATGAAAAAAGAGGAAAGTTCTTCCCTCTTTAATCATATCATGCAAAAATGAAATATTATATTCAAGAATAAATATTAAATTTTTAAAGTGAGTTGATTATTCACATAAATGCAAGGACTTGTTGATAGAGTTGACTTCTGTTATAAATGAAAATTAATCTTTTCAATACCCTTCACAAAATTTCAAAATATTTTATTCATTCAATATTTATTTAAAATTTATATTTAAAAAATGATTACAAACCTTCATGCATGCTATTGGCTTGTAAAAATAATTAGTTTCTATGTACAAAAACAAGCTTTTAATAAGTACTTCACCTATTGTTAAATGATTGCTCACCTGTCAGGTTGACACTGGATTGTAGAAAGGTATAGCCTCTGAAAAAAAAACCAGAATTGTCTTTTCAACCATTTGCTTCGAAATTTGAAAGCTAGTATTTATTAATAAATGCTGCACCTATTGTAAAAATGATTGCTCACCTGGCAGGTTGACACTGGGTTGTGGAATGGTGAATTCTCCATATGAAAAAAAAAAAAAGAAATGGGGAATTACCTTTTCAACCATTTATTTCAAAATTTGAAAGCTTGTATTTATTAAATAAATGCTTCACCTATTATAAAAATGATTGCTCAGCTGGCAGGTTGACACTGGGTTGCAGAAAGGTATAGCCTGTGAAAGAAAAAGAAACAAAATTGCCTTTTGAACCCTTTACTTCAAAATTTGAAAGCTAGTATTTATTAATAAATGCTTCACCTATTGTAAAAATGATTGCTCAGCTGGCAGGTTGACACTGGGTTGTAGAACGGTAAATTCTCCATATGAAAAAAAAGAAATGGGGAATTACCTATTTAACCATTTATTTCAAAATTTGAAAGCTAGTATTAATAAATGCTTCACCTATTGTAAAAATCATTGCTCACCTGGCAGGTTGACACTAGGTTGTACAACGGTAAATTCTCCATATGAAAAAAAAAAGAAATGGAGAATAAACTTTTCAACCATTTATTTCAAAATTTGAAAGCTTGTATTTATTAATAAACGCTTCACTATTGTAAAAATGATTGCTCACCTGGCAGGTAGACACTGGGTTGTAGAACGGTAAATTCTCTATATGAAAAAAAAAGAAATGGAGAATTACCTTTTCAACCATTTATTTCAAAATTTGAAAGCTTGTATTAATAAATGCTTCACTATTGTAAAAATGATTGCTCAGCTGGCAGGTTGACACTGGGTTGTAGAAAGGTATAGCCTGTGAAAGAAAAAAACAGAATTGCCTCTTCAACCATTTATTTCAAAATTTGAAAGCTTGTATTTATTAATAAATGCTTCACTATTGTAAAAATAATTGCTCAGCTGGCAGGTTGATACAGGGTTGTAGAACGGTAAATTCTCCATGTGAAAAAAAAAACAAATGGAAAAATTGCGTTTCAACCCTTTGCTTCAAAATTTGAGAGCTTGTATTTATTAATAAATACTTCACTATTGTAAAAATGATTGCTCACCTGGCATTTTGACACTGGGTTGTAGAACGGTAAATTCGCCATATGAAGAAAAAAAGAAATGGAGAATTACCTTTTCAACCATTTATTTCAAAATTTGAAAGCTTGTATTAATAAATGCTTCACTATTGTAAAAATGATTGCTCAGCTGGCAGGTTGATAAAGGGTTGTAGAACGGTAAATTCGCCATATGAAGAAAAAAAGAAATGGAGAATTACCTTTTCAACCATTTATTTCAAAATTTGAAAGCTTGTATTAATAAATGCTTCACTATTGTAAAAATGGTTGCTCACCTGTCAGGTTGACAATGGATTGAAGAAAGGTAAATTCTCCATGTGAAAAAAAAAGAAATGGAGAAATTGCGTTTCAACCCTGTGCTTCAAAATTTGAGAGCTTGTATTTATTAATAAATGCTTCACTATTGTCAAAATGATTGCTCACCTGGCAGGTTGACACTGGGTTGTAGAAGGGTAAATTCTCCATGTGAAAAAAAAAAAGAAATGGAGAAATTGCGTTCCAACCCTTTGCTTCAAAATTTGAGAGCTTGTATTTATTAATAAATGCTTCACTATTGTCAAAATGATTGCTCACCTGGCAGGTTGACACTGGGTTGTAGAAGGGTAAATTCTCCATGTGAAAAAAAAAGAAATGGAGAAATTGCATTTTCAACACTTTGCTTCAAAATTTGAAAGCTAGTATTTATTAATAAATGCTGCACCTATTGTAAAAATGATTGCTCACCTGGCAGGTTGACACTGGGTTGTAGAACGGTAAATTCTCCATATGAAAAAAAAGAGAAATGGGGAATTAGCTTTTCAACCATTTATTTCAAAATTTGAAAGCTAGTATTTATTAATAAATGCTTCACTATTGTAAAAATGATTCCTCACCTGGCAGGTTGACACTGGGTTGTAGAAAGGTATAGCCTGTGAAAGAAAAAGAAACAGAATTGCCTCTTCAACCATTTATTTCAAAATTTGAAAGCTTGTATTTATTAATAAATGCTTCACTATTGTAAAAATAATTGCTCACCTGGCAGGTAGACACTGGGTTGTAGAACGGTTAATTCGCCATATGAAGAAAAAAAGAAATGGAGAATTACTTTTTCAACCATTTATTTCAAAATTTGAAAGCTTGTATTTATTAATAAATGCTTCACTATTGTAAAAATAATTGCTCAGCTGGTAGGTTGATACAGGGTTGTAGAACGGTAAATTCTACATGTGAAAAAACAAAAGAAATGGAGAAATTGCGTTTCAACCCTTTGCTTCAAAATTTGAGAGCTTGTATTTATTAATAAATGCTTCACTATTGTAAAAATGATTGCTCACCTGGCAGGTTGACACTGGGTTGTAGAACGGTAAATTCTCCATGTGAAAGAAAAAGAAACAGAATTGCTTTTGAAACTTTTACTTCAAAATTTGAAAGCTAGTATTTATTAATAAATGCTGCACCTATTGTAAAAATGATTGCTCACCTGGCAGGTTGACACTGGGTTGTAGAGCGGTAAATTCTCCATGTGAAAGAAAAAGAAACAGAATTGCTTTTGAAACCTTTACTTCAAAATTTGAAACTAGTATTTATT
Source organism: Meta bourneti (assembly GCA_933210815.1). Classification (NCBI taxonomy): domain Eukaryota; kingdom Metazoa; phylum Arthropoda; class Arachnida; order Araneae; family Tetragnathidae; genus Meta; species Meta bourneti. The sequence goes on along the minus strand of OW119930.1, from coordinate 90,235,735 downwards.
AATAAATGCTGCACCTATTGTAAAAATGATTGCTCACCTGGCAGGTTGACACTGGGTTGTAGAACGGTAAATTCTCCATATGAAATAAAAAGGAAATGCGGAATTACCATTTCAACCATTTATTTCAAAATTTGAAAGCTTGTATTTATTAATAAATGCTTCACTATTGTAAAAATGATTGCTCACCTGGCAGGTAGACACTGGGTTGTAGAACGGTTAATTCGCCATATGAAGAAAAAAAGAAATGGAGAATTACTTTTTCAACCATTTATTTCAAAATTTGAAAGCTTGTATTAATAAATGCTTCACTATTGTAAAAATGATTGCTCAGCTGGCAGGTTGATACAGGGTTGTAGAACGGTAAATTCTCCATATGAAAAAAAAAAAAATGGAGAAATTGCGTTTCAACCCTTTGCTTCAAAATTTGAGAGCTTGTATTTATTAATAAATACTTCACTATTGTAAAAATGATTGCTCACCTGGCAGGTTGACACTGGGTTGTAGAACGTTAAATTCTCCATATGAAAAAAAAAAGAAATGGAGAATTACCTTTTCAAACATATATTTCAAAATTTGAATGCTTGTATTTATTAATAAATGCTTCACTATTGTAAAAATGATTGCTCAGCTGGCAGGTAGACACTGGGTTGTAGAACGGTAAATTCTCCATATGAAAAAAAAAGAAATGGAGGATTACCTTTTCAACCATTTATTTCAAAATTTGAAAGCTAGTATTTATTAATAAATGCTTCACCTATTGTAAAAATGGTTGCTCACCTGGCAGGTTGACACTGGGTTGTAGAACGGTAAATTCTCCATGTGAAAAAAAAAAGATATGGAGAAATTGCGTTTCAACCCTGTGCTTCAAAATTTGAGAGCTTGTATTTATTAATAAATGCTTCACTTTTGTAAAAATGATTGCTCACCTGGCAGGTTGACACTGGGTTGTAGAACGTTAAATTCTCCATATGAAAAAAAAAAGAAATGGAGAATTACCTTTTCAAACATATATTTCAAAATTTGAAAGCTTGTATTTATTAATAAATGCTTCACTATTGTAAAAATGATTGCTCAGCTGGCAGGTAGACACTGGGTTGTAGAACGGTAAATTCTCCATATGAAAAAAAAAAAGAAATGGAGGATTACCTTTTCAACCATTTATTTCAAAATTTGAAAGCTAGTATTTATTAATAAATGCTTCACCTATTGTAAAAATGATTGCTAACCTGGCAGGTGGACACTGGGTTGTAGAACGGTAAATTCTCTATATGAAAAAAAAAGAAATGGAGAATTACCTTTTCAACCATTTATTTCAAAATTTGAAAGCTTGCATTAATAAATGCTTCACTATTGTAAAAATGATTGCTGAGCTGGCAGGTTGACACTGGGTTGTAGAACGGTAAATTCTCCATATGAAAAAAAAAAGAAATGGAGAATTACCTTTTCAACCATTTATTTCAAAATTTGAAAGCTTGTATTAATAAATGCTTCACTATTGTAAAAATGATTGCTCAGCTGGCAGGTTGATACAGGGTTGTAGAACGGTAAATTCTCCATATGAAAAAAAAAGAAATGGGGAATTACATTTTCAACCATTTATTTCAAAATTTGAAAGCTTGTATTAATAAATGCTTCACTATTGTAAAAACGATTGCTCAGCTGGCAGGTTGATACAGGGTTGTAGAACGGTAAATTCTCCATATGAAAAAAAAAGAAATGGGGAATTACCATTTCAACCACTTATTTCAAAATTTGAAAGCTAGTATTTATTAATAAATGCTTCACCTATTGTAAAAATGGTTGCTCACCTGGCAGGTTGACACTGGGTTGTAGAACGGTAAATTCTCCATATGAAATAAAAAAGAAATGCGGAATTACCTTTTCAACCATTTATTTCAAAATTTGAAAGCTTGTATTTATTAATAAATGCTTCACTATTGTAAAAATGATTGCTCACCTGGCAGGTAGACACTGGGTTGTAGAACGGTTAATTCGCCATATGAAGAAAAAAAGAAATGGAGAATTACTTTTTCAACCATTTATTTCAAAATTTGAAAGCTTGTATTAATAAATGCTTCACTATTGTAAAAATGATTGCTCAGCTGGCAGGTTGATACAGGGTTGTAGAACGGTAAATTCTCCATATGAAAAAAAAACAACAAATTGAGAAATTGCGTTTCAACCCTTTGCTTCAAAATTTGAGAGCTTGTAATTATTAATAAATGCTTCACTATTGTAAAAATGATTGCTCACCTGGCAGGTTGACACTGGGTTGTAGAACGGTAAATTCTCCATATGAAAAAAAAAAGAAATGGAGAATTACCTTTTCAACCATTTATTTCAAAATTTGAAAGCTTGTATTAATAAATGCTTCACTATTGTAAAAATGATTGCTCAGCTGGCAGGTTGATACAGGGTTGTAGAACGGTAAATTCTCCATATGAAAAAAAAAAGAAATGGGGAATTACCTTTTCAACCATTTATTTCAAAATTTGGAAGCTAGTATTTATTAATAAATGCTTCACCTATTGTAAAAATGGTTTCTCACCTGGCAGGTTGACTCTGGGTTGTAGAACCGTAAATTCTCCATGTGAAAAAAAAAAGAAATGGGAGATTACCTTTTCAACCATTTGTTTCAAAATTTGGAAGCTGGTATTTATTAATAAATGCTTCACTATTGTAAAAATGATTGCTCACCTGGCAGGTTGACACTTTGTTGTAGAAGGGTAAATTCTCCATGTGAAAAAAAAAAGAAATCGAGAAATTGCGTTCCAACACTTTGCTTCAAAATTTGAGAGCTTGTATTTATTAATAAATGCTTCACTATTGTCAAAATGATTGCTCACCTGGCAGGTTGACAGTGGGTTGTAGAAAGGAATAGCCTCTGAAAAAAAACCAGAATTGCCTTTTCAACACTTTGCTTCAAAATTTGAAAGCTAGTATTTATTAATAAATGCTGCACCTATTGTAAAAATGATTGCTCAGCTGGCAGGTTGACACTGGGTTGAAGAACGGTAAATTCTCCATATGAAAAAAAAAAAGAAATGGGGAATTACCTTTTCAACTATTTATTTCAAAATTTGAAAGCTAGTATTTATTAATAAATGCTTCACCTATTGTAAAAATGATTGCTCACCTGGCAGGTTGACACTGGGTTGTACAACGGTAAATTCTCCATATGAAAAAAAAGAAATGGAAAATAAACTTTTCAACCATTTATTTCAAAATTTGAAAGCTTGTATTTATTAAAAAATGCTTCACTATTGTAAAAATGATTGCTCACCTGGCAGGTTGACACTGGGTTGTAGAACGGTAAATTCTGCATGTGAAAGAAAAAGAAACACAATTGCTTTTGAAACCTTTACTTCAAAATTTGAAAGCTAGTATTTATTAATAAATGCTGCACCTATTGTAAAAATGATTGCTCACCTGGCAGGTTGACACTGGGTTGTAGAGCGGTAAATTCTCCATGTGAAAGAAAAAGAAACAGAATTGCTTTTGAAACCTTTACTTCAAAATTTGAAAGCTAGTATTTATTAATAAATGCTGCACCTATTGTAAAAATGATTGCTCACCTGGCAGGTTGACACTGGGTTGTAGAACGGTAAATTCTCCATATGAAATAAAAAAGAAATGCGGAATTACCTTTTCAACCATTTATTTCAAAATTTGAAAGCTTGTATTTATTAATAAATGCTTCACTATTGTAAAAATAATTGCTCAGCTGGCAGGTTGATACAGGGTTGTAGAACGGTAAATTCTCCATGTGAAAAAAAAAGAAATGGAAAAATTGCGTTTCAACCCTTTGCTTCAAAATTTGAGAGCTTGTATTTATTAATAAATACTTCACTATTGTAAAAATGATTGCTCACCTGGCATTTTGACACTGGGTTGTAGAACGGTAAATTCGCCATATGAAGAAAAAAAGAAATGGAGAGTTACCTTTTCAACCATTTATTTCAAAATTTGAAAGCTTGTATTAATAAATGCTTCACTATTGTAAAAATGATTGCTCAGCTGGCAGGTTGATACAGGGTTGTAGAACGGTAAATTCGCCATATGAAGAAAAAAAGAAATGGAGAATTACCTTTTCAACCATTTATTTCAAAATTTGAAAGCTTGTATTAATAAATGCTTCACTATTGTAAAAATGGTTGCTCACCTGGCAGGTTGACAATGGATTGTAGAAAGGTAAATTCTCCATGTGAAAAAAAAAGAAATGGAGAAATTGCGTTTCAACCCTGTGCTTCAAAATTTGAGAACTTGTATTTATTAATAAATGCTTCACTATTGTAAAAATGATTGCTCACCTGGCAGGTTGACACTGGGTTGTAGAACGGTAAATTTTAAATATGAAAAAAAAATGGAGAATTACCTTTTCAACCATTTATTTCAAAATTTGAAAGCTTGTATTAATAAATGCTTCACTATTGTAAAAATGATTGCTCAGCTGGCAGGTTGATACAGGGTTGTAGAACGGTAAGTTCTCCATATGAAAAAAAAAGAAATGGGGAATTACCTTATCAACCACTTATTTCAAAATTTGAAAGCTAGTATTTATTAATAAATGCTTCACCTATTGTAAATATGGTTGCTCACCTGGCAGGTTGACACTGGGTTGTAGAACGGTAAATTCTCCGTATGAAAAAAAAAAGAAATGGAGAATTACCTTTTCAACCATTTATTTCAAAATTTGAAAGCTAGTATTTATTAATAAATACTTCACTATTGTAAAAATGATTGCTCACCTGGCATTTTGACACTGGGTTGTAGAACGGTAAATTCGCCATATGAAGAAAAAAAGAAAGGGAGAATTACCTTTTCAACCATTTATTTCAAAATTTGAAAGCTTGTATTAATAAATGCTTCACTATTGTAAAAATGATTGCTCAGCTGGCAGGTTGATACAGGGTTGTAGAACGGTAAATTCGAAATATGAAGAAAAAAAGAAATGGAGAATTACCTTTTCAACCATTTATTTCAAAATTTGAAAGCTTGTATTAATAAATGCTTCACTATTGTAAAAATGGTTGCTTACCTGGCAGGTTGACAATGGATTGTAGAAAGGTAAATTCTCCATGTGAATAAAAAAAAAATGGTGAAATTGCGTTTCAACCCTGTGCTTCAAAATTTGAGAACTTGTATTTATTAATAAATGCTTCACTATTGTAAAAATGATTGCTCACCTGGCAGGTTGACACTGGGTTGTAGAACGGTAAATTTTAAATATGAAAAAAAAATGGAGAATTACCTTTTCAACCATTTATTTCAAAATTTGAAAGCTTGTATTAATAAATGCTTCACTATTGTAAAAATGATTGCTCAGCTGGCAGGTTGATACAGGGTTGTAGAACGGTAAGTTCTCCATATGAAAAAAAAAAGAAATGGGGAATTACCTTATCAACCACTTATTTCAAAATTTGAAAGCTAGTATTTATTAATAAATGCTTCACCTATTGTAAATATGGTTGCTCACCTGGCAGGTTGACACTGGGTTGTAGAAGGGTAAATTCTCCATGTGAAAAAAAAAAGAAATGGAGAAATTGCGTTCCAACCCTTTGCTTCAAAATTTGAGAGCTTGTATTTATTAATAAATGCTTCACTATTGTCAAAATGATTGCTCACCTGGCAGGTTGACACTGGGTTGTAGAAGGGTAAATTCTCCATGTGAAAAAAAAAGAAATGGAGAAATTGCATTTTCAACAATTTGCTTCAAAATTTGAAAGCTAGTATTTATTAATAAATGCAGCACCTATTGTAAAAATGATTGCTCACCTGGCAGGTTGACACTGGGTTGTAGAACGGTAAATTCTCCATATGAAAAAAAAGAGAAATGGGGAATTAGCTTTTCAACCATTTATTTCAAAATTTGAAAGCTAGTATTTATTAATAAATGCTTCACTATTGTAAAAATGATTCCTCACCTGGCAGGTTGACACTGGGTTGTAGAAAGGTATAGCCTGTGAAAGAAAAAGAAACAGAATTGCCTCTTCAACCATTTATTTCAGAATTTGAAAGCTTGTATTTATTAATAAATGCTTCACTATTGTAAAAATAATTGCTCACCTGGCAGGTAGACACTGGGTTGTAGAACGGTTAATTCGCCATATGAAGAAAAAAAGAAATGGAGAATTACTTTTTCAACCATTTATTTCAAAATTTGAAAGCTTGTATTTATTAATAAATGCTTCACTATTGTAAAAATAATTGCTCAGCTGGCAGGTTGATACAGGGTTGTAGAACGGTAAATTCTACATGTGAAAAAACAAAAGAAATGGAGAAATTGCGTTTCAACCCTTTGCTTCAAAATTTGAGAGCTTGTATTTATTAATAAATGCTTCACTATTGTAAAAATTATTGCTCACCTGGCAGGTTGACACTGGGTTGTAGAACGGTAAATTCTCCATGTGAAAGAAAAAGAAACAGAATTGCTTTTGAAACCTTTACTTCAAAATTTGAAAGCTAGTATTTATTAATAAATGCTGCACCTATTGTAAAAATGATTGCTCACCTGACAGGTTGACACTGGGTTGTAGAACGGTAAATTCTCCATATGAAATAAAAAAGAAATGCGGAATTACCTTTTCAACCATTTATTTCAAAATTTGAAAGCTTGTATTTATTAATAAATGCTTCACTATTGTAAAAATGATTGCTCACCTGGCAGGTAGACACTGGGTTGTAAAACGGTTAATTCGCCATATGAAGAAAAAAAGAAATGGAGAATTACTTTTTCAACCATTTATTTCAAAATTTGAAAGCTTGTATTAATAAATGCTTCACTATTGTAAAAATGATTGCTCAGCTGGCAGGTTGATACAGGGTTGTAGAACGGTAAATTCTCCATATGAAAAAAAAAATGGAGAAATTGCGTTTCAACCCTTTGCTTCAAAATTTGAGAGCTTGTATTTATTAATAAATACTTCACTATTGTAAAAATGATTGCTCACCTGGCAGGTTGACACTGGGTTGTAGAACGTTAAATTCTCCATATGAAAAAAAAAAAGAAATGGAGAATTACCTTTTCAAACATATATTTCAAAATTTGAAAGCTTGTATTTATTAATAAATGCTTCACTATTGTAAAAATGATTGCTCAGCTGGCAGGTTGACACTGGGTTGTAGAACGGTAAATTCTCCATGTGAAAAAAAAAGATATGGAGAAATTGCGTTTCAACCCTGTGCTTCAAAATTTGAGAGCTTGTATTTATTAATAAATGCTTCACTATTGTAAAAATGATTGCTCACCTGGCAGGTTGACACTGGGTTGTAGAACGTTAAATTCTCCATATGAAAAAAAAAAGAAATGGAGAATTACCTTTTCAAACATATATTTCAAAATTTGAAAGCTTGTATTTATTAATAAATGCTTCACTATTGTAAAAATGATTGCTCAGCTGGCAGGTAGACACTGGGTTGTAGAACGGTAAATTCTCCATATGAAAAAAAAAAGAAATGGAGGATTACCTTTTCAACCATTTATTTCAAAATTTGAAAGCTAGTATTTATTAATAAATGCTTCACCTATTGTAAAAATGATTGCTAACCTGGCAGGTGGACACTGGGTTGTAGAACGGTAAATTCTCTATATGAAAAAAAAAAAGAAATGGAGAATTACCTTTTCAACCATTTATTTCAAAATTTGAAAGCTTGATTAATAAATGCTTCACTATTGTAAAAATGATTGCTCAGCTGGCAGGTTGATACAGGGTTGTAGAACGGTAAATTCTCCATATGAAAAAAAAGAAATGGGGAATTACATTTTCAACCATTTATTTCAAAATTTGAAAGCTTGTATTAATAAATGCTTCACTATTGTAAAAACGATTGCTCAGCTGGCAGGTTGATACAGGGTTGTAGAACGGTAAATTCTCCATATGAAAAAAAAAAGAAATGGGGAATTACCTTTTCAACCATTTATTTCAAAATTTGAAAGCTAGTATTTATTAATAAATGTTTCACCTATTGTAAAAATGGTTGCTCACCTGGCAGGTTGACACTGGGTTGTAGAACGGTAAATTCTCCATATGAAAAAAAAAGAAATGGAGAATTACCTTTTCAACCATTTATTTCAAAATTTGAAAGCTTGTATTAATAAATGCTTCACTATTGTAAAAACGATTGCTCAGCTGGCAGGTTGATACAGGGTTGTAGAACGGTAAATTCTCCATATGAAAAAAAAAGAAATGGGGAATTACGTTTTCAACCATTTATTTCAAAATTTGAAAGCTTGTATTAATAAATGCTTCACTATTGTAAAAACGATTGCTCAGCTGGCAGGTTGATACAGGGTTGTAGAACGGTAAATTCTCCATATGAAATAAAAAAGAAATGCGGAATTACCTTTTCAACCATTTATTTCAAAATTTGAAAGCTTGTATTTATTAATAAATGCTTCACTATTGTAAAAATGATTGCTCACCTGGCAGGTAGACACTGGGTTGTAAAACGGTTAATTCGCCATATGAAGAAAAAAAGAAATGGAGAATTACTTTTTCAACCATTTATTTCAAAATTTGAAAGCTTGTATTAATAAATGCTTCACTATTGTAAAAATGATTGCTCAGCTGGCAGGTTGATACAGGGTTGTAGAACGGTAAATTCTCCATGTGAAAAAAAAAGATATGGAGAAATTGCGTTTCAACCCTGTGCTTCAAAATTTGAGAGCTTGTATTTATTAATAAATGCTTCACTATTGTAAAAATGATTGCTCACCTGGCAGGTTGACACTGGGTTGTAGAACGTTAAATTCTCCATATGAAAAAAAAAGAAATGGAGAATTACCTTTTCAAACATATATTTCAAAATTTGAAAGCTTGTATTTATTAATAAATGCTTCACTATTGTAAAAATGATTGCTCAGCTGGCAGGTAGACACTGGGTTGTAGAACGGTAAATTCTCCATATGAAAAAAAAAAGAAATGGAGGATTACCTTTTCAACCATTTATTTCAAAATTTGAAAGCTAGTATTTATTAATAAATGCTTCACCTATTGTAAAAATGATTGCTAACCTGGCAGGTGGACACTGGGTTGTAGAACGGTAAATTCTCTATACGAAAAAAAAAGAAATGGAGAATTACCTTTTCAACCATTTATTTCAAAATTTGAAAGCTTGCATTAATAAATGCTTCACTATTGTAAAAATGATTGCTGAGCTGGCAGGTTGACACTGGGTTGTAGAACGGTAAATTCTCCATATGAAAAAAAAAAGAAATGGAGAATTACCTTTTCAACCATTTATTTCAAAATTTGAAAGCTTGTATTAATAAATGCTTCACTATTGTAAAAATGATTGCTCAGCTAGCAGGTTGATACAGGGTTGTAGAACGGTAAATTCTCCATATGAAAAAAAAAGAAATGGGGAATTACATTTTCAACCATTTATTTCAAAATTTGAAAGCTTGTATTAATAAATGCTTCACTATTGTAAAAACGATTGCTCAGCTGGCAGGTTGATACAGGGTTGTAGAACGGTAAATTCTCCATATAAAAAAAAAGAAATGGGGAATTACCTTTTCAACCATTTATTTCAAAATTTGAAAGCTAGTATTTATTAATAAATGTTTCACCTATTGTAAAAATGGTTGCTCACCTGGCAGGTTGACACTGGGTTGTAGAACGGTAAATTCTCCATATGAAAAAAAAAGAAATGGAGAATTACCTTTTCAACCATTTATTTCAAAATTTGAAAGCTTGTATTAATAAATGCTTCACTATTGTAAAAACGATTGCTCAGCTGGCAGGTTGATACAGGGTTGTAGAACGGTAAATTCTCCATATGAAAAAAAAAGAAATGGGGAATTACGTTTTCAACCATTTATTTCAAAATTTGAAAGCTTGTATTAATAAATGCTTCACTATTGTAAAAACGATTGCTCAGCTGGCAGGTTGATACAGGGTTGTAGAACGGTAAATTCTCCATATGAAAAAAAAAGAAATGGGGAATTACCATTTCAACCACTTATTTCAAAATTTGAAAGCTAGTATTTATTAATAAATGCTTCACCTATTGTAAAAATGGTTGCTCACCTGGCAGGTTGACACTGGGTTGTAGAACGGTAAATTCTCCATATGAAATAAAAAAGAAATGGAGAATTACATTTTCAACCATTTATTTCAAAATTTGAAAGCTTGTATTAATAAATGCTTCACTATTGTAAAAATGATTGCTCAGCTGGCAGGTTGATACAGGGTTGTAGAACGGTAAATTCTCCATATGAAAAAAAAACAACAAATGGAGAAATTGCGTTTCAACCCTTTGCTTCAAAATTTGAAAGCTTGTATTTATTAATAAATGCTTCACTATTGTAAAAATGATTGCTCACCCGGCAGGTAGACACTGGGTTGTAGAACGGTTAATTCGCCATATGAAGAAAAAAAGAAATGGAGAATTACTTTTTCAACCATTTATTTCAAAATTTGAAAGCTTGTATTAATAAATGCTTCACTATTGTAAAAATGATTGCTCAGCTGGCAGGTTGATACAGGGTTGTAGAACGGTAAATTCTCCATATGAAAAAAAAACAACAAATGGAGAAATTGCGTTTCAACCCTTTGCTTCAAAATTTGAGAGCTTGTAATTATTAATAAATGCTTCACTATTGTAAAAATGATTGCTCACCTGGCAGGTTGACACTGGGTTGTAGAACGGTAAATTCTCCATATGAAAAAAAAAGAAATGGAGAATTACCTTTTCAACCATTTATTTCAAAATTTGAAAGCTTGTATTAATAAATGCTTCACTATTGTAAAAATGATTGCTCAGCTGGCAGGTTGATACAGGGTTGTAGAACGGTAAGTTATCCATATGAAAAAAAAAAGAAATGGGGAATTACCTTATCAACCACTTATTTCAAAATTTGAAAGCTAGTATTTATTAATAAATGCTTCACCTATTGTAAAAATGGTTGCTCACCTGGCAGGTTGACACGGGGTTGTAGAACGGTAAATTCTCCATATGAAAAAAAAAAAGAAATGGAGAATTACATTTTCAACCATTTATTTCAAAATTTGAAAGCTAGTATTTATTAATAAATGCTTCACCTATTATAAAAATGGTTGCTCACCTGGCAGGTTGACACTGGGTTGTAGAACGGTAAATTCGCCATATGAAAAAAAAAAAGAAATGGAGAATTACCTTTTCAACCATTTATTTCAAAATTTGAAAGCTTGTATTAATAAATGCTTCACTATTGTAAAAATGATTGCTCAGCTGGCAGGTTGATACAGGGTTGTAGAACGGTAAATTCTCCATATGAAAAAAAAAGAAATGGGGAATTACCTTTTCAACCATTTATTTCAAAATTTGGAAGCTAGTATTTATTAATAAATGCTTCACCTATTGTAAAAATGGTTTCTCACCTGGCAGGTTGACTCTGGGTTGTAGAACCGTAAATTCTCCATGTGAAAAAAAAAAAGAAATGGGAGATTACCTTTTCAACCATTTGTTTCAAAATTTGGAAGCTGGTATTTATTAATAAATGCTTCACTATTGTAAAAATGATTGCTCACCTGGCAGGTTGACACTTTGTTGTAGAAGGGTAAATTCTCCATGTGAAAAAAAAAAGAAATCGAGAAATTGCGTTCCAACACTTTGCTTCAAAATTTGAGAGCTTGTATTTATTAATAAATGCTTCACTATTGTCAAAATGATTGCTCACCTGGCAGGTTGACAGTGGGTTGTAGAAAGGAATAGCCTCTGAAAAAAAACCAGAATTGCCTTTTCAACACTTTGCTTCAAAATTTGAAAGCTAGTATTTATTAATAAATGCTGCACCTATTGTAAAAATGATTGCTCACCTGGCAGGTTGACACTGGGTTGTACAACGGTAAATTCTCCATATGAAAAAAAAGAAATGGAAAATAAACTTTTCAACCATTTATTTCAAAATTTGAAAGCTTGTATTTATTAAAAAATGCTTCACTATTGTAAAAATGATTGCTCACCTGGCAGGTTGACACTGGGTTGTAGAACGGTAAATTCTGCATGTGAAAGAAAAAGAAACAGAATTGCTTTTGAAACCTTTACTTCAAAATTTGAAAGCTAGTATTTATTAATAAATGCTGCACCTATTGTAAAAATGATTGCTCACCTGGCAGGTTGACACTGGGTTGTAGAGCGGTAAATTCTCCATGTGAAAGAAAAAGAAACAGAATTGCTTTTGAAACCTTTACTTCAAAATTTGAAAGCTAGTATTTATTAATAAATGCTGCACCTATTGTAAAAATGATTGCTCACCTGGCAGGTTGACACTGGGTTGTAGAACGGTAAATTCTCCATATGAAATAAAAAAGAAATGCGGAATTACCTTTTCAACCATTTATTTCAAAATTTGAAAGCTTGTATTTATTAATAAATGCTTCACTATTGTAAAAATAATTGCTCAGCTGGCAGGTTGATACAGGGTTGTAGAACGGTAAATTCTCCATGTGAAAAAAGAAGAAATGGAAAAATTGCGTTTCAACCCTTTGCTTCAAAATTTGAGAGCTTGTATTTATTAATAAATACTTCACTATTGTAAAAATGATTGCTCACCTGGCATTTTGACACTGGGTTGTAGAACGGTAAATTCGCCATATGAAGAAAAAAAGAAATGGAGAATTACCTTTTCAACCATTTATTTCAAAATTTGAAAGCTTGTATTAATAAATGCTTCACTATTGTAAAAATGATTGCTCAGCTGGCAGGTTGACACAGGGTTGTAGAACGGTAAATTCGCCATATGAAGAAAAAAAGAAATGGAGAATTACCTTTTCAACCATTTATTTCAAAATTTGAAAGCTTGTATTAATAAATGCTTCACTATTGTAAAAATGGTTGCTCACCTGGCAGGTTGACAATGGATTGTAGAAAGGTAAATTCTCCATGTGAAAAAAAAAGAAATGGAGAAATTGCGTTTCAACCCTGTGCTTCAAAATTTGAGAACTTGTATTTATTAATAAATGCTTCACTATTGTAAAAATGATTGCTCACCTGGCAGGTTGACACTGGGTTGTAGAACGGTAAATTTTAAATATGAAAAAAAAATGGAGAATTACCTTTTCAACCATTTATTTCAAAATTTGAAAGCTTGTATTAATAAATGCTTCACTATTGTAAAAATGATTGCTCAGCTGGCAGGTTGATACAGGGTTGTAGAACGGTAAGTTCTCCATATGAAAAAAAAAAGAAATGGGGAATTACCTTATCAACCACTTATTTCAAAATTTGAAAGCTAGTATTTATTAATAAATGCTTCACCTATTGTAAATATGGTTGCTCACCTGGCAGGTTGACACTGGGTTGTAGAACGGTAAATTCTCCGTATGAAAAAAAAAAGAAATGGAGAATTACCTTTTCAACCATTTATTTCAAAATTTGAAAGCTAGTATTTATTAATAAATACTTCACTATTGTAAAAATGATTGCTCACCTGGCATTTTGACACTGGGTTGTAGAACGGTAAATTCGCCATATGAAGAAAAAAAGAAATGGAGAATTACCTTTTCAACCATTTATTTCAAAATTTGAAAGCTTGTATTAATAAATGCTTCACTATTGTAAAATGATTGCTCAGCTGGCAGGTTGATACAGGGTTGTAGAACGGTAAATTCGAAATATGAAGAAAAAAAGAAATGGAGAATTACCTTTTCAACCATTTATTTCAAAATTTGAAAGCTTGTATTAATAAATGCTTCACTATTGTAAAAATGGTTGCTTACCTGGCAGGTTGACAATGGATTGTAGAAAGGTAAATTCTCCATGTGAAAAAAAATAGAAATGGAGAAATTGCGTTTCAACCCTGTGCTTCAAAATTTGAGAACTTGTATTTATTAATAAATGCTTCACTATTGTAAAAATGATTGCTCACCTGGCAGGTTGACACTGGGTTGTAGAACGGTAAATTTTAAATATGAAAAAAAAATGGAGAATTACCTTTTCAACCATTTATTTCAAAATTTGAAAGCTTGTATTAATAAATGCTTCACTATTGTAAAAATGATTGCTCAGCTGGCAGGTTGATACAGGGTTGTAGAACGGTAAGTTCTCCATATGAAAAAAAAAAGAAATGGGGAATTACCTTATCAACCACTTATTTCAAAATTTGAAAGCTAGTATTTATTAATAAATGCTTCACCTATTGTAAATATGGTTGCTCACCTGGCAGGTTGACACTGGGTTGTAGAAGGGTAAATTCTCCATGTGAAAAAAAAAAGAAATGGAGAAATTGCGTTCCAACCCTTTGCTTCAAAATTTGAGAGCTTGTATTTATTAATAAATGCTTCACTATTGTCAAAATGATTGCTCACCTGGCAGGTTGACACTGGGTTGTAGAAGGGTAAATTCTACATGTAAAAAAAAAAGAAATGGAGAAATTGCATTTTCAAAAATTTGCTTCAAAATTTGAAAGCTAGTATTTATTAATAAATGCTGCACCTATTGTAAAAATGATTGCTCACCTGGCAGGTTGACACTGGGTTGTAGAACGGTAAATTCTCCATATGAAAAAAAAGAGAAATGGGGAATTAGCTTTTCAACCATTTATTTCAAAATTTGAAAGCTAGTATTTATTAATAAATGCTTCACTATTGTAAAAATGATTCCTCACCTGCCAGGTTGACACTGGGTTGTAGAAAGGTATAGCCTGTGAAAGAAAAAGAAACAGAATTGCCTCTTCAACCATTTATTTCAAAATTTGAAAGCTTGTATTTATAAATAAATGCTTCACTATTGTAAAAATAATTGCTCACCTGGCAGGTAGACACTGGGTTGTAGAACGGTTAATTCGCCATATGAAGAAAAAAAGAAATGGAGAATTACTTTTTCAACCATTTATTTCAAAATTTGAAAGCTTGTATTTATTAATAAATGCTTCACTATTGTAAAAATAATTGCTCAGCTGGCAGGTTGATACAGGGTTGTAGAACGGTAAATTCTACATGTGAAAAAACAAAAGAAAAGGAGAAATTGCGTTTCAACCCTTTGCTTCAAAATTTGAGAGCTTGTATTTATTAATAAATGCTTCACTATTGTAAAAATTATTGCTCACCTGGCAGGTTGACACTGGGTTGTAGAACGGTAAATTCTCCATGTGAAAGAAAAAGTAACAGAATTGCTTTTGAAACCTTTACTTCAAAATTTGAAAGCTAGTATTTATTAATAAATGCTGCACTTATTGTAAAAATGATTGCTCACCTGACAGGTTGACACTGGGTTGTAGAACGGTAAATTCTCCATATGAAATAAAAAAGAAATGCGGAATTACCTTTTCAACCATTTATTTCAAAATTTGAAAGCTTGTATTTATTAATAAATGCTTCACTATTGTAAAAATGATTGCTCACCTGGCAGGTAGACACTGGGTTGTAAAACGGTTAATTCGCCATATGAAGAAAAAAAGAAATGGAGAATTACTTTTTCAACCATTTATTTCAAAATTTGAAAGCTTGTATTAATAAATGCTTCACTATTGTAAAAATGATTGCTCACCTGGCAGGTTGACACTGGGTTGTAGAACGTTAAATTCTCCATATGAAAAAAAAAAGAAATGGAGAATTACCTTTTCAAACATATATTTCAAAATTTGAAAGCTTGTATTTATTAATAAATGCTTCACTATTGTAAAAATGATTGCTCAGCTGGCAGGTAGACACTGGGTTGTAGAACGGTAAATTCTCCATATGAAAAAAAAAAGAAATGGAGGATTACCTTTTCAACCATTTATTTCAAAATTTGAAAGCTAGTATTTATTAATAAATGCTTCACCTATTGTAAAAATGATTGCTAACCTGGCAGGTGGACACTGGGTTGTAGAACGGTAAATTCTCTATATGAAAAAAAAAAGAAATGGAGAATTACCTTTTCAACCATTTATTTCAAAATTTGAAAGCTTGCATTAATAAATGCTTCACTATTGTAAAAATGATTGCTGAGCTGGCAGGTTGACACTGGGTTGTAGAACGGTAAATTCTCCATATGAAAAAAAAAAGAAATGGAGAATTACCTTTTCAACCATTTATTTCAAAATTTGAAAGCTTGTATTAATAAATGCTTCACTATTGTAAAAATGATTGCTCAGCTGGCAGGTTGATACAGGGTTGTAGAACGGTAAATTCTCCATATGAAAAAAAAAGAAATGGGGAATTACATTTTCAACCATTTATTTCAAAATTTGAAAGCTTGTATTAATAAATGCTTCACTATTGTAAAAACGATTGCTCAGCTGGCAGGTTGATACAGGTTGTAGAACGGTAAATTCTCCATATGAAAAAAAAAGAAATGGAGAATTACCTTTTCAACCATTTATTTCAAAATTTGAAAGCTTGTATTAATAAATGCTTCACTATTGTAAAAACGATTGCTCAGCTGGCAGGTTGATACAGAGTTGTAGAACGGTAAATTCTCCATATGAAAAAAAAAGAAATGGGGAATTACCATTTCAACCACTTATTTCAAAATTTGAAAGCTAGTATTTATTAATAAATGCTTCACCTATTGTAAAAATGGTTGCTCACCTGGCAGGTTGACACTGGGTTGTAGAACGGTAAATTCTCCATATGAAGAAAAAAAGAAATGGAGAATTACTTTTTCAACCATTTATTTCAAAATTTGAAAGCTTGTATTAATAAATGCTTCACTATTGTAAAAATGATTGCTCAGCTGGCAGGTTGATACAGGGTTGTAGAACGGTAAATTCACCATATGAAAAAAAAAAAACAAATGGAGAAATTGCGTTTCAACCCTTTGCTTCAAAATTTGAGAGCTTGTAATTATTAATAAATGCTTCACTATTGTAAAAATGATTGCTCACCTGGCAGGTTGACACTGGGTTGCAGAACGGAAAATTCTCCATATGAAAAAAAAAAGAAATGGAAAATTACTTTTTCAACCATTTATTTCAAAATTTGAAAGCTTGTATTTATTAATAAATGCTTCACTATTGTAAAAATGATTGCTCACCTGGCAGGTTGACACTGGGTTGTAGAGCGGTTAATTCTCCATGTGAAAGAAAAAGAAACAGAATTGCTTTTGAAACCTTTACTTCAAAATTTGAAAGCTAGTATTTATTAATAAATGCTGCACCTATTGTAAAAATGATTGCTCACCTGGCAGGTTGACACTGGGTTGTAGAACGGTAAATTCTCCATATGAAATAAAAAAGAAATGCGGAATTACCTTTTCAACCATTTATTTCAAAATTTGAAAGCTTGTATTTATTAATAAATGCTTCACTATTGTAAAAATGATTGCTCACCTGGCAGGTAGACACTGGGTTGTAAAACGGTTAATTCGCCATATGAAGAAAAAAAGAAATGGAGAATTACTTTTTCAACCATTTATTTGAAAATTTGAAAGCTTGTATTAATAAATGCTTCACTATTGTAAAAATGATTGCTCAGCTGGCAGGTTGATACAGGGTTGTAGAACGGTAAATTCTCCATATGAAAAAAAAAAAAATGGAGAAATTGCGTTTCAACCCTTTGCTTCAAAATTTGAGAGCTTGTATTTATTAATAAATACTTCACTATTGTAAAAATGATTGCTCACCTGGCAGGTTGAAACTGGATTGTAGAACGTTAAATTCTCCATATGAAAAAAAAAAGAAATGGAGAATTACCTTTTCAAACATATATTTCAAAATTTGAAAGCTTGTATTTATTAATAAATTCTTCACTATTGTAAAAATGATTGCTCAGCTGGCAGGTAGACACTGGGTTGTAGAACGGTAAATTCTCCATATGAAAAAAAAAGAAATGGAGGATTACCTTTTCAACCATTTATTTCAAAATTTGAAAGCTAGTATTTATTAATAAATGCTTCACCTATTGTAAAAATGGTTGCTCACCTGGCAGGTTGACACTGGGTTGTAGAACGGTAAATTCTCCATGTGAAAAAAAAAAGATATGGAGAAATTGCGTTTCAACCCTGTGCTTCAAAATTTGAGAGCTTGTATTTATTAATAAATGCTTCACTATTGTAAAAATGATTGCTCACCTGGCAGGTTGACACTGGGTTGTAGAACGTTAAATTCTCCATATGAAAAAAAAAAGAAATGGAGAATTACCTTTTCAAACATATATTTCAAATTTTGAAAGCTTGTATTTATTAATAAATGCTTCACTATTGTAAAAATGATTCCTCACCTGGCAGGTTGACACTGGGTTGTAGAAAGGTATAGCCTGTGAAAGAAAAAGAAACAGAATTGCCTCTTCAACCATTTATTTCAAAATTTGAAAGCTTGTATTTATTAATAAATGCTTCACTATTGTAAAAATAATTGCTCACCTGGCAGGTAGACACTGGGTTGTAGAACGGTTAATTCGCCATATGAAGAAAAAAAGAAATGGAGAATTACTTTTTCAACCATTTATTTCAAAATTTGAAAGCTTGTATTTATTAATAAATGCTTCACTATTGTAAAAATAATTGCTCAGCTGGCAGGTTGATACAGGGTTGTAGAACGGTAAATTCTACATGTGAAAAAACAAAAGAAATGGAGAAATTGCGTTTCAACCCTTTGCTTCAAAATTTGAGAGCTTGTATTTATTAATAAATGCTTCACTATTGTAAAAATGATTGCTCACCTGGCAGGTTGACACTGGGTTGTAGAGCGGTAAATTCTCCATGTGAAAGAAAAAGAAACAGAATTGCTTTTGAAACCTTTACTTCAAAATTTGAAAGCTAGTATTTATTAATAAATGCTGCACCTATTGTAAAAATGATTGCTCACCTGGCAGGTTGACACTGGGTTGTAGAACGGTAAATTCTCCATATGAAATAAAAAAGAAATGCGGAATTACCTTTTCAACCATTTATTTCAAAATTTGAAACCTTGTATTTATTAATAAATGCTTCACTATTGTAAAAATGATTGCTCACCTGGCAGGTAGACACTGGGTTGTGAAACGGTTAATTCGCCATATGAAGAAAAAAAGAAATGGAGAATTACTTTTTCAACCATTTATTTCAAAATTTGAAAGCTTGTATTAATAAATGCTTCACTATTGTAAAAATGATTGCTCAGCTGGCAGGTTGATACAGGGTTGTAGAACGGTAAATTCTCCATATGAAAAAAAAAAGAAATGCGGAATTACCTTTTCAACCATTTATTTCAAAATTTGAAAGCTTGTATTTATTAATAAATGCTTCACTATTGTAAAAATGATTGCTCACCTGGCAGGTAGACACTGGGTTGTAGAACGGTTAATTCGCCATATGAAGAAAAAAAGAAATGGAGAATTACTTTTTCAACCATTTATTTCAAAATTTGAAAGCATGTATTAATAAATGCTTCACTATTGTAAAAATGATTGCTCACCTGGCAGGTTGACACTGGGTTGTAGAACGGTAAATTCTCCATATGAAAAAAAAAAGAAATGGAAAATTACCTTTTCAACCATTTATTTCAAAATTTGAAAGCTAGTATTTATTAATAAATGATTCACCTATTGTAAAAATGGTTGCTCACGTGGCAGGTTGACACTGGGTTGTAGAACGGTAAATTCTCCATGTGAAAAAAAAAGATATGGAGAAATTGCGTTTCAACCCTGTGCTTCAAAATTTGAGAGCTTGTATTTATTAATAAATGCTTCACTATTGTAAAAATGATTGCTCACCTGGCAGGTTGACACTGGGTTGTAGAACGTTAAATTCTCCATATGAAAAAAAAAAGAAATGGAGAATTACCTTTTCAAACATATATTTCAAAATTTGAAAGCTTGCATTAATAAATGCTTCACTATTGTAAAAATGATTGCTCAGCTGGCAGGTTGATACAGGGTTGTAGAACGGCAAGTTCTCCATATGAAAAAAAAAGAAATGGGGAATTACCTTATCAACCACTTATTTCAAAATTTGAAAGCTAGTATTTATTAATAAATGCTTCACCTATTGTAAAAATGGTTGCTCACCTGGCAGGTTGACACGGGGTTGTAGAACGGTAAATTCTCCATATGAAAAAAAAAAAAGAAATGGAGAATTACCTTTTCAACCATTTATTTCAAAATTTGAAAGCTAGTATTTATTAATAAATGCTTCACCTATTATAAAAATGGTTGCTCACCTGGCAGGTTGACACTGGGTTGTAGAAGGGTAAATTCTCCATGTGAAAAAAAAAGGAAATCGAGAAATTGCGTTCCAACACTTTGCTTCAAAATTTGAGGGCTTGTATTTATTAATAAATGCTTCACTATTGTCAAAATGATTGCTCACCTGGCAGGTTGACAGTGGGTTGTAGAAAGGAATAGCCTCTGAAAAAAAACCAGAATTGCCTTTTCAACACTTTGCTTCAAAATTTGAAAGCTAGTATTTATTAATAAATGCTGCACCTATTGTAAAAATGATTGCTCAGCTGGCAGGTTGACACTGGGTTGAAGAACGGTAAATTCTCCATATGAAAAAAAAGAAATGGGGAATTACCTTTTCAACCATTTATTTCAAAATTTGAAAGCTAGTATTTATTAATAAATGCTTCACCTATTGTAAAAATGATTGCTCACCTGGCAGGTTGACACTGGGTTGTACAACGGTAAATTCTCCATATGAAAAAAAAGAAATGGAGAATAAACTTTTCAACCATTTATTTCAAAATTTGAAAGCTTGTATTTATTAAAAAATGCTTCACTATTGTAAAAATGATTGCTCACCTGGCAGGTTGACACTGGGTTGTAGAACGGTAAATTCTGCATGTGAAAGAAAAAGAAACAGAATTGGTTTTGAAACCTTTACTTCAAAATTTGAAAGCTAGTATTTATTAATAAATGCTGCACCTATTGTAAAAATGATTGCTCACCTGGCAGGTTGACACTGGGTTGTAGAGCGGTAAATTCTCCATGTGAAAGAAAAAGAAACAGAATTGCTTTTGAAACCTTTACTTCAAAATTTGAAAGCTAGTATTTATTAATAAATGCTGCACCTATTGTAAAAATGATTGCTCACCTGGCAGGTTGACACTGGGTTGTAGAACGGTAAATTATCCATATGAAATAAAAAAGAAATGCGGAATTACCTTTTCAACCATTTATTTCAAAATTTGAAAGCTTGTATTTATTAATAAATGCTTCACTATTGTAAAAATGATTGCTCACCTGGCAGGTAGACACTGGGTTGTAAAACGGTTAATTCGCCATATGAAGAAAAAAAGAAATGGAGAATTACTTTTTCAACCATTTATTTCAAAATTTGAAAGCTTGTATTAATAAATGCTTCACTATTGTAAAAATGATTGCTCAGCTGGCAGGTTGATACAGGGTTGTAGAACGGTAAATTCTCCATATGAAAAAAAAAAAAATGGAGAAATTGCGTTTCAACCCTTTGCTTCAAAATTTGAGAGCTTGTATTTATTAATAAATACTTCACTATTGTAAAAATGATTGCTCACCTGGCAGGTTGAAACTGGGTTGTAGAACGTTAAATTCTCCATATGAAAAAAAAAAAGAAATGGAGAATTACCTTTTCAAACATATATTTCAAAATTTGAAAGCTTGTATTTATTAATAAATTCTTCACTATTGTAAAAATGATTGCTCAGCTGGCAGGTAGACAATGGGTTGTAGAACGGTAAATTCTCCATATGAAAAAAAAAGAAATGGAGGATTACCTTTTCAACCATTTATTTCAAAATTTGAAAGCTAGTATTTATTAATAAATGCTTCACCTATTGTAAAAATGGTTGCTCACCTGGCAGGTTGACACTGGGTTGTAGAACGGTAAATTCTCCATGTGAAAAAAAAAAGATATGGAGAAATTGCGTTTCAACCCTGTGCTTCAAAATTTGAGAGCTTGTATTTATTAATAAATGCTTCACTATTGTAAAAATGATTGCTCACCTGGCAGGTTGACACTGGGTTGTAGAACGTTAAATTCTCCATATGAAAAAAAAAAGAAATGGAGAATTACCTTTTCAAACATATATTTCAAAATTTGAAAGCTTGTATTTATTAATAAATGCTTCACTATTGTAAAAATGATTCCTCACCTGGCAGGTTGACACTGGGTTGTAGAGCGGTAAATTCTCCATGTGAAAGAAAAAGAAACAGAATTGCTTTTGAAACCTTTACTTCAAAATTTGAAAACTAGTATTTATTAATAAATGCTGCACCTATTGTAAAAATGATTGCTCACCTGGCAGGTTGACACTGGGTTGTAGAACGGTAAATTCTCCATATGAAAAAAAAAACAAATGGATAAATTGCGTTTCAACCCTTTGCTTCAAAATTTGAGAGCTTGTATTTATTAATAAATACTTCACTATTGTAAAAATGATTGCTCACCTGGCAGGTTGACACTGGGTTGTAGAACGGTAAATTCGCCATATGAAGAAAAAAAGAAATGGAGAATTACCTTTTCAACCATTTATTTCAAAATTTGAAAGCTTGTATTAATAAATGCTTCACTATTGTAAAAATGATTGCTCAGCTGGCAGGTTGATACAGGGTTGTAGAACGGTAAATTCTCCATATGAAAAAAAAAGAAATGGGGAATTACCTTTTCAACCATTTATTTCAAAATTCGGAAGCTGGTATTTATTAATAAATGCTTCACTATTGTAAAAATGATTGCTCACCTGGCAGGTTGACACTGGGTTGTAGAACGGTAAATTCTCCATATGAAAAAAAAAAAGAAATGGAGAATTACCTTTTCAAACATTTATTTCAAAATTTGAAAGCTTGTATTTATTAATAAGTGCTTCACTATTGTAAAAATGATTGCTCACCTGGCAGGTTGACACTGGGTTGTAGAACGGTAAATTCGCCATATGAAGAAAAAAAGAAATGGAGAATTACCTTTTCAACCATTTATTTCAAAATTTGAAAGCTTGTATTAATAAATGCTTCACTATTGTAAAAATGGTTGCTCACCTGGCAGGTTGACAATGGATTGTAGAAAGGTAAATTCTCCATGTGAAAAAAAAAGAAATGGAGAAATTGCGTTTCAACCCAGTGCTTCAAAATTTGAGAACTTGTATTTATTAATAAATGCTTCACTATTGTAAAAATGATTGCTCACCTGGCAGGTTGACACTGGGTTGTAGAACGGTAAATTTTAAATATGAAAAAAAAATGGAGAATTACCTTTTCAACCATTTATTTCAAAATTTGAAAGCTTGTATTAATAAATGCTTCACTATTGTAAAAATGATTGCTCAGCTGGCAGGTTGATACAGGGTTGTAGAACGGTAAGTTCTCCATATGAAAAAAAAAGAAATGGGGAATTACCTTATCAACCACTTATTTCAAAATTTGAAAGCTAGTATTTATTAATAAATGCTTCACCTATTGTAAAAATGGTTGCTCACCTGGCAGGTTGACACTGGGTTGTAGAACGGTAAATTCTCCATATGAAAAAAAAAAGAAATGGAGAATTACCTTTTCAACCATTTATTTCAAAATTTGAAAGCTAGTATTTATTAATAAATGCTTCACCTATTGTAAAAATGGTTGCTCACCTGGCAGGTTGACACTGAGTTGTAGAAGGGTAAATTCTCCATGTGAAAAAAAAAAGAAATGGAGAAATTGCGTTCCAACCCTTTGCTTCAAAATTTGAGAGCTTGTATTTATTAATAAATGCTTCACTATTGTCAAAATGATTGCTCATCTGGCAGGTTGACACTGGATTGTAGAAGGGTAAATTCTCCATGTGAAAAAAAAAAGAAATGGAGAAATTGCATTTTCAACATTTTGCTTCAAAATTTGAAAGCTAGTATTTATTAATAAATGCTGCACCTATTGTAAAAATGATTGCTCACCTGGCAGGTTGACACTGGGTTGTAGAACGGTAAATTCTCCATATGAAAAAAAAGAGAAATGGGGAATTAGCTTTTCAACCATTTATTTCAAAATTTGAAAGCTAGTATTTATTAATAAATGCTTCACTATTGTAAAAATGATTCCTCACCTGGCAGGTTGACACTGGGTTGTAGAAAGGTATAGCCTGTGAAAGAAAAAGAAACAGAATTGCCTCTTCAACCATTTATTTCAAAATTTGAAAGCTTGTATTTATTAATAAATGCTTCACTATTGTAAAAATAATTGCTCACCTGGCAGGTAGACACTGGGTTGTAGAACGGTTAATTCGCCATATGAAGAAAAAAAGAAATGGAGAATTACTTTTTCAACCATTTATTTCAAAATTTGAAAGCTTGTATTTATTAATAAATGCTTCACTATTGTAAAAATAATTGCTCAGCTGGCAGGTTGATACAGGGTTGTAGAACGGTAAATTCTACATGTGAAAAAACAAAAGAAATGGAGAAATTGCGTTTCAACCCTTTGCTACAAAATTTGAGAGCTTGTATTTATTAATAAATGCTTCACTATTGTAAAAATGATTGCTCACCTGGCAGGTTGACACTGGGTTGTAGAACGGTAAATTCTCCATGTGAAAGAAAAAGAAACAGAATTGCTTTTGAAACCTTTACTTCAAAATTTGAAGGCTAGTATTTATTAATAAATGCTGCACCTATTGTAAAAATGATTGCTCACCTGGCAGGTTGACACTGGGTTGTAGAGCGGTAAATTCTCCATGTGAAAGAAAAAGAAACAGAATTGCTTTTGAAACCCTTACTTCAAAATTTGAAAGCTAGTATTTATTAATAAATGCTGCACCTATTGTAAAAATGATTGCTCACCTGGCAGGTTGACACTGGGTTGTAGAACGGTAAATTCTCCATATGAAATAAAAAATAAATGCGGAATTACCTTTTCAACCATTTATTTCAAAATTTGAAAGCTTGTATTAATAAATGCTTCACTATTGTAAAAATGATTGCTCAGCTGGCAGGTTGATACAGGGTTGTAGAACGGTAAATTCTCCATATGAAAAAAAAATGTAGAAATTGCGTTTCAACCCTTTGCTTCAAAATTTGAGAGCTTGTATTTATTAATAAATACTTCACTATTGTAAAAATGATTGCTCACCTGGCATTTTGACACTGGGTTGTAGAACGGTAAATTCGCCATATGAAGAAAAAAAGAAATGGAGAATTACCTTTTCAACCATTTATTTCAAAATTTGAAAGCTTGTATTAATAAATGCTTCACTATTGTAAAAATGATTGCTCAGCTGGCAGGTTGATACAGGGTTGTAGAACGGTAAATTCGCCATATGAAGAAAAAAAGAAATGGAGAATTACCTTTTCAACCATTTATTTCAAAATTTGAAAGCTTGTATTAATAAATGCTTCACTATTGTAAAAATGGTTGCTCACCTGGCAGGTTGACAATGGATTGTAGAAAGGTAAATTCTCCATGTGAAAAAAAAAGAAATGGAGAAATTGCGTTTCAACCCTGTGCTTCAAAATTTGAGAACTTGTATTTATTAATAAATGCTTCACTATTGTAAAAATGATTGCTCACCTGGCAGGTTGACACTGGGTTGTAGAACGGTAAATTTTAAATATGAAAAAAAAATGGAGAATTACCTTTTCAACCATTTATTTCAAAATTTGAAAGCTTGTATTAATAAATGCTTCACTATTGTAAAAATGATTGCTCAGCTGGCAGGTTGATACAGGGTTGTAGAACGGTAAATTCTCCATATGAAAAAAAAAGAAATGGGGAATTACCTTTTCAACCATTTATTTCAAAATTCGGAAGCTGGTATTTATTAATAAATGCTTCACTATTGTAAAAATGATTGCTCACCTGGCAGGTTGACACTGGGTTGTAGAACGGTAAATTCTCCATATGAAAAAAAAAAGAAATGGAGAATTACCTTTTCAAACATTTATTTCAAAATTTGAAAGCTTGTATTTATTAATAAGTGCTTCACTATTGTAAAAATGATTGCTCACCTGGCAGGTTGACACTGGGTTGTAGAACGGTAAATTCGCCATATGAAGAAAAAAAGAAATGGAGAATTACCTTTTCAACCATTTATTTCAAAATTTGAAAGCTTGTATTAATAAATGCTTCACTATTGTAAAAATGGTTGCTCACCTGGCAGGTTGACAATGGATTGTAGAAAGGTAAATTCTCCATGTGAAAAAAAAAGAAATGGAGAAATTGCGTTTCAACCCAGTGCTTCAAAATTTGAGAACTTGTATTTATTAATAAATGCTTCACTATTGTAAAAATGATTGCTCACCTGGCAGGTTGACACTGGGTTGTAGAACGGTAAATTTTAAATATGAAAAAAAAATGGAGAATTACCTTTTCAACCATTTATTTCAAAATTTGAAAGCTTGTATTAATAAATGCTTCACTATTGTAAAAATGATTGCTCAGCTGGCAGGTTGATACAGGGTTGTAGAACGGTAAGTTCTCCATATGAAAAAAAAAGAAATGGGGAATTACCTTATCAACCACTTATTTCAAAATTTGAAAGCTAGTATTTATTAATAAATGCTTCACCTATTGTAAAAATGGTTGCTCACCTGGCAGGTTGACACTGGGTTGTAGAACGGTAAATTCTCCATATGAAAAAAAAAAGAAATGGAGAATTACCTTTTCAACCATTTATTTCAAAATTTGAAAGCTAGTATTTATTAATAAATGCTTCACCTATTGTAAAAATGGTTGCTCACCTGGCAGGTTGACACTGGGTTGTAGAAGGGTAAATTCTCCATGTGAAAAAAAAAAGAAATGGAGAAATTGCGTTCCAACCCTTTGCTTCAAAATTTGAGAGCTTGTATTTATTAATAAATGCTTCACTATTGTCAAAATGATTGCTCATCTGGCAGGTTGACACTGGATTGTAGAAGGGTAAATTCTCCATGTGAAAAAAAAAAGAAATGGAGAAATTGCATTTTCAACATTTTGCTTCAAAATTTGAAAGCTAGTATTTATTAATAAATGCTGCACCTATTGTAAAAATGATTGCTCACCTGGCAGGTTGACACTGGGTTGTAGAACGGTAAATTCTCCATATGAAAAAAAAGAGAAATGGGGAATTAGCTTTTCAACCATTTATTTCAAAATTTGAAAGCTAGTATTTATTAATAAATGCTTCACTATTGTAAAAATGATTCCTCACCTGGCAGGTTGACACTGGGTTGTAGAAAGGTATAGCCTGTGAAAGAAAAAGAAACAGAATTGCCTCTTCAACCATTTATTTCAAAATTTGAAAGCTTGTATTTATTAATAAATGCTTCACTATTGTAAAAATAATTGCTCACCTGGCAGGTAGACACTGGGTTGTAGAACGGTTAATTCGCCATATGAAGAAAAAAAGAAATGGAGAATTACTTTTTCAACCATTTATTTCAAAATTTGAAAGCTTGTATTTATTAATAAATGCTTCACTATTGTAAAAATAATTGCTCAGCTGGCAGGTTGATACAGGGTTGTAGAACGGTAAATTCTACATGTGAAAAAACAAAAGAAATGGAGAAATTGCGTTTCAACCCTTTGCTACAAAATTTGAGAGCTTGTATTTATTAATAAATGCTTCACTATTGTAAAAATGATTGCTCACCTGGCAGGTTGACACTGGGTTGTAGAACGGTAAATTCTCCATGTGAAAGAAAAAGAAACAGAATTGCTTTTGAAACGTTTACTTCAAAATTTGAAGGCTAGTATTTATTAATAAATGCTGCACCTATTGTAAAAATGATTGCTCACCTGGCAGGTTGACACTGGGTTGTAGAGCGGTAAATTCTCCATGTGAAAGAAAAAGAAACAGAATTGCTTTTGAAACCCTTACTTCAAAATTTGAAAGCTAGTATTTATTAATAAATGCTGCACCTATTGTAAAAATGATTGCTCACCTGGCAGGTTGACACTGGGTTGTAGAACGGTAAATTCTCCATATGAAATAAAAAAGAAATGCGGAATTACCTTTTCAACCATTTATTTCAAAATTTGAAAGCTTGTATTAATAAATGCTTCACTATTGTAAAAATGATTGCTCAGCTGGCAGGTTGATACAGGGTTGTAGAACGGTAAATTATCCATATGAAAAAAAAATGGAGAAATTGCGTTTCAACCCTTTGCTTCAAAATTTGAGAGCTTGTATTTATTAATAAATACTTCACTATTGTAAAAATGATTGCTCACCTGGCATTTTGACACTGGGTTGTAGAACGGTAAATTCGCCATATGAAGAAAAAAAGAAATGGAGAATTACCTTTTCAACCATTTATTTCAAAATTTGAAAGCTTGTATTAATAAATGCTTCACTATTGTAAAAATGATTGCTCAGCTGGCAGGTTGATACAGGGTTGTAGAACGGTAAATTCGCCATATGAAGAAAAAAAGAAATGGAGAATTACCTTTTCAACCATTTATTTCAAAATTTGAAAGCTTGTATTAATAAATGCTTCACTATTGTAAAAATGGTTGCTCACCTGGCAGGTTGACAATGGATTGTAGAAAGGTAAATTCTCCATGTGAAAAAAAAGAAATGGAGAAATTGCGTTTCAACCCTGTGCTTCAAAATTTGAGAACTTGTATTTATTAATAAATGCTTCACTATTGTAAAAATGATTGCTCACCTGGCAGGTTGACACTGGGTTGTAGAACGGTAAATTTTAAATATGAAAAAAAAATGGAGAATTACCTTTTCAACCATTTATTTCAAAATTTGAAAGCTTGTATTAATAAATGCTTCACTATTGTAAAAATGATTGCTCAGCTGGCAGGTTGATACAGGGTTGTAGAACGGTAAGTTCTCCATATGAAAAAAAAAAGAAATGGGGAATTACCTTATCAACCACTTATTTCAAAATTTGAAAGCTAGTATTTATTAATAAATGCTTCACCTATTGTAAAAATGGTTGCTCACCTGGCAGGTTGACACTGGGTTGTAGAACGGTAAATTCTCCATATGAAAAAAAAAAGAAATGGAGAATTACCTTTTCAACCATTTATTTCAAAATTTGAAAGCTAGTATTTATTAATAAATGCTTCACCTATTGTAAAAATGGTTGCTCACCTGGCAGGTTGACACTGGGTTGTAGAAGGGTAAATTCTCCATGTGAAAAAAAAAAGAAATGGAGAAATTGCGTTCCAACCCTTTGCTTCAAAATTTGAGAGCTTGTATTTATTAATAAATGCTTCACTATTGTCAAAATGATTGCTCACCTGGCAGGTTGACACTGGGTTGTAGAAGGGTAAATTCTCCATGTGAAAAAAAAAAGAAATGGAGAAATTGCATTTTCAACATTTTGCTTTAAAATTTGAAAGCTAGTATTTATTAATAAATGCTGCACCTATTGTAAAAATGATTGCTCACCTGGCAGGTTGACACTGGGTTGTAGAACGGTAAATTCTCCATATGAAAAAAAAGAGAAATGGGGAATTAGCTTTTCAACCATTTATTTCAAAATTTGAAAGCTAGTATTTATTAATAAATGCTTCACTATTGTAAAAATGATTCCTCACCTGGCAGGTTGACACTGGGTTGTAGAAAGGTATAGCCTGTGAAAGAAAAAGAAACAGAATTGCCTCTTCAACCATTTATTTCAAAATTTGAAAGCTTGTATTTATTAATAAATGCTTCACTATTGTAAAAATAATTGCTCACCTGGCAGGTAGACACTGGGTTGTAGAACGGTTAATTCGAAATATGAAGAAAAAAAGAAATGGAGAATTACTTTTTCAACCATTTATTTCAAAATTTGAAAGCTTGTATTTATTAATAAATGCTTCACTATTGTAAAAATAATTGCTCAGCTGGCAGGTTGATACAGGGTTGTAGAACGGTAAATTCTACATGTGAAAAAACAAAAGAAATGGAGAAATTGCGTTTCAACCCTTTGCTACAAAATTTGAGAGCTTGTATTTATTAATAAATGCTTCACTATTGTAAAAATGATTGCTCACCTGGCAGGTTGACACTGGGTTGTAGAACGGTAAATTCTCCATGTGAAAGAAAAAGAAACAGAATTGCTTTTGAAACCTTTACTTCAAAATTTGAAGGCTAGTATTTATTAATAAATGCTGCACCTATTGTAAAAATGATTGCTCACCTGGCAGGTTGACACTGGGTTGTAGAGCGGTAAATTCTCCATGTGAAAGAAAAAGAAACAGAATTGCTTTTGAAACCCTTACTTCAAAATTTGAAAGCTAGTATTTATTAATAAATGCTGCACCTATTGTAAAAATGATTGCTCACCTGGCAGGTTGACACTGGGTTGTAGAACGGTAAATTCTCCATATGAAATAAAAAAGAAATGCGGAATTACCTTTTCAACCATTTATTTCAAAATTTGAAAGCTTGTATTTATTAATAAATGCTTCACTATTGTAAAAATGATTGCTCACCTGGCAGGTAGACACTGGGTTGTAAAACGGTTAATTCGCCATATGAAGAAAAAAAGAAATGGAGAATTACTTTTTCAACCATTTATTTCAAAATTTGAAAGCTTGTATTAATAAATGCTTCACTATTGTAAAAATGATTGCTCAGCTGGCAGGTTGATACAGGGTTGTAGAACGGTAAATTCTCCATATGAAAAAAAAAAATGGAGAAATTGCGTTTCAACCCTTTGCTTCAAAATTTGAGAGCTTGTATTTATTAATAAATACTTCACTATTGTAAAAATGATTGCTCACCTGGCAGGATGACACTGGGTTGTAGAACGTTAAATTCTCCATATGAAAAAAAAAGAAATGGAGAATTACCTTTTCAAACATATATTTCAAAATTTGAAAGCTTGTATTTATTAATAAATGCTTCACTATTGTAAAAATGATTGCTCAGCTGGCAGGTAGACACTGGGTTGTAGAACGGTAAATTCTCCATATGAAAAAAAAAGAAATGCAGGATTACCTTTTCAACCATTTATTTCAAAATTTGAAAGCTAGTATTTATTAATAAATACTTCACCTATTGTAAAAATGGTTGCTCACCTGGCAGGTTGACACTGGGTTGTAGAACGGTAAATTCTCCATGTGAAAAAAAAAGATATGGAGAAATTGCGTTTCAACCCTGTGCTTCAAAATTTGAGAGCTTGTATTTATTAATAAATGCTTCACTATTGTAAAAATGATTGCTCACCTGGCAGGTCGACACTGGGTTGTAGAACGGTAAATTCTCCATGTGAAAGAAAAAGAAACAGAATTGCTTTTGAAACCTTTACTTCAAAATTTGAAAGCTAGTATTTATTAATAAATGCTGCACCTATTGTAAAAATGATTGCTCACCTGGCAGGTTGACACTGGGTTGTAGAGCGGTAAATTCTCCATGTGAAATAAAAAAGAAATGCGGAATTACCTTTTCAACCATTTATTTCAAAATTTGAAAGCTTGTATTTATTAATAAATGCTTCACTATTGTAAAAATGATTGCTCACCTGGCAGGTAGACACTGGGTTGTAAAACGGTTAATTCGCCATATGAAGAAAAAAAGAAATGGAGAATTACTTTTTCAACCATTTATTTCAAAATTTGAAAGCTAGTATTTATTAATAAATGCTTCACCTATTGTAAAAATGGTTGCTCACCTGGCAGGTTGACACTGGGTTGTAGAACGGTAAATTCTCCATGTGAAAAAAAAAAGATATGGAGAAATTGCGTTTCAACCCTGTGCTTCAAAATTTGAGAGCTTGTATTTATTAATAAATGCTTCACTATTGTAAAAATGATTGCTCACCTGGCAGGTTGACACTGGGTTGTAGAACGTTAAATTCTCCATATGAAAAAAAAAAGAAATGGAGAATTACCTTTTCAAACATATATTTCAAAATTTGAAAGCTTGTATTTATTAATAAATGCTTCACTATTGTAAAAATGATTCCTCACCTGGCAGGTTGACACTGGGTTGTAGAAAGGTATAGCCTGTGAAAGAAAAAGAAACAGAATTGCCTCTTCAACCATTTATTTCAAAATTTGAAAGCTTGTATTTATTAATAAATGCTTCAATATTGTAAAAATAATTGCTCACCTGGCAGGTAGACACTGGGTTGTAGAACGGTTAATTCGCCATATGAAGAAAAAAAGAAATGTAGAATTACTTTTTCAACTATTTATTTCAAAATTTGAAAGCTTGTATTTATTAATAAATGCTTCACTATTGTAAAAATAATTGCTCAGCTGGCAGGTTGATACAGGGTTGTAGAACGGTAAATTCTACATGTGAAAAAACAAAAGAAATGGAGAAATTGCGTTTCAACCCTTTGCTTCAAAATTTGAGAGCTTGTATTTATTAATAAATGCTTCACTATTGTAAAAATGATTGCTCACCTGGCAGGTTGACACTGGGTTGTAGAACGTTAAATTCTCCATGTGAAAGAAAAAGAAACAGAATTGCTTTTGAAACCTTTACTTCAAAATTTGAAAGCTAGTATTTATTAATAAATGCTGCACCTATTGTAAAAATGATTGCTCACCTGGCAGGTTGACACTGGGTTGTAGAACGGTAAATTCTCCAAATGAAATAAAAAAGAAATGCGGAATTACCTTTTCAACCATTTATTTCAAAATTTGAAAGCTTGTATTTATTAATAAATGCTTCACTATTGTAAAAATGATTGCTCACCTGGCAGGTAGACACTGGGTTGTAAAACGGTTAATTCGCCATATGAAGAAAAAAAGAAATGGAGAATTACTTTTTCAACCATTTATTTCAAAATTTGAAAGCTTGTATTAATAAATGCTTCACTATTGTAAAAATGATTGCTCAGCTGGCAGGTTGATACAGGGTTGTAGAACGGTAAATTCTCCATATGAAAAAAAAAAGAAATGCGGAATTACCTTTTCAAAAATTTATTTCAAAATTTGAAAGCTTGTATTTATTAATAAATGCTTCACTATTGTAAAAATGATTGCTCACCTGGCAGGTAGACACTGGGTTGTAGAACGGTTAATTCGCCATATGAAGAAAAAAAGAAATGGAGAATTACTTTTTCAACCATTTATTTCAAAATTTGAAAGCTTGTATTAATAAATGCTTCACTATTGTAAAAATGATTGCTCACCTGGCAGGTTGACACTGGGTTGTAGAACGGTAAATTCTCCATATGAAAAAAAAAAGAAATGGAAAATTACCTTTTCAACCATTTATTTCAAAATTTGAAAGCTTGTATTTATTAATAAATGCTTCACTATTGTAAAAATGATTGCTCACCTGGCAGGTAGACACTGGGTTGTAGAACGGTTAATTCGCCATATGAAGAAAAAAAGAAATGGAGAATTACTTTTTCAACCATTTATTTCAAAATTTGAAAGCTTGTATTAATAAATGCTTCACTATTGTAAAAATGATTGCTCACCTGGCAGGTTGACACTGGGTTGTAGAACGGTAAATTCTCCATATGAAAAAAAAAAGAAATGGAAAATTACCTTTTCAACCATTTATTTCAAAATTTGAAAGCTAGTATTTATTAATAAATGATTCACCTATTGTAAAAATGGTTGCTCACGTGGCAGGTTGACACTGGGTTGTAGAACGGTAAATTCTCCATGTGAAAAAAAAAAGATATGGAGAAATTGCGTTTCAACCCTGTGCTTCAAAATTTGAGAGCTTGTATTTATTAATAAATGCTTCACTATTGTAAAAATGATTGCTCACCTGGCAGGTTGACACTGGGTTGTAGAACGTTAAATTCTCCAAATGAAAAAAAAAAGAAATGGAGAATTACCATTTCAAACATATATTTCAAAATTTGAAAGCTTGCATTAATAAATGCTTCACTATTGTAAAAATGATTGCTTAGCTGGCAGGTTGACACTGGGTTGTAGAACGGTAAATTCTCCATATGAAAAAAAAAAGAAATGGAGAATTACCTTTTCAACCATTTATTTCAAAATTTGAAAGCTTGTATTAATAAATGCTTCACTATTGTAAAAATTATTGCTCAGCTGGCAGGTTGATACAGGGTTGTAGAACGGTAAGTTCTCCATATGAAAAAAAAAAGAAATGGGGAATTACCTTATCAACCACTTATTTCAAAATTTGAAAGCTAGTATTTATTAATAAATGCTTCACCTATTGTAAAAATGGTTGCTCACCTGGCAGGTTGACACGGGGTTGTAGAACGGTAAATTCTCCGTATGAAAAAAAAAAGAAATGGAGAATTACCTTTTCAACCATTTATTTCAAAATTTGAGAGCTTGTATTTATTAATAAATGCTTCACTATTGTCAAAATGATTGCTCACCTGGCAGGTTGACAGTGGGTTGTAGAAAGGAATAGCCTCTGAAAAAAAACCAGAATTGCCTTTTCAACACTTTGCTTCAAAATTTGAAAGCTAGTATTTATTAATAAATGCTGCACCTATTGTAAAAATGATTGCTCAGCTGGCAGGTTGACACTGGGTTGAAGAACGGTAAATTCTCCATATGAAAAAAAAAAAAGAAATGGGGAATTACCTTTTCAACCATTTATTTCAAAATTTGAAAGCTAGTATTTATTAATAAATGCTTCACCTATTGTAAAAATGATTGCTCACCTGGCAGGTTGACACTGGGTTGTACAACGGTAAATTCTCCATATGAAAAAAAAGAAATGGAGAATAAACTTTTCAACCATTTATTTCAAAATTTGAAAGCTTGTATTTATTAAAAAATGCTTCACTATTGTAAAAATGATTGCTCACCTGGCAGGTTGACACTGGGTTGTAGAACGGTAAATTCTGCATGTGAAAGAAAAAGAAACAGAATTGCTTTTGAAACCTTTACTTCAAAATTTGAAAGCTAGTATTTATTAATAAATGCTGCACCTATTGTAAAAATGATTGCTCACCTGGCAGGTTGACACTGGGTTGTAGAGCGGTAAATTCTCCATGTGAAAGAAAAAGAAACAGAATTGCTTTTGAAACCTTTACTTCAAAATTTGAAAGCTAGTATTTATTAATAAATGCTTCACTATTGTAAAAATGATTGCTCACCTGGCAGGTAGACACTGGGTTGTAGAACGGTTAATTCGCCATATGAAGAAAAAAAGAAATGGAGAATTACTTTTTCAACCATTTATTTCAAAATTTGAAAGCTTGTATTAATAAATGCTTCACTATTGTAAAAATGATTGCTCAGCTGGCAGGTTGATACAGAGTTGTAGAACGGTAAATTCTCCATATGAAAAAAAAAAAAAACAAATGGAGAAATTGCGTTTCAACCCTTTGCTTCAAAATTCGAAAGCTAGTATTTATTAATAAACACCTATTGTAAAAATGGTTGCTCACCTGGCAGGTTGACACTGGGTTGTAGAACGCTAAATTCTCCATATGAAAAAAAAAAGAAATGGAGAATTACCTTTTCAACCATTTATTTCAAAATTTGAAAGCTTGTATTAATAAATGCTTCACTATTGTAAAAACGATTGCTCAGCTGGCAGGTTGATACAGGGTTGTAGAACGGTAAATTCTCCATATGAAAAAAAAAAGAAATGGGGAATTACCTTTTCAACCATTTATTTCAAAATTTGAAAGCTAGTATTTATTAATAAATGCTTCACCTATTGTAAAAATTGTTGCTCACCTGGCAGGTTGACACTGGGTTGTAGAACGGTAAATTCTCCATGTGATAAAAAAAAAGAAATGGAGAAATTGCGTTTCAACCCTGTGCTTCAAAATTTGAGACCTTGTATTTATTAATAAATGCTTCACTAATGTAAAAAAGATTGCTCACCTGGCAGGTTGACACTGGGTTGTAGAACGGTAAATTTTCCATATGAAGAAAAAAAGAAATGGGCTACCTTTTCAATCATTTATTTCAAGATTTGGAAGCTAGTATTTATTAATAAATGCTTCACTATTGTAAAAATGATTGCTCACCTGGCAGGTTGACACTGGGTTGTAGAGCGGTAAATTCTCCATGTGAAAGAAAAAGAAACAGAATTGCTTTTGAAACCTTTACTTCAAAATTTGAAAACTAGTATTTATTAATAAATGCTGCACCTATTGTAAAAATGATTGCTCACCTGGCAGGTTGACACTGGGTTGTAGAACGGTAAATTCTCCATATGAAAAAAAAACAAATGGATAAATTGCGTTTCAACACTTTGCTTCAAAATTTGAGAGCTTGTATTTATTAATAAATACTTCACTATTGTAAAAATGATTGCTCACCTGGCAGGTTGACAATGGGTTGTAGAACGGTAAATTCGCCATATGAAGAAAAAAAGAAATGGAGAATTACCTTTTCAACCATTTATTTCAAAATTTGAAAGCTTGTATTAATAAATGCTTCGCTATTGTAAAAATGATTGCTCAGCTGGCAGGTTGATACAGGGTTGTAGAACGGTAAATTCTCCATATGAAAAAAAAAGAAATGGGGAATTACCTTTTCAACCATTTATTTCAAAATTTGGAAGCTAGTATTTATTAATAAATGCTTCACCTATTGTAAAAATGGTTTCTCACCTGGCAGGTTGACTCTGGGTTGTAGAACCGTAAATTCTCCATGTGAAAAAAAAAAGAAATGGGAGATTACCTTTTCAACCATTTGTTTCAAAATTTGGAAGCTGGTATTTATTAATAAATGCTTCACTATTGTAAAAATGATTGCTCATCTGGCAGGTTGACACTGGGTTGTAGAACGGTAAATTCTCCATATGAAAAAAAAAAAGAAATGGAGAATTACCTTTTCAACCATTTATTTCAAAATTTGAAAGCTAGTATTTATTAATAAATGCTTCACTATTGTAAAAATGATTGCTCACCTGGCAGGTAGACACTGGGTTGTAGAACGGTTAATTCGCCATATGAAGAAAAAAAGAAATGGAGAATTACTTTTTCAACCATTTATTTCAAAATTTGAAAGCTTGTATTAATAAATGCTTCACTATTGTAAAAATGATTGCTCAGCTGGCAGGTTGATACAGAGTTGTAGAACGGTAAATTCTCCATATGAAAAAAAAAAAAAAACAAATGGAGAAATTGCGTTTCAACCCTTTGCTTCAAAATTCGAAAACTAGTATTTATTAATAAATGTTTCACCTATTGTAAAAATGGTTGCTCACCTGGCAGGTTGACACTGGGTTGTAGAACGCTAAATTCTCCATATGAAAAAAAAAAGAAATGGAGAATTACCTTTTCAACCATTTATTTCAAAATTTGAAAGCTTGTATTAATAAATGCTTCACTATTGTAAAAACGATTGCTCAGCTGGCAGGTTGATACAGGGTTGTAGAACGGTAAATTCTCCATATGAAAAAAAAAAGAAATGGGGAATTACCTTTTCAACCATTTATTTCAAAATTTGAAAGCTAGTATTTATTAATAAATGCTTCACCTATTGTAAAAATTGTTGCTCACCTGGCAGGTTGACACTGGGTTGTAGAACGGTAAATTCTCCATGTGATAAAAAAAAAGAAATGGAGAAATTGCGTTTCAACCCTGTGCTTCAAAATTTGAGACCTTGTATTTATTAATAAATGCTTCACTAATGTAAAAAAGATTGCTCACCTGGCAGGTTGACACTGGGTTGTAGAACGGTAAATTTTCCATATGAAGAAAAAAAGAAATGGGCTACCTTTTCAATCATTTATTTCAAGATTTGGAAGCTAGTATTTATTAATAAATGCTTCACTATTGTAAAAATGATTGCTCACCTGGCAGGTTGACACTGGGTTGTAGAGCGGTAAATTCTCCATGTGAAAGAAAAAGAAACAGAATTGCTTTTGAAACCTTTACTTCAAAATTTGAAAACTAGTATTTATTAATAGATGCTGCACCTATTGTAAAAATGATTGCTCACCTGGCAGGTTGACACTGGGTTGTAGAACGGTAAATTCTCCATATGAAAAAAAAACAAATGGATAAATTGCGTTTCAACACTTTGCTTCAAAATTTGAGAGCTTGTATTTATTAATAAATACTTAACTATTGTAAAAATGATTGCTCACCTGGCAGGTTGACAATGGGTTGTAGAACGGTAAATTCGCCATATGAAGAAAAAAAGAAATGGAGAATTACCTTTTCAACCATTTATTTCAAAATTTGAAAGCTTGTATTAATAAATGCTTCGCTATTGTAAAAATGATTGCTCAGCTGGCAGGTTGATACAGGGTTGTAGAACGGTAAATTCTCCATATGAAAAAAAAAGAAATGGGGAATTACCTTTTCAACCATTTATTTCAAAATTTGGAAGCTAGTATTTATTAATAAATGCTTCACCTATTGTAAAAATGGTTTCTCACCTGGCAGGTTGACTCTGGGTTGTAGAACCGTAAATTCTCCATGTGAAAAAAAAAAGAAATGGGAGATTACCTTTTCAACCATTTGTTTCAAAATTTGGAAGCTGGTATTTATTAATAAATGCTTCACTATTGTAAAAATGATTGCTCATCTGGCAGGTTGACACTGGGTTGTAGAACGGTAAATTCTCCATATGAAAAAAAAAAGAAATGGAGAATTACCTTTTCAAGCATTTATTTCAAAATTTGAAAGCTAGTATTTATTAATAAATGCTTCACTATTGTAAAAATGATTGCTCACCTGGCAGGTTGACAGTGGGTTGTAGAACGGTAAATTCTCCTTATGAAAAAAAAAAAGAAATGGAGAATTACCTTTTCAACCATTTACTTCAAAATTTGAAAGCTAGTATTTATTAATAAATGCTGCACCTATTGTAAAAATGATTGCTCACCTGGCAGGTTGACACTGGGTTGTAGAACGGTAAATTCTCCATGTGAAAAAAAAAGAAATGGAGAAATTCCGTTTCAACCCTTTGCTTCAAAATTTGAGAGCTTGTATTTATTAATAAATACTTCACTATTGTAAAAATGATTGCTCACCTGGCATTTTGACACTGGGTTGTAGAACGGTAAATTCGCCCTATGAAGAAAAAAAGAAATGGAGAATTACCTTTTCAACCATTTATTTCAAAATTTGAAAGCTTGTATTAATAAATGCTTCACTATTGTAAAAATGGTTGCTCACCTGGCAGGTTGACACTGGATTGTAGAAAGGTAAATTCTCCATGTGAAAAAAAAAAAGAAATGGAGAAATTGCGTTTCAACCCTGTGCTTCAAAATTTGAGAGCTTGTATTTATTAATAAATGCTTCACTATTGTAAAAATGATTGCTCACCTGGCAGGTTGACACTGGGTTGTAGAACGGTAAATTTTCCATATGAAAAAAAAATGGAGAATTACCTTTTCAACCATTTATTTCAAAATTTGAAAGCTTGTATTAATAAATGCTTCACTATTGTAAAAATGATTGCTCAGCTGGCAGGTTGATACAGGGTTGCAGAACGGTAAGTTCTCCATATGAAAAAAAAAGAAATGGGGA
This sequence comes from Meta bourneti, assembly GCA_933210815.1. NCBI lineage: Eukaryota > Metazoa > Arthropoda > Arachnida > Araneae > Tetragnathidae > Meta > Meta bourneti. Next base: position 90,196,638 of record OW119930.1, on the reverse strand, counting down.
ATTACCTTATCAACCACTTATTTCAAAATTTGAAAGCTAGTATTTATTAATAAATGCTTCACCTATTGTAAAAATGGTTGCTCACCTGGCAGGTTGACACGGGGTTGTAGAACGGTAAATTCTCCATATGAAAAAAAAAGAAATGGAGAATTACTTTTTCAACCATTTATTTCAAAATTTGAAAGCTAGTATTTATTAATAAATGCTTCACCTATTGTAAAAATGGTTGCTCACCTGGCAGGTTGACACTGGGTTGTAGAAGGGTAAATTCTCCATGTGAAAAAAAAAAGAAATCGAGAAATTGCGTTCCAACACTTTGCTTCAAAATTTGAGAGCTTGTATTTATTAATAAATGCTTCACTATTGTCAAAATGATTGCTCACCTGGCAGGTTGACAGTGGGTTGTAGAAAGGAATAGCCTCTGAAAAAAAACCAGAATTGCCTTTTCAACACTTTGCTTCAAAATTTGAAAGCTAGTATTTATTAATAAATGCTGCACCTATTGTAAAAATGATTGCTCAGCTGGCAGGTTGACACTGGGTTGAAGAACGGTAAATTCTCCATATGAAAAAAAAACAAATGGATAAATTGCGTTTCAAAACTTTGCTTCAAAATTTGAGAGCTTGTATTTATTAATAAATACTTCACTATTGTAAAAATGATTGCTCACCTGGCAGGTTGACAATGGGTTGTAGAACGGTAAATTCGCCATATGAAGAAAAAAAGAAATGGAGAATTACCTTTTCAACCATTTATTTCAAAATTTGAAAGCTTGTATTAATAAATGCTTCACTATTGTAAAAATGATTGCTCAGCTGGCAGGTTGATACAGGGTTGTAGAACGGTAAATTCTCCATATGAAAAAAAAAGAAATGGGGAATTACCTTTTCAACCATTTATTTCAAAATTTGGAAGCTAGTATTTATTAATAAATGCTTCACCTATTGTAAAAATGGTTTCTCACCTGGCAGGTTGACTCTGGGTTGTAGAATAGTAAATTCTCCATGTGAAAAAAAAAGAAATGGGAGATTACCTTTTCAACCATTTGTTTCAAAATTTGGAAGCTGGTATTTATTAATAAATGCTTCACTATTGTAAAAATGATTGCTCACCTGGCAGGTTGACAGTGGGTTGTAGAACGGTAAATTCTCCATATGAAAAAAAAAAAGAAATGGAGAATTACCTTTTCAACCATTTATTTCAAAATTTGGAAGCTAGTATTTATTAATAAATGCTTCACCTATTGTAAAAATGGTTTCTCACCTGGCAGGTTGACACTGGGTTGAAAACGGTAAATTCTCCATATGAAAAAAAAAAGAAATGGAGAATTACCTTTTCAACCATTTATTTCAAAATTTGAAAGCTAGTATTTATTAATAAATGCTTCACTATTGTAAAAATGATTGCTCACCTGGCAGGTTGACAGTGGGTTGTAGAACGGTAAATTCTCCATATGAAAAAAAAAAAAGAAATGGAGAATTACCTTTTCAACCATTTACTTCAAAATTTGAAAGCTAGTATTTATTAATAAATGCTGCACCTATTGTAAAAATGATTGCTCACCTGGCAGGTTGACACTGGGTTGTAGAACGGTAAATTCTCCATGTGAAAAAAAAAAGAAATGGTGAAATTCCGTTTCAACCCTTTGCTTCAAAATTTGAGAGCTTGTATTTATTAATAAATACTTCACTATTGTAAAAATGATTGCTCACCTGGCATTTTGACACTGGGTTGTAGAACGGTAAATTCGCCCTATGAAGAAAAAAAGAAATGGAGAATTACCTTTTCAACCATTTATTTCAAAATTTGAAAGCTTGTATTAATAAATGCTTCACTATTGTAAAAATGATTGCTCAGCTGGCAGGTTGATACAGGGTTGTAGAACTGTAAATTCGCCATATGAAGAAAAAAAGAAATGGAGAATTACCTTTTCAACCATTTATTTCAAAATTTGAAAGCTTGTATTAATAAATGCTTCACTATTGTAAAAATGGTTGCTCACCTGGCAGGTTGACACTGGATTGTAGAAAGGTAAATTCTCCATGTGAAAAAAAAAAGAAATGGAGAAATTGCGTTTCAACCCTGTGCTTCAAAATTTGAGAGCTTGTATTTATTAATAAATGCTTCACTATTGTAAAAATGATTGCTCACCTGGCAGGTTGACACTGGGTTGTAGAACGGTAAATTTTCCATATGAAAAAAAAATGGAGAATTACCTTTTCAACCATTTATTTCAAAATTTGAAAGCTTGTATTAATAAATGCTTCACTATTGTAAAAATGATTGCTCAGCTGGCAGGTTGATACAGGGTTGTAGAACGGTAAGTTCTCCATATGAAAAAAAAGAAATGGGGAATTACCTTATCAACCACTTATTTCAAAATTTGAAAGCTAGTATTTATTAATAAATGCTTCACCTATTGTAAAAATGGTTGCTCACCTGGCAGGTTGACACTGGGTTGTAGAACGGTAAATTCTCCATATGAAAAAAAAAAGAAATGGAGAATTACCTTTTCAACCATTTATTTCAAAATTTGAAAGCTTGTATTAATAAATGCTTCACTATTGTAAAAACGATTGCTCAGCTGGCAGGTTGATACAGGGTTGTAGAACGGTAAATTCTCCATATGAAAAAAAAAGAAATGGGGAATTACCTTTTCAACCATTTATTTCAAAATTTGAAAGCTAGTATTTATTAATAAATGCTTCACCTATTGTAAAAATGGTTGCTCACCTGGCAGGTTGACACTGGGTTGTAGAACGGTAAATTCTCCATGTGATAAAAAAAAAGAAATGGAGAAATTGCGTTTCAACCCTGTGCTTCAAAATTTGAGACCTTGTATTTATTAATAAATGCTTCACTATTGTAAAAATGATTGCTCACCTGGCAGGTTGACACTGGGTTGTAGAACGGTAAATTTTCCATATGAAGAAAAAAAGAAATGGGGAATTACCTTTTCAATCATTTATTTCAAAATTTGGAAGCTAGTATTTATTAATAAATGCTTCACTATTGTAAAAATGATTGCTCACCTGGCAGGTTGACACTGGGTTGTAGAACGGTAAATTCTCCATGTGAAAGAAAAAGAAACAGAATTGCTTTTGAAACCTTTACTTCAAAATTTGAAAGCTAGTATTTATTAATAAATGCTGCACCTATTGTAAAAATGATTGCTCACCTGGCAGGTTGACACTGGGTTGTAGAGCGGTAAATTCTCCATGTGAAAGAAAAAGAAACAGAATTGCTTTTGAAACCTTTACTTCAAAATTTGAAAACTTGTATTTATTAATAAATGCTGCACCTATTGTAAAAATGATTGCTCACCTGGCAGGTTGACACTGGGTTGTAGAACGGTAAATTCTCCATATGAAATAAAAAGGAAATGCGGAAATACCTTTTCAACCATTTATTTCAAAATTTGAAAGCTTGTATTTATTAATAAATGCTTCACTATTGTAAAAATGATTGCTCACCTGGCAGGTAGACACTGGGTTGTAGAACGGTTAATTCGCCATATGAAGAAAAAAAGAAATGGAGAATTACTTTTTCAACCATTTATTTCAAAATTTGAAAGCTTGTATTAATAAATGCTTCACTATTGTAAAAATGATTGCTCAGCTGGCAGGTTGATACAGAGTTGTAGAACGGTAAATTCTCCATATGAAAAAAAAAACAAATGGATAAATTGCGTTTCAACCCTTTGCTTCAAAATTTGAGAGCTTGTATTTATTAATAAATACTTCACTATTGTAAAAATGATTGCTCACCTGGCAGGTTGACACTGGGTTGTAGAACGGTAAATTCGCCATATGAAGAAAAAAAGAAATGGAGAATTACCTTTTCAACCATTTATTTCAAAATTTGAAAGCTTGTATTAATAAATGCTTCACTATTGTAAAAATGATTGCTCAGCTGGCAGGTTGATACAGGGTTGTAGAACGGTAAATTCTCCATACGAAAAAAAAAGAAATGGGGAATTACCTTTTCAACCATTTATTTCAAAATTTGGAAGCTAGTATTTATTAATAAATGCTTCACTATTGTAAAAATGATTGCTCACCTGGCAGGTTGACACTGGGTTGTAGAACGGTAAATTCTCCATATGAAAAAAAAAAAAGAAATGGAGAATTACCTTTTCAAACATTTATTTCAAAATTTGAAAGCTTGTATTTATTAATAAATGCTTCACTATTGTAAAAATGATTGCTCAGCTGGCAGGTAGACACTGGGTTGTAGAACGGTAAATTCTCCATATGAAAAAAAAAAGAAATGGAGAATTACTTTTCAACCATTTATTTCAAAATTTGAAAGCTAGTATTTATTAATAAATGCTTCACCTATTGTAAAAATGATTGCTTACCTGGCAGGTGGACACTGGGTTGTAGAACGGTAAATTCTCTATATGAAAAAAAAAAAGAAATGGAGAATTACCTTTTCAACCATTTATTTCAAAATTTGAAAGCTTGCATTAATAAATGCTTCACTATTGTAAAAATGATTGCTGAGCTGGCAGGTTGACACTGGGTTGTAGAACGGTAAATTCTCCATATGAAAAAAAAAAAAGAAATGGAGAATTACCTTTTCAACCATTTATTTCAAAATTTGAAAGCTTGTATTAATAAATGCTTCACTATTGTAAAAAGGATTGCTCAGCTGGCAGGTTGACACTGGGTTGTAGATTGGTAAATTCTCCATATGAAAAAAAAAAGAAATGGAGAATTACCTTTTCAACCATTTATTTCAAAATTTGAAATCTTGTATTAATAAATGCTTCACTATTGTAAAAATGATTGCTCACCTGGGAGGTTGACACTGGGTTGTAGAACGGTAAATTCTCAATGTGAAAAAAAAGATATGGAGAAATTGCGTTTCAACCCTGTGCTTCAAAATTTGAGAGCTTGTATTTATTAATAAATGCTTCACTATTGTAAAAATGATTGCTCACCTGGCAGGTTGACCATGGGTTGTAGAACGGTAAATTCTCCATATGAAAAAAAAAAGATATGGAGAATTACCTTTTCAACCATTTACTTCAAAATTTGAAAGCTAGTATTTATTAATAAATGCTGCACCTATTGTAAAAATGATTGCTCACCTGGCAGGTTGACACTGGGTTGTAGAACGGTAAATTCGCCATATGAAGAAAAAAAGAAATGGAGAATTACCTTTTCAACCATTTATTTCAAAATTTGAAAGCTAGTATTAATAAATGCTTCACTATTGTAAAAATGATTGCTCAGCTGGCAGGTTGATACAGGGTTGTAGAACGGTAAATTCGCCATTTGAAGAAAAAAAGAAATGGAGAATTACCTTTTCAACCATTTATTTCAAAATTTGAAAGCTTGTATTAATAAATGTTTCACTATTGTAAAAATGGTTGCTCACCTGGCAGGTTGACACTGGATTGTAGAAAGGTAAATTCTCCATGTGAAAAAAAAAGAAATGGAGAAATTGCGTTTCAACCCTGTGCTTCAAAATTTGAGAGCTTGTATTTATTAATAAATGCTTCACTATTGTAAAAATGATTGCTCACCTGGCAGGTTGACACTGGGTTGTAGAACGGTAAATTTTCCATATGAAAAAAAATGAAGAATTACCTTTTCAACCATTTATTTCAAAATTTGATAGCTTGTATTAATAAATGCTTCACTATTGTAAAAATGATTGCTCAGCTGGCAGGTCGATACAGGGTTGTAGAACGGTAAGTTCTCCATATGAAAAAAAAAAGAAATGGGGAATTACCTTATCAACCACTTATTTCAAAATTTGAAAGCTAGTATTTATTAATAAATGCTTCACCTATTGTAAAAATGGTTGCTCACCTGGCAGGTTGACACTGGGTTGTAGAACGGTAAATTCTCCATATGAAAAAAAAAAGAAATGGAGAATTACCTTTTCAACCATTTATTTCAAAATTTGAAAGCTTGTATTTATTAATAAATGCCTCACTATTGTAAAAATGATTGCTCACCTGGCAGGTAGACACTGGGTTGTAGAAAGGTATAGCCTGTGAAAGAAAAAGAAACAGAATTGCCTCTTCAACCATTTATTTCAAAATTTGAAAGCTTGTATTTATTAATAAATGCTTCACTATTGTAAAAATAATTGCTCAGCTGGCAGGTTGATACAGGGTTGTAGAACGGTAAATTCTACATGTGAAAAAACAAAAGAAATGGAGAAATTGCGTTTCAACCCTTTGCTTCAAAATTTGAGAACTTGTATTTATTAATAAATGCTTCACTATTGTAAAAATGATTGCTCACCTGGCAGGTTGACACTGGGTTGTAGAACGGTAAATTCTCCATGTGAAAGGAAAAGAAACAGAATTGCTTTTGAAACCTTTACTTCAAAATTTGAAAGCTAATATTTATTAATAAATGCTGCACCTATTGTAAAAATGATTGCTCACCTGGCAGGTTGACACTGGGTTGTAGAGCGGTAAATTCTCCATGTGAAAGAAAAAGAAACAGAATTGCTTTTGAAACCTTTACTTCAAAATTTGAAAGCTAGTATTTATTAATAAATGCTGCACCTATTGTAAAAATGATTGCTCACCTGGCAGGTAGACACTGGGTTGTAGAACGGTTAATTCGCCATATGAAGAAAAAAAGAAATGGGGAATTACCTTTTCAACCATTTATTTCAAAATTTGAAAGCTAGTATTTATTAATAAATGCTTCACTATTGTAAAAATGATTGCTCACCTGGCAGGTTGACACTGGGTTGTAGAATGGTAAATTTTCCATATGAAGAAAAAAAGAAATGGGGAATTACCTTTTCAATCATTTATTTCAAAATTTGGAAGCTAGTATTTATTAATAAATGCTGCACCTATTGTAAAAATGATTGCTCACCTGGCAGGTTGACACTGGGTTGTAGAGCGGTAAATTCTCCATGTGAAAAAAAAAGAAACAGAATTGCTTTTGAAACCTTTACTTCAAAATTTGAAAGCTAGTATTTATTAATAAATGCTGCACCTATTGTAAAAATGATTGCTCACCTGGCAGGTTGACACTGGGTTGTAGAACGGTAAATTCTCCATATGAAATAAAAAAGAAATGCGGAATTAACTTTTCAACCATTTATTTCAAAATTTGAAAGCTTGTATTTATTAATAAATGCCTCACTATTGTAAAAATGATTGCTCACCTGGCAGGTAGACACTGGGTTGTAGAACGGTTAATTCGCCATATGAAGAAAAAAAGAAATGGAGAATTACTTTTTCAACCATTTATTTCAAAATTTGAATGCTTGTATTAATAAATGCTTCACTATTGTAAAAATGATTGCTCAGCTGGCAGGTTGATACAGGGTTGTAGAACGGTAAATTCTCCATAGGAAAAAAAAAACAAATGGATAAATTGCGTTTCAACCCTTTGCTTAAAAATTTGGAAGCTAGTATTTATTAATAAATGTTTCACCTATTGTAAAGATGGTTGCTCACCTGGCAGGTTGATACAGGGTTGTAGAACGGTAAATTCTCCATATGAAAAAAAAAGAAATGGGGAATTACCATTTCAACCATTTATTTCAAAATTTGGAAGCTAGTATTTATTAATAAATGTTTCACCTATTGTAAAAATGGTTGCTCACCTGGCAGGTTGATACAGAGTTGTAGAACGGTAAATTCTCCATATGAAAAAAAAAGAAATGGGGAATTACCTTTTCAACCATTTATTTCAAAATTTGAAAGCTAGTATTTATTAATAAATGCTTCACCTATTGCAAAAATGATTGCTCACCTGGCAGGTTGACACTGGGTTGTAGAACCGTAAATTCTCCATGTGAAAAAAAAAAGAAATGGGGGATTACCTTTTCAACCATTTGTTTCAAAATTTGGAAGCTGGTATTTATTAATAAATGCTTCACTATTGTAAAAATGATTGCTCACCTGGCAGGTTGACACTGGGTTGTAGAACGGTAAATTCTCCATATGAAAAAAAAAAGAAATGGAGAATTACCTTTTCAAACATTTATTTCAAAATTTGAAAGCTTGTATTTATTAATAAATGCTTCACTATTGTAAAAATGATTGCTCAGCTGGCAGGTAGACACTGGGTTGTAGAACGGTAAATTCTCCATATGAAAAAAAAAAAGAAATGGAGAATTACCTTTTCAACCATTTATTTCAAAATTTGAAAGCTAGTATTTATTAATAAATGCTTCACCTATTGTAAAAATGATTGCTTACCTGGCAGGTGGACACTGGGTTGTAGAACGGTAAATTCTCTATATGAAAAAAAAAAGAAATGGAGAATTACCTTTTCAACCATTTATTTCAAAATTTGAAAGCTTTTATTAATAAATGCTTCACTATTGTAAAAAGGATTGCTCACCTGGCAGGTTGACACTGGGTTGTAGAACGGTAAATTCTCCATGTGAATAAAAAAAAGAAATGGAGAATTACCTTTTCAACCATTTACTTCAAAATTTGAAAGCTAGTATTTATTAATAAATGCTGCACCTATTGTAAAAATGATTGCTGACCTGGCAGGTAGACACTGGGTTGTAGAACGGTTAATTCGCCATATGAAGAAAAAAAGAAATGGGGAATTACCTTTTCAACCATTTATTTCAAAATTTGAAAGCTAGTATTTATTAATAAATGCTTCACCTATTGTAAAAATGGTTGCTCACCTGGCAGGTTGACACTGGGTTGTAGAATGGTAAATTTTCCATATGAAGAAAAAAAGAAATGTGGAATTACCTTTTCAATCATTTATTTCAAAATTTGGAATCTAGTATTTATTAATAAATGCTTCACTATTGTAAAAATGATTGCTCACCTGGCAGGTTGACACTGGGTTGTAGAACGGTAAATTCTCCATGTGAAAGAAAAAGAAACAGAATTGCTTTTGAAACCTTTACTTCAAAATTTGAAAGCTAGTATTTATTAATAAATGCTGCACCTATTGTAAAAATGATTGCTCACCTGGCAGGTTGACACTGGGTTGTAGAGCGGTAAATTCTCCATGTGAAAGAAAAAGAAACAGAATTGCTTTTGAAACCTTTACTTCAAAATTTGAAAGCTAGTATTTATTAATAAATGCTGCACCTATTGTAAAAATGATTGCTCACCTGGCAGGTTGACACTGGGTTGTAGAACGGTAAATTCTCCATATGAAATAAAAAAGAAATGCGGAATTAACTTTTCAACCATTTATTTCAAAATTTGAAAGCTTGTATTTATTAATAAATGCCTCACTATTGTAAAAATGATTGCTCACCTGGCAGGTAGACACTGGGTTGTAGAACGGTTAATTCGCCATATGAAGAAAAAAAGAAATGGAGAATTACTTTTTCAACCATTTATTTCAAAATTTGAAAGCTTGTATTAATAAATGCTTCACTATTGTAAAAATGATTGCTCAGCTGGCAGGTTGATACAGGGTTGTAGAACGGTAATTCTCCATATGAAAAAAAAACAAATGGATAAATTGCGTTTCAACCCTTTGCTTAAAAATTTGGAAGCTAGTATTTATTAATAAATGTTTCACCTATTGTAAAAATGGTTGCTCACCTGGCAGGTTGATACAGGGTTGTAGAACGGTAAATTCTCCATATGAAAAAAAAAGAAATGGGGAATTACCATTTCAACTATTTATTTCAAAATTTGGAAGCTAGTATTTATTAATAAATGTTTCACCTATTGTAAAAATGGTTGCTCACCTGGCAGGTTGATACAGAGTTGTAGAACGGTAAATTCTGCATATGAAAAAAAAAGAAATGGGGAATTACCTTTTCAACCATTTATTTCAAAATTTGAAAGCTAGTATTTATTAATAAATGCTTCACCTATTGTAAAAATGGTTGCTCACCTGGCAGGTTGACACTGGGTTGTAGAACCGTAAATTCTCCATGTGAAAAAAAAAAGAAATGGGGGATTACCTTTTCAACCATTTGTTTCAAAATTTGGAAGCTGGTATTTATTAATAAATGCTTCACTATTGTAAAAATGATTGCTCACCTGGCAGGTTGACACTGGGTTGTAGAGCGGTAAATTCTCCATGTGAAAGAAAAAGAAACAGAATTGCTTTTGAAACCTTTACTTCAAAATTTGAAAGCTAGTATTTATTAATAAATGCTGCACCTATTGTAAAAATGATTGCTCACCTGGCAGGTTGACACTGGGTTGTAGAACGGTAAATTCTCCATATGAAAAAAAAAAGAAATGGAGAATTACCTTTTCAAACATTTATTTCAAAATTTGAAAGCTTGTATTTATTAATAAATGCTTCACTATTGTAAAAATGATTGCTCAGCTGGCAGGTAGACACTGGGTTGTAGAACGGTAAATTCTCCATATGAAAAAAAAAAGAAATGGAGAATTACCTTTTCAACCATTTATTTCAAAATTTGAAAGCTAGTATTTATTAATAAATGCTTCACCTATTGTAAAAATGATTGCTTACCTGGCAGGTGGACACTGGGTTGTAGAACGGTAAATTCTCTATATGAAAAAAAAAAGAAATGGAGAATTACCTTTTCAACCATTTATTTCAAAATTTGAAAGCTTGCATTAATAAATGCTTCACTATTGTAAAAATGATTGCTGAGCTGGCAGGTTGATACTGGGTTGTAGAACGGTAAATTCTCCATATGAAAAAAAAAAAGAAATGGAGAATTACCTTTTCAACAATTTATTTCAAAATTTGAAAGCTTGTATTAATAAATGCTTCACTATTGTAAAAAGGATTGCTCAGCTGGCAGGTTGACACTGGGTTGTAGAACGGTAAATTCTCCATATGAAAAAAAAAAAGAAATGGAGAATTACCTTTTCAACCATTTATTTCAAAATTTGAAAGCTTGTATTAATAAATACTTCACTATTGTAAAAAGGATTGCTCACCTGGCAGGTTGACACTGGGTTGTAGAACGGTAAATTCTCCATGTGAATAAAAAAAAGAAATGGAGAATTACCTTTTCAACCATTTACTTCAAAATTTGAAAGCTAGTATTTATTAATAAATGCTGCACCTATTGTAAAAATGATTGCTCACCTGGCAGGTTGACACTGGGTTGTAGCACGGTAAATTCTCCATGTGAAAAAAAAAAGAAATGGAGAAATTGCGTTTCAACCCTTTGCTTCAAAATTTGAGAGCTTGTATTTATTAATAAATACTTCACTATTGTAAAAATGATTGCTCACCTGGCATTTTGACACTGGGTTTTAGAACGGTAAATTCGCCATATGAAGAAAAAAAGAAATGGAGAATTACCTTTTCAACCATTTATTTCAAAATTTGAAAGCTTGTATTAATAAATGCTTCACTATTGTAAAAATGATTGCTCAGCTGGCAGGTTGATACAGGGTTGTAGAACGGTAAATTCGCCATATGAAGAAAAAAAGAAATGGAGAATTACCTTTTCAACCATTTATTTCAAAATTTGAAAGCTTGTATTAATAAATGCTTCACTATTGTAAAAATGGTTGCTCACCTGGCAGGTTGACACTGGATTGTAGAAAGGTAAATTCTCCATGTGAAAAAAAAAAGAAATGGAGAAATTGCGTTTCAACCCTGTGCTTCAAAATTTGAGAGCTTGTATTTATTAATAAATGCTTCACTATTGTAAAAATGATTGCTCACCTGGCAGGTTGACACTGGGTTGTAGAACGGTAAATTTTCCATATGAAAAAAAAAATGGAGAATTACCTTTTCAACCATTTATTTCAAAATTTGAAAGCTTGTATTAATAAATGCTTCACTATTGTAAAAATGATTGCTCAGCTGGCAGGTCGATACAGGGTTGTAGAACGGTAAGTTCTCCATATGAAAAAAAAAAGAAATGGGGAATTACCTTATCAACCACTTATTTCAAAATTTGAAAGCTAGTATTTATTAATAAATGCTTCACCTATTGTAAAAATGGTTGCTCACCTGGCAGGTTGACACTGGGTTGTAGAAGGGTAAATTCTCCATGTGAAAATAAAAAGAAATGGAGAAATTGCGTTCCAACCCTTTGCTTCAAAATTTGAGAGCTTGTATTTATTAATAAATGCTTCACTATTGTCAAAATGATTGCTCACCTGGCAGGTTGACAGTGGGTTGTAGAAAGGAATAGCCTCTGAAAAAAAACCAGAATTGCCTTTTCAACACTTTGCTTCAAAATTTGAAAGCTAGTATTTATTAATAAATGCTGCACCTATTGTAAAAATGATTGCTCACCTGGCAAGTAGACACTGGGTTGTAGAACGGTAAATTCTCTATATGAAAAAAAAAGAAATGGAGAATTACCTTTTCAACCATTTATTTCAAAATTTGAAAGCTTGTATTAATAAATGCTTCACTCTTGTAAAAATGATTGCTCTGCTGGCAGGTTGACACTGGGTTGTAGAAAGGTATAGCCTGTGAAAGAAAAAGAAACAGAATTGCCTCTTCAACCATTTATTTCAAAATTTGAAAGCTTGTATTTATTAATAAATGCTTCACTATTGTAAAAATAATTGCTCAGCTGGCAGGTTGATACAGGGTTGTAGAACGGTAAATTCTACATGTGAAAAAACAAAAGAAATGGAGAAATTGCGTTTCAACCCTTTTCTTCAAAATTTGAGAGCTTGTATTTATTAATAAATGCTTCACTATTGTAAAAATGATTGCTCACCTGGCAGGTTGACACTGGGTTGTAGAGCGGTAAATTCTCCATGTGAAAGAAAAAGAAACAGAATTGCTTTTGAAACCTTTACTTCAAAATTTGAAAGCTAGTATTTATTAATAAATGCTGCACCTATTGTAAAAATGATTGCTCACCTGGCAGGTTGACACTGGGTTGTAGAACGGTAAATTCTCCATATGAAATAAAAAAGAAATGCGGAATTACCTTTTCAACCATTTATTTCAAAATTTGAAAGCTTGTATTAATAAATGCTTCACTATTGTAAAAATGATTGCTCAGCTGGCAGGTTGATACAGGGTTGTAGAACGGTAAATTCTCCATATGAAAAAAAAAACAAATGGAGAAATTGCGTTTCAACCCTTTGCTTCAAAATTTGAGAGCTTGTATTTATTAATAAATACTTCACTATTGTAAAAATGATTGCTCACCTGGCAGGTTGACACTGGGTTGTAGAACGGTAAATTCGCCATATGAAGAAAAAAAGAAATGGAGAATTACCTTTTCAACCATTTATTTCAAAATTTGAAAGTTTGTATTAATAAATGCTTCACTATTGTAAAAATGATTGCTCAGCTGGCAGGTTTATACAGGGTTGTAGAACGGTAAATTCTCCATATGAAAAAAAAAATGGGGAATTACCTTTTCAACCATTTATTTCAAAATTTGGAAGCTAGTATTTATTAATAAATGTTTCACCTATTGTAAAAATGGTTGCTCACCTGGCAGGTTGACACTGGGTTGTAGAACGGTAAATTCTCCATATGAAAAAAAAAGAAATGGAGAATTACCTTTTCAACCATTTATTTCAAAATTTGAAAGCTAGTATTTATTAATAAATGCTTCACCTATTGTAAAAATGGTTGCTCACCTGGCAGGTTGACACTGGGTTTTAGAACGGTAAATTCTCCATATGAAAAAAAAAAGAAATGGAGAATTACCTTTTCAAACATTTATTTCGAAATTTGAAAGCTTGTATTTATTAATAAATGCTTCACTATTGTAAAAATGATTGCTCACCTGGCAGGTTGACACTGGGTTGAAGAACGGTAAATTCTCCATATGAAAAAAAAAAGAAATGGAGAATTACCTTTTCAAACATTTATTTCGAAATTTGAAAGCTTGTATTTATTATTAAATGCTTCACTATTGTAAAAATGATTGCTCAGCTGGCAGGTAGACACTGGGTTGTAGAACGGTAAATTCTCCATATGAAAAAAAAAAGAAATGGAGAATTACCTTTTCAACCATTTATTTCAAAATTTGAAAGCTAGTATTTATTAATAAATGCTTCACCTATTGTAAAAATGATTGCTTACCTGGCAGGTGGACACTGGGTTGTAGAACGGTAAATTCTCTATATGAAAAAAAAAAAGAAATGGAGAATTACCTTTTCAACCATTTATTTCAAAATTTGAAAGCTTGCATTTATTAATAAATGCTTCACTATTGTAAAAATGATTGCTGAGCTGGCAGGTTGACACTGGGTTGTAGAACGGTAAATTCTCCATATGAAAAAAAAAAAGAAATGGAGAATTACCTTTTCAACCATTTATTTCAAAATTTGAAAGCTAGTATTTATTAATAAATGCTTCACCTATTGTAAAAATAGTTGCTCACCTGGCAGGTTGACACTGGGTTGTAGAAGGGTAAATTCTCCATATGAAAAAAAAAGAAATGGGGAATTAGCTTTTCAACCATTTATTTCAAAATTTGAAAGCTAGTATTTATTAATAAATGCTTCCCTATTGTAAAAATGATTGCTCAGCTGGCAGGTTGACACTGGGTTGAAGAACGGTAAATTCTCCATATGAAAAAAAAAGAAATGGGGAATTACCTTTTCAACCATTTATTTCAAAATTTGAAAGCTAGTATTTATTAATAAATGCTTCACCTATTGTAAAAATAATTGCTCAGCTGGCAGGTTGATACAGGGTTGTAGAACGGTAAATTCTACATGTGAAAAAACAAAAGAAATGGAGAAATTGCGTTTCAACCCTTTGCTTCAAAATTTGAGAGCTTGTATTTATTAATAAATGCTTCACTATTGTAAAAATGATTGCTCACCTGGCAGGTTGACACTGGGTTGTAGAGCGGTAAATTCTCCATGTGAAAGAAAAAGAAACAGAATTGCTTTTGAAACCTTTACTTCAAAATTTGAAATCTAGTATTTATTAATAAATAATGCACCTATTGTAAAAATGATTGCTCACCTGGCAGGTTGACACTGGGTTGTAGAACGGTAAATTCTACATATGAAATAAAAAAGAAATGCGGAATTACCTTTTCAACCATTTATTTCAAAATTTGAAAGCTTGTATTTATTAATAAATGCTTCACTATTGTAAAAATGATTGCTCACCTGGCAGGTAGACACTGGGTTGTAGAACGGTTAATTCGCCATATGAAGAAAAAAAGAAATGGAGAATTACTTTTTCAACCATTTATTTCAAAATTTGAAAGCTTGTATTAATAAATGCTTCACTTTTGTAAAAATGATTGCTCAGCTGGCAGGTTGATACAGGGTTGTAGAACGGTAAATTCTCCATATGAAAAAAAAAGAAATGGAGAATTACCTTTTCAACCATTTATTTCAAAATTTGGAAGCTAGTATTTATTAATAAATGTTTCACCTATTGTAAAAATGGTTGCTCTCCTGGCAGGTTGACACTGGGTTGTAGAACGGTAAATTCTCCATATGAAAAAAAAAGAAATGGAGAATTACCTTTTCAACCATTTATTTCAAAATTTGAAAGCTTGTATTTATTAATAAATGCTTCACCTATTGTAAAAATGGTTGCTCACCTGGCAGGTTGACACTGGGTTGTAGAACGGTAAATTCTCCATGTGAAAAAAAAAAGATATGGAGAAATTGCGTTTCAACCCTGTGCTTTAAAATTTGAGAGCTTGTATTTATTAATAAATGCTTCACTATTGTAAAAATGATTGCTCACCTGGCAGGTTGACACTGGGTTGTAGAACGGTAAATTCTCCATATGAAAAAAGAAAGAAATGGAGAATTACCTTTTCAAACATTTATTTCAAAATTTGAAAGCTTGTATTTATTAATAAATGCTTCACTATTGTAAAAATGATTGCTCAGCTGGCAGGTAGACACTGGGTTGTAGAACGGTAAATTCTCCATATGAAAAAAAAAAGAAATGGAGAATTACCTTTTCAACCATTTATTTCAAAATTTGAAAGCTAGTATTTATTAATAAATGCTTCACCTATTGTAAAAATGATTGCTTACCTGGCAGGTGGACACTGGGTTGTAGAACGGTAAATTCTCTATATGAAAAAAAAAAGAAATGGAGAATTACCTTTTCAACCATTTATTTCAAAATTTGAAAGCTTGCATTAATAAATGCTTCACTATTGTAAAAATGATTGCTGAGCTCGCAGGTTGACACTGGGTTGTAGAACGGTGAATTCTCCATATGAAAAAAAAAAAAATGGAGTGAAAATGGAAAAAAAAAATGAAAAAAAAAAAACCTTTTCAACCATTTATTTCAAAATTTGAAAGCTTGTATTAATAAATGCTTCACTATTGTAAAAACGATTGCTCAGCTGGCAGGTTGATACAGGGTTGTAGAACGGTAAATTCTCCATATGAAAAAAAAAGAAATGGGGAATTACCTTTTCAACCATTTATTTCAAAATTTGAAAGCTAGTATTTATTAATAAATGCTTCACCTATTGTAAAAATGGTTGCTCACCTGGCAGGTTGACACTGGGTTGTAGAACGGTAAATTCTCCATGTGATAAAAAAAAAGAAATGGAGAAATTGCGTTTCAACCCTGTGCTTCAAAATTTGAGACCTTGTATTTATTAATAAATGCTTCACTATTGTAAAAATGATTGCTCACCTGGCAGGTTGACACAGGGTTGTAGAACGGTAAATTTTCCATATGAAGAAAAAAAGAAATGGGGAATTACCTTTTCAATCATTTATTTCAAAATTTGGAAGCTAGTATTTATTAATAAATGCTTCACTATTGTAAAAATGATTGCTCACCTGGCAGGTTGATACAGGGTTGTAGAACGGTAAATTCTCCATATGAAAAAAAAAACAAATGGAGAAATTGCGTTTCAACCCTTTGCTTCAAAATTTGAGAGCTTGTATTTATTAATAAATGCTTCACTATTGTAAAAATGATTGCTCACCTGGCAGGTTGACACTGGGTTGTAGAACGGTAAATTCTCCATATGAAAAAAAAAAGAAATGGAGAATTACCTTTTCAAACATTTATTTCAAAATTTGAAAGCTTGTATTTATTAATAAATGCTTCACTATTGTAAAAATGATTGCTCAGCTGGCAGGTAGACACTGGGTTGTAGAACGGTAAATTCTCCATATGAAAAAAAAAGAAATGGAGAATTACCTTTTCAACCATTTATTTCAAAATTTGAAAGCTAGTATTTATTAATAAATGCTTCACCTATTGTAAAAATGGTTGCTCACCTGGCAGGTTGACACTGGGTTGTAGAACGGTAAATTCTCCATGTGAAAAAAAAAAGATATGGAGAAATTGCGTTTCAACCCTGTGCTTCAAAATTTGAGAGCTTGTATTTATTAATAAATGCTTCACTATTGTAAAAATGATTGCTCACCTGGCAGGTTGACACTGGGTTGTAGAACGGTAAATTCTCCATATGAAAAAAAAAAGAATTGGAGAATTACCTTTTCAAACATTTATTTCAAAATTTGAAAGCTTGTATTTATTAATAAATGCTTCACTATTGTAAAAATGATTGCTCAGCTGGCAGGTAGACACTGGGTTGTAGAACGGTAAATTCTCCATATGAAAAAAAAAAGAAATGGAGAATTACCTTTTCAACCATTTATTTCAAAATTTGAAAGCTAGTATTTATTAATAAATGCTTCACCTATTGTAAAAATGATTGCTTACCTGGCAGGTGGACACTGGGTTGTAGAACGGTAAATTCTCTATATGAAAAAAAAAAGAAATGGAGAAATTGCGTTTCAACCCTGTGCTTCAAAATTTGAGACCTTGTATTTATTAATAAATGCTTCACTATTGTAAAAATGATTGCTCACCTGGCAGGTTGACACTGGGTTGTAGAACGGTAAATTCTCCATATGAAAAAAAAAGAAATGGGGAATTACCATTTCAACCACTTATTTCAAAATTTGAAAGCTAGTATTTATTAATAAATGCTTCACCTATTGTAAAAATGGTTGCTCACCTGGCAGGTTGACACTGGGTTGTAGAACGGTAAATTCTCCATGTGATAAAAAAAAAGAAATGGAGAAATTGCGTTTCAACCCTGTGCTTCAAAATTTGAGACCTTGTATTTATTAATAAATGCTTCACTATTGTAAAAATGATTGCTCACCTGGCAGGTTGACACTGGGTTGTAGAACGGTAAATTTTCCATATGAAGAAAAAAAGAAATGGGGAATTACCTTTTCAATCATTTATTTCAAAATTTGGAAGCTAGTATTTATTAATAAATGCTTCACTATTGTAAAAATGATTGCTCACCTGGCAGGTTGACACTGGGTTGTAGAACGGTAAATTCTCCATGTGAAAGAAAAAGAAACAGAATTGCTTTTGAAACTTTTACTTCAAAATTTGAAAGCTAGTATTTATTAATAAATGCTGCACCTATTGTAAAAATGATTGCTCACCTGGCAGGTTGACACTGGGTTGTAGAGCGGTAAATTCTCCATGTGAAAGAAAAAGAAACAGAATTGCTTTTGAAACCTTTACTTCAAAATTTGAAAGCTAGTATTTATTAATAAATGGTGCACCTATTGTAAAAATGATTGCTCACCTGGCAGGTTGACACTGGGTTGTAGAACGGTAAATTCTCCATATGAAGAAAAAAAGAAATGGAGAATTACTTTTTCAACCATTTATTTCAAAATTTGAAAGCTTGTATTAATAAATGCTTCACTATTGTAAAAATGATTGCTCAGCTGGCAGGTAGACACTGGGTTGTAGAACGGTTAATTCGCCATATGAAGAAAAAAAGAAATGGAGAATTACTTTTTCAACCATTTATTTCAAAATTTGAAAGCTTGTATTAATAAATGCTTCACTATTGTAAAAATGATTGCTCAGCTGGCAGGTTGATACAGGGTTGTAGAACGGTAAATTCTCCATATGAAAAAAAAAACAAATGGAGAAATTGCGTTTCAACCCTTTGCTTCAAAATTTGAGAGCTTGTATTTATTAATAAATGCTTCACTATTGTAAAAATGATTGCTCACCTGGCAGGTTGACACTGGGTTGTAGAACGGTAAATTTTCCATATGAAAAAAAAAAGAGAAATGGGGAAAACCTTTTCAACCATTTGTTTCAAAATTTGGAAGCTAGTATTTATTAATAAATGCTTCACTATTGTAAAAATGATTGCTCAGCTGGCAGGTAGACACTGGGTTGTAGAACGGTAAATTCTCCATATGAAAAAAAAAAAGAAATGGAGAATTACCTTTTCAACCATTTATTTCAAAATTTGAAAGCTAGTATTTATTAATAAATGCTTCACCTTTTGTAAAAATGATTGCTTACCTGGCAGGTGGACACTGGGTTGTAGAACGGTAAATTCTCCATATGAAAAAAAAATAAATGGAGAATTACCCTTTCAACCATTTGCTTCGAAATTCGAAAGCTAGTATTAATAAATGCTAGTATAAAATTAGAGACTAGAATTATAAAAAATCGTGTTGCTGAATATTTGTGCAAATTATAATGTTCTTGAATGTCTACTGACAAGTAATGGACAGAGGCTCTTTCAAATAAAAAGGGGATGACATTTTCAATGGCCTTTGCTTCTAAATTAAAGTCGCAGTCTTTAATGGTCTTGGACCTTTCGGTTGATTTCCACTGTGTTCTCTGTTCCAGAAATATGAATTTGATATTGAATCCTTAAATAAATTTCCTTCACACTAATCTGAGTGTAACAATTATCAGACAACTTTATCTCAAATGTAAAGAATCGTGAATTTTTAAAATTTTATGGACTTCGAAACATTTTAAACTTGTATTGTTACATGGGGGAAAGATTTCCTTTCCATGCATTTAATTGGTCTCCACCTATAAGGACATGAATTAAAATGCCAATAAATGTAAAAAATACTTAACTACTGCTCAACCTTAAAAAGTTCCAGTTCAAATTATTTTATATTTTTTGGTTCTTTTAATTTTTTGGTTCTTTTAATTTTTTGGTTGTTTTAATTTTTTGTTTCTTTTAAATATTTTAAAAGGATTTGTTACTGAAACAAAGAAAGGCATGATGAATTGGTATTGTTTACATGGCTTATTATTTATTAGATTCCTGATATAGCTGTATAACATTAATAGTACTAAAATATGACAATCAAAAAGCAATTTCGATTACTTGTTAAACCGTTTAAAATAAATGAAATTGCTTTTTAATTTTTGTTCTTAACTTCAGTTGTACACATTTGTTATCTGAATATGCTGCAATTTTTCTTTTAGAGCAATCATGTTAAATTTCAATGTTTCATTATTTTATTTAAATGCTTAGATAGTCTGCTTATATTGAAAATTGTTTTGATGGAATGTCAGTATTTTTTAAATATTGTGGGTATCTTACTAGTTTGCTTCATTTTAGTGCAACAATTTTTACGTGTTTGGTCAACACAACATCGATTTTAACGAAATAATGTATAGAATATGCTCCAAAAATAGCTTGTTCCTTTGCCCATCCCTATAAAAAGTAATAACATAGGCATAGCAGTAACATCTGTAATTCTCCAACTGATTTTAAATTTCAACTTTAGAGGTTTCATTTTCAAATTTGATTTAAACCTGTTTATGTAGAAGTCAATGTGAGAACTGATATATTTTATTATCTGCACACTTAAAAAGTTAATTGGGAGGTGAGAACAGCATGTGACAAAAAATGATATTTTATACAGAACTTGTAGAATTTTTTTTGAAATTCATTTTTATAATTACTTTCCTTCCATCAGGTTTGCATGGGTATATTTGAATGATTTGAATCCCATTCGATAAATGGAGCCAAGAAAATATTTTCATTTCCCATGGTATTAAAAAATTAAAGGGTTTTACAAATTGCAATTTCTAAGTGAAAAAACATCTCGAAATTGGGAGTAAACCACATGTCAACTATTCACATTAAATTTTATCAACATAAATCCACCATGGTGTGTTAATTTTAATTTCTGCATGTAAATGGGGATAAATATAAATTCTGTGAATTTCACTCAAATTTCAGTAATTCTTTCATTTTGTATTACAAAATGTTGCAGACAATATTTAAACAATTTTCACTATACATTTACACTTTAAAATGGTGAAATGATTTCCTGGCATCTTAAGGATGCAGACAGATCTTTTTGAAGTTTGTAGTAACGATTGATTTTGTATAATATAAATTGAAAACTAACAAAGTTCGGAGTGACATCCTAGGTGCTTTATTTTTAAAGCGGGCCGCGGCAGCTCAGTTGGAAGAGTAACGGACTGGAACTGGAGGGTTGTGAGTTTGAATCAAACCAAAGACCATCGTGTACAAAGGGAGGCTGATGTCCTCGTGTTGGCGTGGTGTGGAAGTTTGTAGAGGGGTGCCAGCTCAGGTATCTAACAGTGGTTCAAAATTACGTGATTCACAGATCTTTCCCTTTGGTTTGATCCTGGACCGTCGCCTGTAGCCCGTTGTGTTGCTCCAGCTCGACGTTAATTAAAATACCTATTTTTTAAGCATGATTAAGAACTATGAACAATACCCATTAGTGTCTATAGTGCTGACCATTTACTAAATTGTGAATTGTATTAATTTCTTTGCTCTTATATTTCAAAACACATCGACTATTATCAAAAATACCTTTTAATCATTGTTCAAATCTGGATATTTGTTAAAAAAACATTTTGCATAGTATGGAGCAGTATAACCCAGTTTTCTGCTGATCTATTTCATGAATTACCAGTTACAATTGGTATCAGTTATTAAAACAGGTGGTTAAAAATAAAAATGTTGAAACTGAAAACATTTAAGAAAAATTAATTGAAAAGGATTCAGAAATACAAAAGCTAGGAGGAAAACATGATATGCTTGTTGAAATCAATACATTTTTACTTTCAATGGTACCATAAGTTTCAAAACAGCTTTGCTTTTGCAGTATTTGAGATGCAGAAATTATAGTGGTTTTGGGTAGATGCCAATAGTCACTTAAAATCAAAATTTATTAACGTAATAAAATAACAAACTACATATGGCAACTTGGCAGATTTGCAATAGAGTTGCATGACAGTTTAGCTTTCGAATACAGAAAACCCAACTCTGAAGAAAAAGTATACATATATGAATCAGATGGATGTATTCCAATACAAGTATTCATGCACTTGAAACTTAAGTTGTACTTTGTATTCGATCCTTGTATTCGAATACAGTAGTAGTCATCAAAAGTATTTGAATTACAAAATGTTCATATAAATTATTCATCCAATTTATTTTTTATAAAATAGCCTTATATCGCAGTTGGCTGATTTTTCTATCAATTAGTCGTTTTTTGAATATGTATTCGAATTCTTGTTTGACACTTACAAGGCCTCGAATACTGAGTATTTGATTCTAAAAAGTTCTCGATTCTCCATACCCTTGAAACACTTGCATAGTAATGGGAAGCAGTTACAATTTACAGGTAAAAGTTTTCATGTTCAATTATATTTGTAAAAATAGTAATAAAAGTAGAACAGTGATTTCAATGTATACCATATCGTAAGCGACATTTCATTTCAATGTACTGTGGAACCCTGAATAACTGCCATTGTCTCCCTTGTGTTTGGTGCAGCTTTGTCAGATATGGCCGTCAACCAAGCTGGGTAATTTAATTGTCTAAATGAAAATCAATGTTTCCCGTTCCTAATTGAGTGGAATGTTTGGGAAATCAAACTGCTTTAGTGATTGGGCAGTCATCAGTGTTTGGCTACATTAATTTCTATTTCTCATTTTATCAGTTTCTTGTCTAACTTTTAAAATCTAGTGTTTGTCAAGCCGAATGGGAGCTGTTTTGGATGAAGTACCGTAGGCAAGTTTTTAGAAAACAATTTCGGAGAGGCACGTCTATCCCGATTTTCTATTTCAATCAAAAGGCTTTTATGCTAAATGAACTTTAAAGTTAATGATTGTTTTACTTTATTCAGACAGTGTTAAACATATCTTCGGCATGCATTAGCCTTTTGTTAATATTTGGTGATGAGTTCGATGTGGGCCCTTCCTCTGAAAACGCTCTTGGTCACTCATGTCCAGGCGAATGGAGACAGATTTTTCTCATTTGTCCAATTCCTTCCCTCTCGGGCATCTAAATTATTGTCTCAGCAAGCGATCAAAATGCTATTTCGCTTGAAAATATATGGAAGATTTTCAAATATCAATTCTGTATCTGAGTATATATGGGAACTAGATGGCGCTAGTTATGTTTGATTACATAACAAGTCGGACTTCTTTCTTATCTGTAAAAAAAGCAAATTACATTAAGTCATTGAGCCTGAAAAAAAGGTTTTTGAGCAATGGCAGATGGGTCCTTAAAAATGTCTAAATGGCCAGATCGGAGCCTGGCAACCATACCTACCATACCGGGGCAAATTTAAGACCAAGCAACTCTCTTGGTGTTTACTGAGGTACCACTGATGAAAAGGTACTGGAGAAGATGTGCGCAATTGCTTTTTTAGTACGGACAAGTGGTTGTCCTCTGAGAGTACATGCAAACGTACGAGAGAAGCGAGCATGACGCTTTTACAAGGTGGTTGTGTGGCTTGAGAGAAGCTCAGATGGCTATTCGAATTGAATCCAAAATGATATGTACTCTTAGCCCCATTAAATACTTGTCAAGCTTTCAATAATAGTCATTTTTAAAATAACCCATAGACAACCAAACTCGAAATCGATTTGAAAATTTTCAGACCTTTTTTCGATTATTTTACTGAACAACAAAACTGCTGTTTTATCGCTAGCATTTCGGGAACTGCGAGACCCCCTCCCCTATGATAACGTTCCTGGCATGCTGTGTCCAGAAGCTTGCAATGCACCATTTCAAACTCGCATCAAATGCACTGATCAGATATGTTTTAATTCTTATTTATCGACTAGTGGTAAAATTTTTTCTGTTCTGCTTCAGTGATTCAGGTATACTGTCCAGGTGCATCCAGGATATCAATCTCGATGAAGCTACATTGATTTCGCATGATCTGTATTCTAGGGCCTGTAATTTGAAATGCACGTAGAGCAAACCACAGCACAATTGCAGGGGATCTAGATTTTAAAATCTTGTAAATGAAATTAAAAAATAATGGAGTGTTCGTTGCGTGAAGCGTGTCTTTATACACAATTTAAAAAACTTTTTAGGATACCTTTGCTTTTTCTAGGTCTTAGCGGCTTTAGCTCCTCCCCATGGGTACGCCTCATCCTTTTTTAAGCCCCCAGGGGCATTCCTTCTTTAGGTTTGTACGGGCTTCACAACCCCGGGGTACCTGAGTGATCTTTTTCTTTCCCAGGGGTTTGCTGTCTTTGGTGAACACGGGGGTCGCGCTCCCGGGATACCTAAGCGATCTTTCTCTACCTTCATCCCACTACTCTATTCCCCACCCCTCCTTTTTCTCCATTTCACGTCTTGCGATTCGGAAACCATTAAAATTTCTTTACATTGAAAAACACCTTAGATTCACTTTTTTGTTATTTAAAAAATATGTTAATCACCTATGTTATTACGTATCATAGAATACCTTTTTAGTTGTGTTAAGTTCTATTTGTTTCTAAATTATCATTTATTCCTTTTTATGATTCTTTTAAAAGACGTCAGTACGTTTTTCTGACCCGCATGTTTGCCGTGTGCGGCGTCCCGTATCGGGGGAAAGTGGAGTCCTGGGGTACCTGATGCGTGCCCTTTGGTCCATGCTTCTGCGTAGACGGGTGGCTGGAGTGAGCCCGCTCTGGTCAATCGGCTCACCTAATTTCTCTGGGGTTCACCACGTCAGAGCGCTTGGTCCCTCTGTCGTGTTGGACTCCAATGATATTGGGTATTTAGGGTTAGTGCTGTAGCTAGGGATGCCCTGGGCGAACTGGCGGATCCACATTCCGACACTACGGCACTATATTCTGGTTGTTACTCCTGAAGCGGTTCCGAGATCTGTTGCTGGACAACTGCCGGATACTGCTTCCCCTGGTTGGGCTCCATGGTGGGCGGGGGCACACCAGGATGAATTTTATTTTCTAATATTCATGGAACCTAAAACTTCTTGCCCTGACGGAGGCTTTGATCCGTCAAACACTATTAACCAAGTCAACGAAAATCATAATAGTGAATCATGTATAGAAACGGTTAAACCTGTCATTTCCGCAATTCCTGAACCAAAAAAATCAGTTCCTAAATTTCTTATTATACACAACGAATCCGGTAAATTAACAAAAATGTCACCATTTCTAATCGAAAAATACATTAAAAATGCAGCTGATGAAGTAAAAAACGTCAAAAAATTGAAATCAGGAGACCTTTTAATTGAATCCAAATCAGAAATACAATCAATAAAACTATTAAACATTAAAAACTTTGGGGACGTCGAAATTCAAGTCTTTCCGCACAAAACCCTTAACTATACCCGAGGAGTTATCTCATCCCAAGAACTCGCAATGGTGTCCGACGAAGAATTTGTCGCTGAACTAAAAGACCAAAAAGTTATAGCAGCCAAAAGAATCATGATGAGGCGAGATTCTAATTTCATTCCATCAAGAAATGTTGTTCTAACCTTCGATTCTCCTGTTATGCCAACAAAAATAAAAGCCGGTTACTTGTGCTGCGACGTGAGGCCTTTCATTCCAAGCCCACTGCGATGCTTTTTATGCCAGAGATTTGGACATGCTAAAACAGCATGTCGAGCATCAGCAACCATCTGTGCACGTTGCGCAAAGCCCGGTCACGACAGTTCTACGTGCTCCGAAATCGAACATTGTGTTAATTGCCAGGGAAATCATGCTGCGTATTCAAAAACTTGCCCTCGTTGGATACAGGAAAAAGAAATACAATCAATAAGAGTAACCAAAAATCTATCTTTCCCCGAAGCAAGAAAACTAGTGGAATCTCGTACACCTCGTCCTAATTCCTCATATGCATCCGTTATTAAAACTAGCAAAACAATAAGCACCCAAACATATAATTCAGATTTTTCATCTAATACAGTAAATGCAGAAACGCAAATAAACTCTACTTATAAATATCAATCAACCAAATCAAATAATCAATCCCATAGCGTAAGCCCAAAATCAATTGACAAAGCTACAAGTAAACCCTCAAACCTGCCGCAACAGAGAACCGCACCAGCAACAAAAATCTTCAAGCCGAACCCAACAACGTCAATAGAACTAAATAAAAAAAAGCAAAGTAAGAAAGACAAACTTACTCCCCGGAACTCTAGAGATCACTCAAAATTACCGGATACCGAAATAGATTTACACCCTTCCACGGACTCAGACATGGAGTTTGGAGAGGACGGTATTGACGAGAACGCTGCATTTTTTAGAAAAGGTTCTAGATTTTACAAAAAACCTTCCAAATAAAACCACCCAACCTTTATTTCAGAAGACATTGAAAAGGGCTCTAATTTTTAAAAAATAAATGGCTATTAATCTCCTAACTTGGAACTGTCATGGTTTTCGTACACATATCGACGATATCAAATCTCTAATAAATAATTTTAACCCTGTTTGCCTAGCCCTTCAAGAAACATACTTAACGCCTACTAACACAATGAATGTTAAAAATTATAATTTAATAAGAAATGATTACATCCACGGTGCACGCGCTTCGGGCGGTGTGGCTCTGATGACTTTGCAGAATTTTCCATCAAGAAGAATTTCACTAAATACGAGCATTCAAGCAATAGCCATTCAACTTCATATTAAATTTTTACTAACAATCTGCTGCATATATCTACCCCCAAATGAAAACGTTAGTCAGCAGGAACTAAATGATTTAATAACGCAACTTCCGTCTCCATACTTCATCATAGGGGATTTTAACGGACACAACCCTCTTTGGGGAAGTAATGATTTTAACACAAAAGGACAACAAATTGAAAAATTGATGGATGACCATTGTCTCTGCCTTTTAAATGATTCCAGTCATACATACTTCCATACTCCGACCCAAACCTTTCACACCCTGGACCTTGCAATATGCTCCCCTACTTTGCTTTCATTTTGGGACTTTAAAATTGACAATGATCTGCACAATAGCGATCACTTTCCAATCATTTTAACATATAACTGCAATGACGTTTTACTACCCAGACGACCTGTGCGATATATATTTGAGAAAGCGGATTGGACTCGATATCAGGTGGAATCAAACATTTCCGACAACATGGTTATGATGCCTAGCATAAATGATGCCGTTGAAATGATAACGAACACCTTGATTAAGGCGGCAGATGTGGCTATCCCCAAAACATCGGGTAAAATGCCTAAATTATGGAAGCCTTGGTGGAATGAAGCATGCTCTCAAGCCCATAAATTCCAAAAAAAAGCATGGAACACCTTCAGACGTTATCCCACCACTTCGAATTTGATAGTTTTCAAGCGGGCTAAAGCAGAAGCTCGAAAATTAAGGAGACAGCGACAAAAAGAATCCTGGCAAGAATACGTAAATACAATCGAATGTCGAATATCATCAAAACAGCTATGGGGAAAAATTCGAAAAATTACCGGCAAATATCGTAATCCAAATATATCATTTTTACTTCAAAATGGACAAGTCGTTTCAGACGTTAAGACAATTGCTGATACCTTGGGAGAATCTTTTTCTAAGGTATCTCATGAGAGCTCTTACCCCCAAGATTTTATTAATTATAAGCGACGTGAAGAACGCAAGACGTTAAACTTTCAACCATCCGCTCATAAAACTTACAATCGTAATTTTACCATATTCGAACTGAAAAATGCATTAAGAAAATCACACCCGACTTCACCGGGCCCGATCATATTCATCTAGACATGTTGACCCATCTCAATGAAGACTCATTACAAAATGTTTTACTTCTCTATAATAGAATTTGGACAGAGCAAGATTTTCCGACAACCTGGCACAGAGCTATTATTATTCCAATACCGAAACCTGGGAAGGATCCTCAAGACCCTAATAACTATCGACCCATTGCCTTGACAAGCTGTATCTGCAAAGTCATGGAAAGAATGGTGAATGCTCGGTTGATACATGTCCTTGAGTCTGAAAAACATCTATCGGAGTTTCAAAGCGGATTCCGTTTTGGACGAAGCACCTACGACAATGCCTTAATGCTGGAATCCTCTATCAGAGATACATTCGTCACAAAGAAGCATTTGGTAGCTGTCTTCTTCGATATGGAGAAAGCTTACGATAGGACATGGCGATATGGCATAATGCGAGACTTATACGAGATGGGCTTTCTGGGAAATCTCCCAATATTTATTCAAAACTTTTTATTGACAAGGACCTTTAGCGTTCGCATTAATAATATTTTATCAGATGACTTTTCACAGGACGAGGGTGTTCCCCAAGGAAGCGTTCTAAGCGTGATACTTTTTATAATTAAAATCAACGGTATTATTAAACAACTTCCTCCATATGTGCACGGAACGCTTTTTGTAGACGATTTCCAAATATTCTGTTCTGGAATCAATGTACCTTTTATTGAAAGACAACTCCAAACGGCTATTAGAATTGTAAGAAAGTGGGCAAACGAAAATGGTTTTGTTTTTTCTTCGCAAAAGACTGTATGTGTACATTTTACTAGAAGACGCGGACTTTTTCCTGATCCAGAACTTTTACTCGACGGAACTGTTATTCCAGTAGTTCCAGAAATAAAATTTTTGGGTATTATTTTTGACTCGAAGTTATCTTTTCGATCTCATATCAAAGTATTGAAACGAAAATGCAACCAATCATTGAATATTTTAAAGGTTTTATGTAACACAACTTGGGGAGCTGATTTTATTTCAATTTTAAAAATTTACAAAGCTGTTGTCCGATCGAAACTCGATTATGGGAGTGTAATATATGGATCTTCTGCTAAGTCTGTTCTTCAAGCCCTGGATACTATTCATCACCAAGGCCTCCGATTATCCCTCGGAGCTTTCCGCACTTCGCCAGTCCAGAGTTTATATATAATGACAGGCGAGCCGGATTTAAGACATCGACGTGAGAAACTTACCCTAAAATACTATTTTAAGATTAAAGCCAACCCTTCTCACCCATTGCATAATAGAGTAACTAACCCTAAATTTGGAAGTCATTACTCATTAAAACCTTCATTCATTCCATCACTTGGTTTTAGAGTCCGTACCATAATGAATTCATTAAATGTTGACAATCTGGGAATATTTCCTAGAGAAAACGAACCTCCACCTTGGAATGATAAAAATCTACTTACCATCAATGACTTTTCACATTTTAACAAATCATCAACCCCCGATACCATTTATTTACAATTATTCCATTCCCATAGAAACAAATATTCATCTTTTAAAACAGTTTTTACTGACGGATCTAAGAACGGGACAAATATTGGTGCCGCGGCCGTTTTTGATAATACAACCATTGCTAGAAAATTGCATGGGTGCTGCAGTGTCTTCACTTCAGAGATCTACGCAATAATTTTAGCCTTAAAAACGATTTCTACACACACTAGTAAAAACTGGATCTTGTATACCGACTCTAAAAGCAGTATCGAATCCCTATTAAACTGTACACATAAAAGTCATTCCTTGGTTTTAAAAGCAATGAATTTGCTCCTAACATTAACAGAAAATGATTTTCGGATATTCTTTTGTTGGATTCCTGGGCATGTGGGAATCCGGGGCAATGAGAAAGCAGATTTGGCAGCCAAAAACGCAACACTGATTATAAACTCCAATGTCCCGATTCACGACATTAATAGTGTTTTATCCCAAGCCATAAATTCATCCTGGCAATCCGTTTGGGATTTGGAAAACCATAACAAACTTCATGATATTCAACCATCTATAAAGGGATTCAGCAAAACAAACTTAAATAGAAGTCATCATGTAAAACTGACAAGGCTAAGAATCGGACATTCCTTTTTTACCCACAGACATTTACTGCTGGGAGAACCAGCTCCTCTTTATGCTCATCATGCAATAGTATTTTTTCCATAAAGCACATATTGACGGAATGCCGGAATTTTAATCATCATAGACTAAACCGATTTGGTATCTCCCCTATTACCTTAACAGACTTGTTGATGGACCCACATCATAAAAACTTATTTTTATTCCTTACTGACATTGGTTTCGTAAACTTTATTTAGATTTCATAATCGACTGCAACATACACAACTGCACTCAATTTTATTACATAGCTTTCTGACTCGTTCTAACTAAATACCAGTTATGAACTAGCTATTGTTTGGCGCAGCATGGCCAAATCTGGCCCTTGTGCCATAAAAAACCAACCAACCAACCAACCATCCTTTTTTAAACTGAAATGTTCCCTAAAATGAAGAACTCATTAAAAATTCATTTTGTGGCGAAAGTGTTGCATAATATATTGATATCTGGACTAAATTTTGTATCGATATTTAAGTTGACATCTGAATTAAGTTGATACCGATATGCAAGTTAATACTTTAGTTTTTATCAGGCAGAGATTGGCCTTTCTATGAATGATAAATGTGTAATGTGATCAAAATGTTATTGCTTCAATTTTTATAAAGAAGGTACCGTTATCTCAAGATTCTGGGAACATAACATCCTTCTTAGACTCTTATTCTATCGTTAGTGTTTAATTCTATTCATGTTTAATTTAATTCTATTACACTTAGTATTGTACCAATACCATAAGAAGTCATCCCTAACAGCAGGTTTGAGTCCTGCACATTGGTCTTTGAATAGTTCCCGCGATCTCCTAATTATTTCAACGACATACTTTTTACAATTTTGTGGGAAAGATAAATATATTTACTTTTCTACTGGATCAATATCTCGTTAATATCTTCCTCTACTGGTATCGTTAGTGACATGGTTCACCGAATCTCCTCTTACTACGGATGCACTGAGAGGAAGGGTGGTGCATGTTAAACGATACTTGGTTATTAGTTGCTTCGTTATTAGCTAACAATTTAACTTTCACGTTATCAGGTAGTTGCTTCTCTATACAAGATCGTCCATTTCATCTTCCAATCTGTTTTCAGATTTTCCAAAGTGGTTAAGTTTATTAAGGTTTCTGGAAACCGTTCTCAAAACTGAATGTTATTTTCCCCTATCAATCCTAAAAGAAATCACACCCAGTTACAGTGGCAAAAAACACCTTTCTGATTAAGAAGCTTCTTTTAAAGGATATATTTTTCTTTGATATTTCTCTTATTGTGTTGATTTGTATTGAGTTTCGACAAATTAAAACAGGAACATTAACTACTAAAATATTTTTAGACTTTCCACTGACACTTAAGTTGTGGAATAGACGATTTCAAAACTACTACTCGTTGAGATGATTTCCCATTATAGTTAATAACGATATATCGATAGCTTTCTATAGTGTTTTCTTATGTTATTCACATTTCTTAGGCACGCATATCCCCAAAATAACTTTTTTTTCTGGAAAGCAATATTCCCACAAACGGATTTGTTCATCTGTCAGTAAATATCCAGAACTAAATGACCGTAGAGCTTTGATTGCCTTTTTATAGGCATCCATAAAGTAAACAACGTTATGATGAAATGCCTGACGTGCTAAACTTGCAAGTTTATTTACGCCTGTTTTTAAATAAAATACAAAGTGTTCAAACTTATATCATGCACTACCTTACATCTTGGAAATATACACTGACGTGCCAAAGTCATGGGATAACAGTATACAAATTTACAAGTGGCACTAACATCGCTTTAAAAGGGTAAAAGTCAGATTGTTACGAGTGCTGTCTGTTGGACTCTGCAAAATGTTTAATTACGAGATAATGGCTACCCTGCTGGAATTAACGACGAGTTTGAACGTGGAATGATAGTTGGAGCTCGACGCATTTCGGAAGTTGTTGAGACTTAAGATTCTTTGCTCCAGTGTCAAAGGTGTTTCAAAATTACACCATGAAAGGCATTATCTTCCACAAGGAACAGCGCATTGAGCGGCCACTTCTGTTGAATGATCGAGGGCAGTGACGGGCCGCGGTAGTCCGGTTGGAAGAGTAACGGACTAGCAATCGGAGGGTTGCGAGTTTCGAATCCAACCAACGACCGTCGTGTACAAAGCGGACTGGTGAACGTTAAATCTGTCGTGGCCTAGAACGTCCTCACGTTGGTGTGGTGCCAACTTAGGTGTGACTTCGTCATCTGACTGGTTCAAAATGACATGGTGTTGCCCTCGGATCTTTCCCTCAAGAGGTTGATCCCGGACCGTCGCAGTGTCATTTTCGCAATCTAGGTGGACAAAATTCAATTTTCTTAGTGTCTCAGATTGTCAAAAATACATCATATCCTAAAAGCAATATGTTCCCTTAGCAAGAATACGTGGGTATGTTTCTAAACAATTTCTCCCAACCGGAAGTACAGAGGTTCAATCTTACTTTCTGCGTTGGCTGTAAACCATTCAGGCCAATGCGTATTAGTACTTTGATGAAAACGGAAAAGTTATAGGTCCTATATTTTCTTTAGCGCTATTTGGTGAATATTATCACTATCTTCTGTTCATCGAGATATGTTTACGTGCTTTTATTTTCTTGAATACTGTTTCATTAATTTGCAAGATCGTTTTGAATTTGTATCTAATTAGCGTCTAACGCAACTGCTGATTTCAAATTTCAACTAGACTTTTAACATTATCTAGCCGTATATTACTAAAACAGTACATGTATATTATAACTCATTTAGACTCATTTGACGTGTGCAGAACAAAAGAATTGCGTAAATTTGCGAAACTGAATGATATTCCTTAAATTTCAGAATGACTAGTATGGAAATCTTTTCAGTCCATTTTTGACATTTGGGTGATAAATTCGAAGCAAACGAAAATCGATGCTATTATAACATATTTCTCAATAAATGGATGAACATTTGTTACCAGACACTTTTTTTTGTTTTAAATAGTATTACAGCGAAAATTCTCGAATTACCTGCCAAAAGATTGAACAAAAGAGGAGTGAAGTGAACAGGCACTGAGAACTATTCCTGAGAAATAATGTTTCTTAACTTTAAGGAAATCTTACCTTTTCTCATACTGTAATTCAAGTTCTACAGAGTAATTCACATAGTGGTTTGAAAAATAGGCAGAAGCCCTCAAAAAAAATCTTTAAGCCTGCAGTTCCAAGTATAAAAAACGAAACTAGTAACCTTGTAGAGACAACTAGTCAAAGAGAATTGTCAATGGCCTCTGAAGTAAATTACGAGTCGGGTATATGATATTCTACTTCAAATCGTCAAAGCTCTCTGTTTCTGGAAGAGGTACATTTTTGAAAATTACCCGTGTCTTATTAAAAAGCCAGTAAAATTATAAAATTATCTGCAAATCATGATAGTTGACGCCAATCTTTCTATATACCAATATAAAATTATGTCAACAACGTAAAGGACATTGACTCTAATCTGTATTCTCCATAACAGAATTAAATAAGCTAAACGGTTGTTACTCTTCTGGGATCATTATCACGTAAACTTCAGCTGTAGCACAACTAGTCACTTATCAACTGCTCTGTTATATAGTTAAGTACAATTAATTCATGAACAATCCTTGAGACTGATTTTGTCAAAAGATAGTATCATAAATACAATTATGTGGGTCTGATGGCGCTGAACAGAAAAGATACTGGCAAATTTTTTCTGAAAAATAACAATCTGAGTAAAGTATGTTTAGTATTTCTATGGTATACCTTTGAAATCTATGCTTGTGCTAGGGTAAAAGAAAAATTATTTGGCAAAATCCTGCTCCATTATTGTTCAATGAAATTTCTTTTCGCCAAGTAATTAGATTTGACTATTAGGAAGATAAAAATCTGCAAGATAATTTAAAGCTGAGTTTGTTTTGATAGATGTAACCAAACATCAAACGGAATACTAACGATAGAAATACATCTTAGATTTTTTAGAAATGCTGAGAGGTCTTGAAATAACTGGTATTGATGTAGTAATCAAGCGCTTCCAAATCATTAAAATGTTTAAATTCCGGTTTCCCGATAAACTGATAAGTTTTCTGAGCACGAAGCAAGTACAAGATACATACCTAAAAAGTATCCTTGGTACCTCAGTGCCCGTAGATTTTATACATTAAATACTGGTCCGTGGAGAATATTTTGTCTTGTATACTTCCGATTGATCCGTTTGAAGCACAAGAGACAAAAATAAACAAGCAATAAGGGAAATATTTACTACAAATGTTTAGAACTGATACGAATGGATTTAATGAACATTACTCAGTACCTCAGATCCACTAATTGCAAGTTTACGAGCAAGTTCTACAACTAAACACAGCCAAATGTTTCCAAAAAGGTTGAATTTGTTTGAAGAACCTTCCCTTCAATACATCAGTAGATTACTTAGGTAGTTGGGATTCCAAATACATAATTTTGGAGTATTTTTAAAATAAAGATTTTCCCTTTTAGTTTTTCTATTATATACATTTACTTTATTTTTCAATGGAACTGTTATGGATATATCTGACCATTATTCAGGTGTATATTAATATAAAATTGCAAAAAATGTGGTTAATTATTGATCGAAATATATTTTATTATGGAGGAAAGTTGACAAATTTCTTTAAATTTAGCATATTTCTTCATTCAAATAATAACTAAAAATCATTAAATATGTACCAAACCAGTATTTTATCACTCACAACCTCTTATAAACATCCAAACAGCATATTTTGATGCAATAATTTTGTCCACCTAGATTGTTAGTATAACATACTGCGTTGCCAATAGCTCCTTGTCTTGCTCCAGTGCAACGTTAATTAAAATACCTATCGAGACCTGGGAGATGTGCACAGAAGCGCCTGCTAACAGACGAACGACACTGCATAAACCGACTGCCACGTTCCATGAGGGACACTAGAGGCGTGTCTCAGATCAGTGCAGCGAAATTTGTCGTAGATGGGATATGACAGCAGAAGACCGACTTGAGTGCCTTTACTCACAGCAGATCAGCTTTAGCGTCTCACCTGGGCTCACAAACACATGCATTGGACCCTAGATGAGTGGAAGAATGTAGCGTGGGTCCAATGAGTCATGTTTCCAGTTGGTACGAGCTGATGGCCGAGTTCGTGTGTGGCACAAACCCGACGAGGCTATGGATCCAACTTGTCAAGTGCAAGCTGGTTGTGGTTCTATAATCCTTTGGGGTGTTTACCTGGCATGAATTAAGTCCTTTGGTCAAATTGAACAGGTCATTGACAAGAAATAGCTATGTTCAGCTGCTTGGTGACCATTTGCAGTCCTTTATGGACTCCGACTAGTTGAGTCTATACCACATTGATTTGATGCACTTTGCCGAGCTAAAGGAAATCCCACACGATATTCTATAGGTATCCCATGATTTGGCATTTCATTTTGATGATTAAAATAACACGTTTAATGATGTGATCCGATTGTAAACAAATCCGAAACATTTTCTTCCAATTTATTCATTAGATCACACAATTACAATTAGATCCGAGTTTTCAAACGCATCCAGCTATCCTCTCAAAATTAATAAGCGGTTCCTCTAAGAACCATTTTAGATGCACACCATAACACCACTTTATAGATTTCAATTTCTTATGCATTTCCATGAATTATGTTTCGTACTAAAGTGGTTTTTCCACTTTGCGTAGGACCACACAATGAGTAGATGGATGCTTGAATAACATCTTTTTTTGAATATGTAAATAACCTACTGGACTGTCAAAATACATCACTCTTTTGAAACACCATTTAAAATGTCACATGTTTTATAGCCTATCTTTTTCTGAAACAAAACTAGTTAATTTATTTTAAATAAAATCAAACTAAAAATCTTACATAAACCAATGACGATGGTCAAAGATCAAACCTTAAAGCGATCCTAAAATGAATGGGGAATGTTGCAATGTTATCTAACGGAAACCAACACGACTAGCTTCTAAAATCTTCATTCAAGGAAATATCATTATTTTTCATTTCCTATTCTTATGCTTAGGAAATGTGCTATCTGATGCATCCTTTGTGAAGATAGTAAGCAGTAAAATAATGGGATCAATTCATTTACTCCTGCTTAAAGGAATGAGTGAGTTACTGTAGTGTGGTCATTCAGGTTCTGAAAAACATGACTAGAAAAAGGACAAAGTACATAACTTCCATTTCCAAATTTTATTTGTTCTAAACAAATTTTACAAGCAACTAGGCATATTCATAGATCAACCATTATTTTGAATATAGCAATCAAAACACTTATTTCATGAACAAATTTTCATAAGATACATAAGACTTAAAAATGGTATCGATTACTCCAAGATACCCGTTTTGAAGGGCACTACATCCAGATATTTTATCAATATGAGTGGTTATAAACCTAGGAGACAGTACTTAGTTTTTAAAAACTTCATCTCAATCGCATCCAAGAATTCAATTGTGACCTCCGACAACTGTAGGTACTTTGACACCAGGATCATCCAAATGATTAACTCGATCAAAAATAAAATAGTTATCCAACATGTGATACCTTGAAATTACCTTCCAATCTATTTTATCTTTGAATTTGAGGATAAATTCTGGAGATAAAGACTGGTACTGTGACACAATTTCCCATTCAATCAATGCTTGATTTTCTTCTAAAAATCTTTGGGATAATTTTTGATACTGGCAAATATTATCCCAATTCGCATGTTAAAATTCTATCAAGCAAAAGGGATGGATCATGTGATATAAGGTACCAACCTTATTCTGTAAGCTTATTATCTCTTGGAAAAGATTTCCTTTTTATCAGAATTTAACCCTATCATGAGCGTAAATAACTTGTTTCTGGATCAATATCGTATACGCTATGTTCCAACTAATCTATGATAGGAATGAGTTCATAGACTTTTCATTTAAAAGTACCGATAATTATAAGCAAAAGTTCTGTGCTTAATCTGTAAAATTATGCATACAACGTATGTTTGATTCCAGAACCTTGGAAAAAAACTTACATTGCAAAAAATCAAGACGGTGTAATTACAAACATTCTTGGGAATCACAATCCCAAGACTTATGATCTGTCAATACCTAGAATCAACTTGCATATCGTTATCAACTTTAATCCAGATGTCAACTTAAATATCGATACAAAATTTAGTCCAGATGTCAACATATACTACTCACAAGCAACTTGAAGACTTTCTGTCCATATTTATTCTTAGATTTGCTGTCCAAAATGCGTTTATATATTTTTAAATATATATTTTTTTATATATTTTTAAATATATAAACGCACTTAATATATTTTCAAATATATAAACGTTTATGTATTTTTAAATATATAAACTCATCACTGATTAAAAAAATTTTCATTGTGAAATTGCCATGAAATGTTTATCCATTTAAAAATGGCCAATTTTTGATATTGTTAGAAAATTCTCAACCTGTTGTAGAAAAAATGAAAAAGCTGAATCCACTCTTTTAATTCTAATCATGTGATATTTTGATAGTTAAATCTGAAAAGAAATCATTATGGATCTTGGAACTCGTGCAATTGTGGCTCTCTGTGTTCCCTCTTCTGCGTCAGTAAAACTTTCATTGTGAATGTCTATTACTCGATATTGTCTGTCTGGCGCTGTTATGACCTTTGTGCCATAAAAACCCTGAACCTACCAACCTCTGGCTGTTTCGTGCAATAATAGTATCGCCTTCCATCAAACATTGCGTATTTTCAAGCCGTTTGACTGCGGAGAGCCATCGGCCGAAAGGATTGGCGAACCATTTGTGCACTGTTGTGTTTCGCAATTAGCAGCAACTTCTATCAAAGGTCTAATGACTAGTCTAAGGGAACGATTTCATCTTTCCTTGCTTCTTAAATTTTCGAAAAAGATATTCTCGATATCTTTTAATTTGAATTAATCACAATCACACACTTTCCGAAACAAAAGCGGTGTTCCAATGTGGCATATTTGAACATTAACGGTAATTACGAAGTCAAAAAATTCAAGGAAGAAAAGAAGTTATGGATGCCACAGAATATCAATATCGATGTGTGTCTTTCCGTCACCCCAACACTGATTAAAACGTCATTTTTTAGAAAATGGTTATATCCTCGCTTTATTAAAACTTTTGTCCGTATACTTTTTACTGTTATGAGCTTGTAAAATTTTCAAAACTCGTATGCTGGCAGGTATGAAATACTATAATATCAGTAGTGTAATTATCCAGTGTGTAAATACTACTAGGCAAATCTATGTTGAGCTATTCTTTGTGTCTCAGTGTTCTAGAGCTAGTGGTTGTGATGTATACCATTCTTGTATAAACATGTTTTAATTTTACACAGGCCGATTAGTTGTGCTAAGAACTTGTGCTTATTGTGTTGTTTCAAGGGATCATATTCCTATAAAATGTTACCAGCCATATTTACGATTGACTCATTGAAGAAATTCTGATTCCCTATGTGCCCTATTACTTGGAGACATGAGTTGCTCTTTTTAATGTTTACCTATGGCCGAAAGTTGATGCATTTCACTCACACACAAGAACAGTGTTTCCCAATACAACTTTATACATCCTAACATTTCTATACAAACTACCTTGAAACTTGTTATTTTGCCTATTCTGATCTAGCTCCAGGTCTAATTAGACCTCGCGCATATAATGACTAGAGCGACAAAACAAACCACACTTAATCAAAACTGTTTCTATGAAGTTTACTCAAGAACTAAAGCAGCTTAACTAGGATTTCATTTCGAAGGTGCCCCATATTGAAAAAAAGTTATGTGTAAACTGAGTACTATTTTAAGGAATGGTGTGGGTATAAGACCTTAAATTTCAATTAAACACTCAAAATGCATTACGAAAGTTCTAAATACACGAGTTTGACTATATTTCTTACCCGAGTTAGCTATTGGTCTTAAAGCTTTTCAGTGAATATATTAATGCTATAAAAATGTGTATAATATTTACACTTTCAGCATTTGAATTCGAAGTACCGTCGCAAATATTTTTAATAAATTAAACTAAAATTTAAACAATAGTTTTTCATATCCTAACAATAACGGAAAGTATTGTTTAGTCCTTTCGCTAAACGAGTAGAATAATACTATTAGGGAGTTGAAAAAAATTACTGAAGTAATGCCGCTTTTTATCTATTATCGTATCTGATAAGACTCATTTTAACGCTATTGGATGTGAAAAAGGCTCACTAAAAGGATTTTAGGAATTGCTGTTCTCGAATTTTAAGTATATCGTCCTGTATAAGTTTTTTAAAATCCTTATCTGAACTTTCTTTTTATCTCAATTTTCTAGAATAGAAAGTCCGGCTCAGGCAAATTGACATTTTCAGTCATGTGGTTTCGAACCATTCTTAAATTAGGAACAGGTTAAACGTAAACAATGCTTTTCTTCCTAAATTCTACCCTCCGTATCATGGACAGCCCATGGTGTGTATTACAGATACCAAAATAAGATAATAACTAGGAATCAAACTCTAAGAATTTTTTGGCAAAATTAGAAAAACTTCTAATTTTGAAATTTCCCCCCTTCGTTGCAATGAAAACTCAGCTGTAGAGCAGATCCCCAGATATGACCATCGTCTACCAATTAATAAAAACAGACCAGGAGTCATTTTAAATTATGCTAAAAATGTAAACAATAACTTAAATTTATACTTTTGATTTAAAATTCAAATTTGTTAAAACTATTAATCTAATTCCCCTTTGGAAAATCACGTAGTCTTCCAAGCCTTCTGATTAATTGATATTTTTAATACCACTTTTAACCGCAGTAGCCACAGGTATTCTGAACTCTGATATATTCTGAGATCTCACTGGAGTGATAGCTTGCCTACGCTCATTGTAACGCCTTCTACCGCCCAACTGTAAACTCCTTGATAACCTGACACCCAAGACTTTGTTATACCGTTGAAAGTTTCTGATAACCTAAACGCATTTGGAACACAAGGACTGTTATCTGGAGACGGAGGGCCTTTGGCCCAGGAGCTCCATGGAAAATTCACTCTGAAATGCTTTTCTTCGATTGGCGCCTAAGCACGAATTCTGGTTCCGAGTTTCAATCTACCGGAAGCGATAGAGATTACGAGTTTTCCGAAAATGCCAACCTCAAGGACTGCCCTAAAATTCCTGACAATAGAATTGCAAATACTATTGATAGTGTTTTAGGCCATATTTGTTCACTTCAAAACTGTTGAACTCGTCGATTGATGGCCGGAGACGGACGTAGGATAAAAAATTCGAAACAACTACGAAATACTTTCTCTTCAACAGATGTCTGCGTGATTGAAACCTTTTTGAAGTTTTTATCCAATGGTTTTTATTGGATAATTAAGGTCCCAATGGTGGTGAATTCAAAATTTTGAAAATTATTTAACTTACCAGAACGTCAAATTCTGCAAAAGAATTTGTTTATTGAATTAAAAGATTCTAAAGATCAATTTTGAAAAATATGCAAATTTATAAAGTACGCATTTGATTTTAAGCTTTTGACACCAGAAGTATCAACAGTTAAGATATATCTATTTCTACTAAACCGTTTTGATATTTAGTCTGAAAAATAAAACTACTTTGGTCAATTTATACAAGTGATAATAAGAAAAACGAGTTTCACAAATTACACATTTTCACTTAAATATTGAAACTGCATGATACTTTTTGCATAAAAAGAGAAACAGTAGTCTTTTTTCATTTTTTATCGTTCCGCTTACGAAAAA
Source organism: Meta bourneti (assembly GCA_933210815.1). NCBI lineage: Eukaryota > Metazoa > Arthropoda > Arachnida > Araneae > Tetragnathidae > Meta > Meta bourneti. Next base: position 90,156,180 of record OW119930.1, on the reverse strand, counting down.
TTTCACAAATTAAGTTTTGTTTAGAGAAAATTTCCACGAAAATATTTGTACAACCAGTACAGATAATCTTATTTTTCATCACTAAACCTACTTAACGTTATCGTATATTGGAACATTCAATTGTCTACCAATAGTTCTTTCAAGTTTTCTGGTTCTTATGAATCTTCATATTTAGTGGAGAATTTTGCTAATTGAAACAACAAAATCTTGTAAAAGAAATTGTATAACTGGATAGAAAATACAAAATAAATTTTCGTTTGGTGTCATCAAAATATTTACTCCAAATTTACAATTCCTCCAAGAACAATGTGAAATAAAAAAATAATAAATTTCCAAAAATTTACAGCAATCACCCACAATAAACTAACAATGCGTCACAAATGCTTTATAATTATGTAAACGAGAGAAAATTGCAAGATATTTTGATAAGTATACTATTACTATTAAAAATAACTGACATAATTATAAAAACTGATTATTAAAAATACATTTACTCTACAGAATTATTACAATATTAAAAAAACTTTTTCCAACTGGTTAAAATGACCGGTCGGTATATTAAAATTAAAATGTTCCACATTTGAGAAACGGAAGTAGGGGATCAAAATTATTTATATTCATATCAATGGAAAACGTCATGGTATCAAAAAGTATGAAATGAAATTTAAAGTAAAATTTTGTGAACAGCTGTTGAGAAAGCTGTTATTTTGGTACTTCTGGTGTCACACATACTTATTTAATCCCCAGTACACGAGGATTCAATTTTTGCGACTGCTGTTGTAGGATTTACTGCCACCAATTCAGAATATGTATGGAATTTTTTTAAACCCAACCAAAAATATATATTTCGGTTTGTAAATGTAGCAATACAAAACTGATTAGGTTATTTAATTCATTTTATAAGTAGAGATCTTATAGATATATATAAAACACAAAAGAGCTAAATTAATGTTGGCATTGGAAAATTCGTTTTGATAAACATGGGAGCGCTTTCATTAAAAAAATTCCCCTCGCTTCGGTTACATCAGCTTTAAAATGTAACACTTAACTTTATTTTGCATCAGTTGCAGTACTACTCGATTCTTAAGTGGCCATCCCTTATTCCTTTTATAATTGTAAATTTATAAAATAATAACTAATAAATCACATACGAAAAGGAAAGGATGTATAAATTACGGAGTATCTTGCTGTTTACAGCTTACCACGTCATAATTAATGAAAGAATTAAAAAAGAAATTCATAAAAGAGGAAATTTGTCATTAAGCACGATAAAAAAGGAATATAAATAGGAAAAACGATAGAATTTAGAGTAATTGTTTGGTTGGAAGCATTAAAGTTATTTATATCTGGAAAGCTTTAGGTTTATTACTTCCTCTCAACATTGTTGGTTTCAATTGAGCTTGACGTATATTTGAATACATGTGCTTCAACCTATTTAAAAATTGAAAATTTGCAACTTTTTAAGCCTGTTTCTTAGGTATTCGGTATCAGCGGCTATATTAAGTGAAAACCCTAGGTCTGCTGTTTGTAATTTGTTTCTCAACCTGCCTTCTAAATATCCCGGAATTAGTGCTAAAATTGTATTACTACATTCATTACAACCAAATCGCAGTCGCTTTTCAAATCACAACGGCAACAATGCGCTCAGTCATGAAAACTGAATTTATCTAGGTGCTCTTAAATTAAAAAAAAAAACTTTCCTCTCCCATGGCCACGCCGCTGACTGAACTGAACGCGCAGTGGTCTCAAATGTAGTTATTTTCGCTTCATCTACATCCTTGAACATATGATGTTTGGAGCTCCGATGTTGACGAAAAGTTATCAAAATATTGCTTTTTAACGACAAGAGCGGCCCTTAAAACTAAAAATCTAACATTGAAATTTAAACAGAAATCCGCTAAAACAGTTCGACATTTTTACAAAATAAATTCAAACCCAGACAATTCAAGAACTAGAATTTTTCTCCTAAAATGCTCCCCTTATCTCAGGTTCACCCTCTTCCCCGTTCACTAACCACCGAGAAATCTTTGAACTGTGAGGTTTCTTTTCCACAGTTTTCGAAGAGTCAAAGGTAGCAATTTTTCTATGTTCCATTTGCTCATTTGACATTCCTGATTTTGTGTGTTGCAATTCGAAAGCCGTAATCCCATATGAAAATTTGACCCCAATAGAATGACCGGGTACAGAAAATGATAACACCCAAAAAATAAAATGAAAATGTACAGCAAAATAAAAAATTCAGGAAAGTGCCGGTTGGAAGAGCAATGGATTAGCAACCGGAGGGTTGCGAGTTCGAATCCAGTCAAATACCGTCGTGTACAAAGGGGGCTGGTGCACGTTAAATCTGTCGTGACCTCAAATGACCTCACGTTGGCGTGGTGTGGAAGTTTGGAGAGTGGGGTGCCACCTAAGGTGTTGCTTCGTCATCTGACCATGGTTCAAAATTACGTGTGATCCTCGGATCTTTCCCTTGGGATTGATCCCAGACCGTCACCAATAGTCCGTTGTGTTGCTCCAGTGTGACGATAATTAAAATACCTACCTCATGAAAGTGCTAATTTAATAGAACAAAGCCCCAAAACTCAACGTTCAAGTTAGAATTCTAGTTAATACTGCAATAATTAGCACTGGCTGAGCTAGACTGGAAGAAATGTCCCACATCCTACCCAAAATGTGCGTGTTTAGGAAATGTTAAAAAATGATAAATATAAAAAGTACCATATTAACCTCCATTAATCATGTTAATCGACAGCGGTTGATTACTAAATAATTATTTTAAGTATCTCTCCAATTACAAATAGATTACGCTAAACCGTGTTCACCTTCATACACAACTCTAAAAATAACAGGACACGAGCCAGTTTGGGCCAAGTTAATTAACCGCGATTCCTTCAATTAATTTCTTAGATTTAGTTTCGAACGAAGTTACTCCTTTGCAGTTGAATCATAAGGCCTCTGTTACATAGTGCATCTTACTGCGTCAACTTAAAAGAATGAACTGATGAATCCCCACACATGATACCGTCACTAATTTAACCATTTTGTGAATTCAGAAAAGCATAAAGCTCGTACTCTGCTTCAAATTCCTTTTTGAAATTCTAATGGAATGATGGTAGACCAAGTCCATGAAACCACTCTTTAAAATGTCCAAAACTATCAAAGGATTCTCAAAAAGTTCATGGAAATCCAAACCGACAACTATGTGAGCCGGGGAAGCTTCTATCTTCGTTCATTTATGACAAATGGGGAAAATTTCATGTCGATTTTGAGATTTAGGAGTGTTAGTATGGCCACTTCTGAATCTTGGCAAAGCCGTCTGACTTTCGGTCCCATAACCCTCCAAAACATAGCTTGGGCGAATTCCCTGTACCAATCATGTGAAAGGGAGTTAGTTCTCCATACGATATAACCGCAGATCTGGGACATGGTGAAAATTTCATGACGTTAATTGTTTCAATGACGTTTGTCTATAAATTACCTTCTTTAGCAAGCCCGTCTGGTATATCATATTAATGCAAGTATGAGAAGTGATCCATTTTGTGAAGGTGGATATCAGCATATTTCGACATAATTTTGAGCTTAGCCATTTATACTTTAATGTTTGAGAACAACTTTTTTGCTTTATTCGAAGTCAATGTTTTAAGAAGTTATTTAGTATCAGGATACGATATTGATTGATACAAGTTGAAGAAATTTGCAATTATCGTCTCAGCATTGCTTCGGGTAGAATTTAAGTAGGTTACATTTAAAGTGAATGGTATACTGAGAAAAATTTCCCTTCCTATTGGGAGTATAAAATTAATAAGAGTGGAAATATTTAACTGTAATAGAAGTATAGTTTACAAAATCTGAATAAAGGTTTCTCTGGGTCTCGTATATTCAGTTGGTTTTATTTCTTAAGAGTTTTATTGAAGAAAGAATTTTTTTGCTATCAATTTCGAAAAGCCACCTGGAAAACTTGTCTGGATTTCTTACTAATAAGAAATTATTGTACAAATTTTCAATTGCATGTTTAGTTTTTAATTTTAAAATTTAAATTTCTTGGAGAGATCAACGTGTTTCATACTTAGCACATTTTGTACTTTAGCCGATTGATTTTTATCTCAGGAACTAAAATTGCTACTAAAATAGGGTTTTAGAGACCTTTTTGCTATTTTTCAAAATTTATGCCTTTTAACAAATGCTTTGGCTGTGACAGCCCTAAAAAAGCTGCGAATATTAGGTACAATTGTGCCTTTTGCGCTTCTTTTTGACTGACGGCTAAAAATGATTTGTATTGCATTTTCTGCGGAAAAGGAACAACTCAGTTGTCTAAAGCTAAGCTAAAGAATTTAGTTGGTTTCTATCGAATCTTTGTATCCCAACTTATCAATATTACGCCACATTATTGATAGCATAAAATTGAAGAAAGTTAATAAATTATCCCGTATTTTCTCGAGAATTAGACCCCCTTTTTAATTTTTACGAAGACTCGGTCAATTTCTTATAAAAAATATGCAGTACAAACGATACTGACTTGAATTCACAGATGTGCTTTTGTACAACCTCCCTCGTGCAACTTTCTGTGTTTCTCTCTTCTGTGCCAGTAAAACTTTCCATCTGTGTACATTTATTTATTTCACCGAAAAAACGTCAGTTGGACAGAAATCTGGCCATTGCGCCTTGAAAAATCCCAACGAAACCTCGTTTTCATGCATACCATATCTGAATCACATTTAAGTGTTATAGCAAAACTAGTTTCCAAGTTCTGGTGAATGATGAAGCCCTTCACCGATTAGGATAGCAGGTTTTGTATCGACCGAAATAGTAAGCATGTAGATTGTTGGAGGAAGGGGAGGAAATTCAATAACGAAGTGGTCTTATACTCGAGAAAATACGGAAACAATCACAGAAACACCTGTTATTCACTTTTCGGATTCTTGAAACATCTAATAGGAGTTCGACATCTCAGGATCCAGATCCACATGATGGCGATACTTAGGATGCTTTCCAGAATTGATGTTCAAGTTCCCTAGTTTGTGTTTCCACAGGTTCCAGCTATCTTTTCTATTGGGGCCTTCGTTTGGCTCTCTCAGTGTGCTCTGCAAGACGTCGTCCTAGAAAATGATCAAGACTCGTGGTTGATGTGGACTGACGATGTCTAGTGGTCGTTCTATATTTATAACGTCTGAAAGACTTGTCTTTGTAAGTATATTACCTATATTTGTCATTCTCATCGCATTATTGAACGTAACCACGAAAGGTGTTCCCACTTCCCTTAGAAAGGAGGGATTTTTAATTATAGATTTTAAACGACCCTTGAGTTAGCCTTAAATTTTTGCTAAATGTCTTATCAAATTTGAAAAAGTCTTAGGTTTTACAAGAACTGCTTTCGTTTAGCCTGCATTCCAAAACCAAAGTCATTTTGTGATACTCGTCTAATTTTTCGCCATCAAAAATCGATGGCATAATATGTATAGGTTAACTAAAATATGATGTTTTTGGAACTGGGTCCACCCATACCTCGTTAAAGTTTTTTCACCTGTGCGGCCACGGCTTAATCTATTTCGATCTGTGTGAAATGTAGCCTTAAAAATGAAAAATGGTCTTGAAAAGGACCTAATTTTTCTTTTGCTTGAAGAGAGGAAACCTGATAAAGTAGAAAATGTGCTACAAGCAATCGCAAACTTAAATTTGTCGCTTGTTATAACTTAAGTATTGTGTTGAAATTATAAGTGTATAAAATGTATATTGTTTGTAATTTATTAAATGTAAGAAATTTTTATTCAAAATTTTGGAATTAGGGTGTTAGTGATTAAAGTAGACTACAACCTGTTTGCAAGAGTCCTATGGTATTAGTTTCCCCTTTACTATATATGCCCTTCCCCACTCACAATACATTACATTGTCCACACGAAAGCAGTCCATAGTATGATGCACTTGCCACTTTCGTTGGGGCGAATGCTGCCCCATAAAATTGCATTGGAAGTTAAAACGAAGGTAAACACATCAGATAGCCCGGTTGGAAGAGTAGCGGATTAGCAGCCGGAGGGGTGTGAGTTCGAAACTCGGTCCAACCAAAGACCACCGCGTTTGTGGAAGCTGGTGCACGTTAAATCTGGCCTCAAAGGTGTAATTCTGGCCTTGGCGAGGTGTGGAAGTTTGAAGTGTTGTGCCAGCATTCCCACAACGTGTAAGATGACAAGTTGAGGACGAGGAATAATTTCTTTTGTGATGCAAAGCAGAAATTTTGAATTATTAAATGCATACGCAGGCGCTAAATGAATTTTTCTGTGTGGGTTTTAGAGGCAGACTGAATTTAAGTATGATTATTTTTAGGTGAAAAGAGATTGTAACGAAAAGGCAGTTTTGTTCATAAAAGACGACTGAATTTAAACGGAATGTTTCCCTTCGGGATGTATTCCTGACCGTCGCTAATAGCCCGTTGTATTGCGACGTAAATTCAACTACCTCCCTTAATTCTTTAAGATAGGTCGTTTAGAGTATCGATCTATCGCACAAGCGGCTATATCGTTCTTTGCTTGTCCTGTGAATTTGCGAGCATCGGAGGAAATATCGATCTGTTTCTCTTGGATTTGGATTTAAAATTGACCCGTTTCGAGCAGCAGTCTGTCTAAACTGAAGTGGTCGAGAGATTTCGGCGTCGCGAAAGTGCTGACGGGAAGGAATTTCTCTTTTCAAAACTATTCTACCCGATTTAGTTCAAACTCCTGAGTCTCGAGATTTCCTAGAAATGCAGTTTGCTTTCCCCCGCAACACATGGCGAGTAAACACGTACATTTATCGGTTGAAAGAATCATAGTAAGGATTGTGTTGGTCAAAAAGGTTGGATTCATGCAGAGAGGAGTGCAGGCTGCAGATCGGATATATACGTGTGAACCCCTCAGGGGGTTAACGCAATTTTAGACGAGCGTAATTTAAACGTAAATTAACGAGTTTTAGGTAATTTTAAATTAAAAAAAGTGTAGATGGTATGCATAATTTGTATTCCTTTGTTTTTGCGATATGTCGAGGAGTGCTGTACTTGAGCTCTGCGCTTTAAAAGAATTTGTCACCTCCATTTTCACACCCCTCGGCAATCTACCGCCAATCATCCATCCTGCTGTCCGTTTTGATTGTACCCTCCTGGTGGGCCACGGTAGCCCGATCGGAGGAGTAAAGGGCTAGCAACCGGAGGGTTGCTAGTTCGAATCCAACCAAAGACGGTCGTGCGCAAAGGGTCTAGTATACGTTAAATTTGTTCTCAATGTCCCCACGTTGTCGGGGTGTGGAAGTTTTGGAGAGTGGGGGGCCAACTCGGGTGTTATCTCGTCGTCATCTGACCGTGGTTCAAAGTTACGTGGTGTTGTCTTCGGATCTTTCCCTTGGGGGATTGATCCCGGACCGTCGCCAATAGCCCGTTGTGTTGCTCCAGTGCGAGTAAATTAAAAGTATCCTGTATCCTCCTGGTGGTTGTCTCGACGAAATATCTCGTCATTTGCAAAACTGACCTGATCTTGATCTCGTAGTCAAAAAATTAGCTTCATCTTGGTGACGAGATATATCGTCATTAGTAAAATTACTCAGATGTTGATGGGAGAGATATCTCGTCGAAACCACTTGGAGGGTCAAGGGGGCTATGTAACAGAAAAGGAGGTGGAATTTTACCCCACCAGAACGGGGAGGTAACAAGGGGAGGACTAGACACCCCCTCTGAGGTGGGGTGTCTTGTCCCCTTGGGTAAGATTCCTTTTCCTACACCTGAGACCAAACCAAACAGACACAATGCAACTATTGGTTTGGCAAAAAGTTCGTTCGGTTATTTAAACGCAATGAAAACTTTCCGTTTTTAAAACAAATTGTGACGATAAATGTGAGACGAAAGAAATCGTGGAGCTGGCAAGAAATATGAACACCACCCTTCATCACCCCAAGGCAACTTCCTCCAAAGGTTTGGAAGGGGATACTTGACGAGCTCCTTAAGCCAAACGATTCGTTTCCACCAGTACTGCTCCCAATTAGACCAATTAAAAACCAAAGTCCAGATAGTCTTCTACCACGATAACGCATGCAGAAATTTACAGCTTGTCCGGAATGTTTTGAATCATCCAGCCGTACTCGCCAGATCTTCGGATTTAATCGAATCCGATCCTTACACTATTTCCCCAATGGAAAAGCATTCTATTGCAAGACTGCACCTGGAATAGTTCTTTACCCAGAACGAAAATAAATTGGGGAGGGGGTAATGAAGTTTCCTGAAAGAAGGGTAATGCAAAAAAAGGTTACGATGCGTACTTACCTGCGCCGATAAAAGTTTAATGTAATCACCGAACGAACTTTTTGGCAACCCAATAATGTAGAGTAGATTAGTTAACAATTTCAAATCAATGGAAATTTAATTTTTCTACTACTTTAGGAGTGATGATGGCTGAAGCCCACCAGACCCCCCTGGTAATAGTTTTGTTTATTGTCTTTTTGAGTGTCGTCTTTTTGTGTGTTGTCCTTTTTGTGTGTTGTCCTTTTTGTGTTTGTGTCGTCCTTTTGTGTTTGTGTCGTCCTTTTTGTGTTTGTGTCGTCCTTCTTGTGTTTGTGTCGTCCTTTTTGTGTTTGTGTCGTCCTTTTGTGTTTGTGTCGTCCTTTTGTGTTTGTGTCGTCCTTTTGTGTTTGTCGCCCTTCTCTGTGTCGGCCTTTTGTGTGTTATTTCCTTTTGTGCTTTTTTCTGTCTGCTTCTCTTGTGCTGTCATTCCTTTCTGCATGTCTGTCCCCTTATGCATGCGCATAGCTCGTTACTGCTCTATTCACGCGTCTTTTGTACGCATGTCACTGCTTTATGTGTGTCCATTCTTTGCACTTGTATGTTGCTATTATGCATGCCTCATTGTTTTGTGTACGTGCTGTACTTTTGGTCGTGGGAGTCGCCGCGACTCAGTGGATTTCCCATTGTGCTAGCGATCTGCGAGTTGCAGGTACCGCAAGTTTGATTCCTCGCTGGCTGTATATTCTGTGGCAGTAAAGCTTTCCTTGTGTATGTTCATTTACTTGGCGACCCCAGGATGCCCAAGCGATCTTTCTCTACTTTCTCTGCTCCATCCTTTTCACAATTACTTCACATTGTCTGTCTCGTATTTGGCCTTAGCTTGGCCAAATATGGCTCTTGCGCCCTAAAATCCAATCCAAACTTTTGTGGTGTCATAGCTTCCCGCAAACGTCGCCTTGTGCATTCTTTTGTGTGTGCGTCTTTGTTTCGTGCGCTGCTTTGTGCATGCCTCATTGCTTTATGTATTACTTGCCCTTGTCTGTTAGGCGCAGCTTGGCCAAATAGATCCCTTGCGCCGTCAAACACACTGCAGTCAATCAGTGCTTTATGTATGTCACTTAGGTAGGTATTTTAATTAAAGTCGCACCTCAGCAATATAACGGGCTATTGGCGACGGTCTGGGTTCAACCCCTGAAGGGAAAGATCGAGGACAACTCTACGTAATTGTGAATCAGGGTCAGAGGACGAGGTCAGCACCTGAGCTGGTACCCCACTCTCCAAACTTCGACACCACGCCAACGTGAGGACATTCACGCCACGACAGATTTAACATGCACCAGCCCCCTTTATACACGACGGTCTTTGGACCGGGATGTTTTTTAAAATTTTCAGAATTAAAAGTCATTTATTTTATTGATTTTCATAGACCAGTGCTTTTTCGAAAAACGTTTTTGAAGAATATTTTTTTAAAGATAGCTAAGAAGATTGTGTGTAGTTGAGTCTTGTCACACTTCAATTCACTGGTAATATAACATTGGATGTTAGAGAAAAACTCTTGGTGCATCCGGTAAAAGAAAATGAAATCCTACAAGGGGCGGACGGCTACTTGTGAAGCAGTACTCACTGGTTGAGCCGTCACTACTAGCAGCAAAAATCTCCAGCATGCATATTGACAAGACCAGATGTATTAAAAGGTCACGGTTTGCTACTATTTTGTAACATAGGCGACTAGGGGTACCTTTTTTGAAGCTCAACTCCTATTTTTTCAAAATTGGAGGTGTCAAGAAAAGGGTGCCAGTTCAGGTGTTGTCGCGTCACTTAACCGTGATTCAAAACGACGAGGTGTCCTCGGCTCTTTTCATTCGGGATGGACCGTCGCCCGTTGTATTTGTCCATTGCGACGTTAATTCAACTACCTACCTACATTTAAATTGGTCTCAGTGGGTATGCCCACTGCGCTAGCAACCTGCGATTTGGGGGCGACGCCGGTTCGTTTGTGTTTCGTCCTGGGTGTTTTTCTTACTGTTTATGTAGATGGAGTTCAAAGGCCACCTGTTACAACCAGTTTTCGTACAGCCTTTTGACGTGGGAATTTTCTTCCACGATATTTCAGTGGCAATCTACAGGTATCATCGAGTTAGGAGTGTTGGGGCTCTTTCCGATTCCTAAGGTAGCCCGGTTGCAAGAGTATCGTTATTAGCAATCGGTTGCTAGTTCAAATCCAACCCAAAACCGTCGTGTATAAAGGTGCACGTTAAATCTGCCGTGACCTCATGTCCTCACGTTGGTGTGGTGTTGAAGTTTGGGAGTGGGGTGCCAGTTTAGGTGTTGCCTGGTCATCTAACTGATTCAAAATGACGTGGTGTTGTCCTCGGATCGTACCCTTCGAGATTGATCCCGGACCGTGGCCAATAGCCCGTTGTGTAGCTCCAGGTCGAAGCTAATCTACCGAAGGGAAGGAAACCGTAAGCACATTTACAATACGGTAGAATGTATTTGTATAACTACGGTGCACAAAAAATTATTCTACACTATTGTAGTTTTACGTAATTTTAAACAAAGAACGCTCAACAGATTGTGATGGCCGCTCTTTAACTGACAAGAAATAAAGCTAGGAGGAATCGAACCGCCCCGCCACTATCTCGTAGGTTGCTAGCGCAGTGGGCGTACCCGCTAAACCACGGCTCCGAGGACTCAATACTACTTTACTACTGCTACTATTCTAAAACTTTTACTTAATGAAAAACTTTCCTTGTGTATGTCTTACTAGACAATTGTATTGTGTCTGAATGGGGCAAATATGGCCCATTAAGCCAACCCTCTCTATACGGGACTTTTTATATACTCATTAAAAACGCAATACATAGAAGGCTACTGTACCTTATAATTAGCTCTGCTGTGAGCGTTGTGCCTAAAGAGCTGTACGTATGGGTGAATTAGGATGGATCTTAAAGAAGATGGAATCGCCTAAAAAATTAAAATCGTTCAGCCTTACCAGCGATTCTTTCCCATTTTCTTGAATATTCAAATTTATGTCATTACCAATTTATGTCGTGCGCATGCTATGATAGAATAACAGAAGCCAATCATTTCGGATTTCCTGTAACTGTTACGATTGGTAAGTAGTTGGCGCTGGAGCAACGGGCCACTGGCGAAGGTCTGGGATCAATCCGGACGGGACATATGCGAGGATAGGATAGCACGTCGTCATTTTGAACCTCGGTCTGATGACGAGGTCAGAACCCGAACTGGCACCCCACACTTCCAAGCCACGCCGGCGTGAGAACATTTGAGGCCACGATAGATTTAACTTGCACCAGCTCCCACGACGGTCTTTGGTTGGATCTAGTTTCTCTCCGGTTACTAATCCGTTGCTATTGATACCGTTGCCTCAGGACGGAGAAATAACGGAAGATCCTACATGTTGAATGGTCCAGCCAAACACCACGGTGGCTGGTGCACGTTAAATCTGCCGTTTTTTCGAATGTCTTCATGTTGGAGTGGTGTGGAGAGAGGGGTGCCAGCTCAAGTGTTCTCGTCATATGACCGTGGTACAAAGCTACGTGGGATTGCCCTCGGGTCTTTCCCCTCTGGAAGGACCCCGGACTGTCGCCAATAGCCCGTTGTGTTGCTCCAGTGCGACGTTAGTTAAGATACCTACCATTAAGATATCTTCATGTCTATTTCATACTTAATTACTACTTTTGTGTTTTACAATTGCTACTAAATAAGGGTTTAGGGAGTATTTTTATGGCAGCTCTGATGGAGTGAGTCTTAAAGAAACGAGGCTCATGTTTACTCATTGATCTGATTTCGGAGCTCTGGTGTCGCCTGACCGTGGTTCAGAATTAAGTGGTGTCCTCGGATCTTTCTCTTTGAGATTGATCCCGGACCGCCACCAATAGCCGGTTGTCTTGCTCCAGTGTGGCGTTAATTAAAATACCTGCCTACTTGATTTCGGTGTTCGGATGGAAAACACAAACTGTTACAGGTAGGTAGTTGAAATTCATCGCACTGGAACAACGCAACGGGCTATTAGCCTGGTTGGAAGAGTAACGGATTAGCAAACCGGAGGGTTGTGAGTTCGAATCCAGCCAAAGACCGTGTAGGAAAGGGGTGCATGTCAAATGTGTCGTGATCTCAAATGTCCTCGTTGGCGTGGTGTGGAAAGTGCCGGTTCATGTGTTCTCATCATTGACCGTGGTTCAAAATTACGAGGCGTTGTCCTCGGATTGATCCCAGACCGTCGCCAGTAGCCCGTGGTGATGTTCCAGTGCAACGTTAATTAACTACCTACCAAGTGGTCTCGACGAGATATCTCGTCTATCGAGATCTGACCGATGTCGATAATTTGCAAAATCGGGTCGGCTTTGATTATGACGAAATACTTTGTTGAGACAACCACGTTGAGGGTTAATGAAAAATCGTTTTTCTGAAACTTAGTATGGTTTGTTTAAAAATTATAAAATGTTTGCCAAATCGGCAACTTCGACTGAATCCAAGCAGAGAATAAGATCTATGTAGTCCAGTTGGCAGAGTCGCGGATCTGTAACCGGACTGTTGTGAGTTTGAAACTTCGTCCAGTTGAAGATCGTGGTGTGTTGGTGCCAACTCCACAAAGATATTGCAGTCTTTAATTTACTTAGTTATTTTTTCAACCACACAATGCTTCTAATGCTCATTTAACTTATTGATGTTAAAATGTATTCATTACAGAAAATCAATCGTCCTATTGACATGGTCAGCCAAATAATATTGTCATATTTTAATATTTCTTTTTTCTATTATCAAAAATTTAATCGCCCTTGGTAATATTGGTCTATTCCTTTATTAAAAATTTTTGGGCTGCGGTAGCCCGGTTGGAAGAGTAACGGACTAGCAACCGGAGGGTTGCGAGTTCGAATCCAGCGGAAGACCGTCGTGTACACGGGGACTAGTGCACGTTAATTCTGTCGGGGCCTCAAATGTCCTCACGTTGGCGTGATGTAGTTTGGACAACAGGGTGCCAGCTCAGGTGTGACCTCGTCATCTGACCGTGGTTCAAAATTCGTTGTCAATAGCCCGTTGTGTTGCCCCAGTGCAACATTAAGTAAAACTTTTTAATTTGAATTATTTTATTGGCATATTTTCACCTAAATTAAAGTCTATGCCTTATTTTTGTATAAGCGCCAAGAACTAAATTTGACGAGTGTTACCTTTTTCCTATGTTCCTATATGGTTTTTGGCTTGTCCTGTAAAATTTAGTTTTTGTCGCTTACCTCCTTTTCAACGTCAATGCCTCAATTACTAATTATAGATTTGTTATTGGTGATAATTAAAAACTAGGATTGATATTTTTTATTTTCCTCTAATAGTTTAACAAAAACAGATCTGAACGATTAAGGATAAAAATGTCCTTAGCCCTCTGAAAGGTTCATATGCAGTCTTCTGCACAATTTTTGACCAGTTTTGAACTTGCGAAATTAGCCACAACAAACTAACAATACACTTGTATATATAGCAGTGTAACTCAACTCCACAATGAAATACTTTTTGGTAGACAATGTGAGGGAATCTTACCTAGGATTCCTTTATCCATTAGATTTGGTTATTGAATCGTGTGTTGCAAGGTAAAGGCAATACTACGCAACTTGAATATCTTGCGACTCGGGGTTAAAAGAATAAATTGCCCTAAATTAAAAAAAAAAATCTCAAATGGGTTTAAAATTTAAATTTTCCAAAATTGTAGATCGAATTAAGTTGGACCATTCACGAACTATAATTTCGTCTTTTTTCCATGAAATAGACTTGGAAAGAGAAAATGTTTGTTTTATGTCGCCATTTGTGTTCTTGTTCTTGTCGGTCATTTTGTGTCGGTTGTTTTTTGTGTCCTTTTTGTGCATGCGTCATTGTTTAGTGCGTATGTTTGTGCATGAAATTACTTTGCATTTATGTTAGCACATGAAATCACTTAATGCTTGAATCATTTCTCTGCGCATGGATCATTGCTTCGAGTGTCAGTGCTTCGCGTATGTTTTTTGTGCGCGTCAGATATTTCTGTTGAAGGTTGGATAATAGAATAATGCTTACTCACAAACTAACATTTCACCTGGTTTGTTAATATTATTTTCTTAATGCTTATATTCTTGAAACGAGTTCCTTGAATGGAAGGAAGATCTCGCAATCTGCACCCGGACAGTTCCTTCAATCCACGGGTTGAATTCGGATCTTCATATGAAAAAGAATATTCGGATTTGATGAATGTGAGTGTATTGTGATGAAATGAGTATAATCCAAAATGGGTACTGAATAACTTTGAGGGTTGATCCCACACCGTCTCCAACAACCCGTTGTGTTGCTCCAGTGCGACGTTAATTAAAATTCCTACCTTTTTTAGAAACGTATTGAGTTGCGCTTGTTCTGAGCAGTATCCGTCATTTCATCGGCATTTACTGTTTTGCCGATCCATCAACAGGTTGTGGAGAAGTGAAAGACGACAGCTGTGCCGCATCCTCTTCACTGGTGGACACCGACTTCTCCCCAGAATGACCAACATCTGTCATCTCTTCCCTCCCCTTTTTCTGGATACTACCATCTTGAATGCACTCAACTGTTAATCGTCGCTGAAGAACTCCGACTGCATCATCCACTCTTGCTATGAACTGTACTCACGTGTTCCTCTTAATGGGAATACCTATCCTATGAGGTGTGGTTCCCATTGACACGATTTACATTTTTATAATAAAGCTTCATCCAGCCGGGGTCTTCCCGGTAGTGTGTGTGTGCTCGTTTCAACCAGGGGATGTTCTGTCCTTCCCGGATGGGGCATTCCAGATGATCTGTCTCTGGAACAAGTGGTTCTCAACCTGTAGTATTCCAATGAATGCACCTCTCCCACCTTTATAATAAAATACAGCAGAACGTAACAGGCGGACTCATTGTGGACATTTTATGTTAAATATTCAAATAATTTCATATTTTTACATTTCTGACATATTTACAGTAATCGAAGTAGGGTTTCTTTGACAGCAGTTCTATAATAGTTTTGTTTTACAAAAAACAGTGCAATTGAATGTTGTTTCTAGATATTTACTCTCCAACAGCTGCTTAAAGATAGAGATTAACTTAAGTTCCTAGAAATTGGAATATCTGATATTAGTGATCGGTTCCAAGTGGAATCATTGCTTTAGCTTTTGACAAGCGTTTCCTTTGAGATCAAATACATTGAGAATAGTACAATTTAAAGTGAAGTTTTTCTACTGCATGGGTCTACTTATACTTTGAAAATTAAATGTGAAGTGGACAACTCTCTCTGTCTAAAATCACTAGTTTAAATATAATAAAGATGTATTCGTGAAAGAAAGGTACTCTTAAATATTCAATAACAGATCGCTATGCATGTTTTGCTATATTAATTTTAATACGTTGACATCCCCAAACCGATCGCAAAAATGATCGAAATAGTTAATACTTTGATTCTGAAACAGTAGAATCTTTAATACCTCGTGAATTGAAGTTGGTTATACTTCAGGATACCTCCAAAAGTAATGGTTTATCACCTAACTGCTTATTTTCCCTTTGCTCCATTTATATCAACACTCGACACAATGTTGCACTATACAAAATAGTTATGTTCATTTTTAATTGACGGAATGCAGATGTTAGGGGTGCTCTACTGTATTCTGGAGGTCGTTTAGAGTGAAAGAAAAGGTTGAGAACCGCTGCTCAGAGATCTTAGTTCTATGGATGTCTGATGAAACTTGTACTTTATATTTTTATGGTAAAATAAGATTTCATGTCATTTATTCGTAAAGAAGCAGGAATATCTGAATCTACCTTACAAAAGATAAACTTAATCGAAACCTAGTTTAATATTTGCTGCTAATTTAAATTTTGGTATTTAAGGTACCCCTAATGCCTTTTTGAAGCATTAAAACGGTAAAATAACACATTTTAAAATTAAAATATCTGACAATTTTTAAAATTCATAACATCTTGAAATGTTTGATTTCGAAATTTATTTGCTAACACAAGATTTCAACGAGTACTCGAAAAGTGTTTTTGCTGTTCATTTTTGAATTTCGTTCTTAAAACTGATTTTGAAATTTAATTCGGTTTCTGAGATTGAAACCATCAAGATATTTCCTAAAATATCAGTAATTGCAAATGATCAGGCATATAATGATTAAAAGTATTGGGGGCAACCAACTTTCCTTAAATTCACGAAATTATTTTCTTAAAGTAAATTGTTTCGTAACATAGAACTAAAGATTTACTAAAACACGAATATAATAAAACATGAAATTTCGAATATCAAATGAATATGGTCAAGGGTATTAGGGATATCTTATTAAATTAGTTTTGTTCCTAATTTACGTTTGACAACGTCTCAATATATTCGGCAAGTTTCATACGAAAGTTTAATATTTTCAATACGATTGTAGTCTAAACTTTGAATAGGAGTTACGATGGCTTTGAACGTGATATAGGATCTATAAATATTTACATCATGATAAAGTTTAAAACCCTATTTTGAAGCCCTTTTTCTTAACCTTTCAAAATTAAAATGCATAAATTTGACCTTTTTACAGCCAAATAAATGAGTAATGTCGCGTAGAAAGCAATATCATCACCGTGTCTGGGAATAAAATTTCAGATTACTATCACGTATCCAGAATTGGACTCCCATTACTAAAAATTTTGATGTCTAGATATAACCGAATTCTCGAAGCTGATTTATGTTGGCTCCTCGGTGCATTCTTTTCGAATGGCCTTTTATACGCTTTATTTTAAATACTCATCATTAAATTTATAATTTTCAATTTAACATGTCTGGTGTCAAGGAAATTCAGTTTCGTTTTTCTGTCACGTTTGTATTCTGGTACTTGGGAATTATAAATATTACTTTTTCCTTGTTCGATATATTTCTCTGATGTATCAAATTTTATGTGAACAATTATCAATATCTGATATATATTCCAGAGGAAAATGATAGTTTTTCTGACTTGGGGAAAAGGAAGTGTTGCGTCCCAATACTTTTTGAGTCGTTACTTGAAAGTGACAAATTTCAGCATTTTTATAAGTCGCTTTCAATTTAGAAAACAGCTTTAATCCATCATTTCGAGCGAAACATTTACCTGCCATTTGTCACGGTGTCTTCAATTTCTTAAAACAAGTACTATTAAATGTTGCATATACTTTATACGCTCGTAAAGTACAAAATCCACCACCTTCAACGTGCAAGAATAGTATCAAGTATATAATATGCAAATATTGCAGGAGCTACTTTACAGTTCCCGTAACGTACGACTCCACTGCTCGACAGAGCAGTCGAGTCGTAGCAGCCGACGCGATTGAGAGTGTTTTTGTTGTAGTTTGTCTTTTTCAGCTTGAAATGGATAATTCGAAACCGATTTTTTTTTATTTTCAAACCTCATCGGCTTCCCTGCCTAACAATGAATTGCAGTTCATGACAAACACATCTGGCCATAAATTTAGTTATATACGTTCTCTTATTCTATGTAATTTGAAAAACAAGCTACCTCATACCTTTGCATTGTAGTATTTTTGAAAATATATTAATTTTTATTACGCCTAAATTGCTTACTTGAGCTTTATTCCTGGTTCTTCAGCAGGGCATATAGGCTGCTTTACTTTACAAGACTCTTATTAGTTTACTTTCAATGATTGAAAAAACGTAATTAAACAGGTCGATATTCAATCGGAAAAATTTTCTAAACACTGAATCATCCTTCGAAATACGAGCTGTCTCGAGCTCGTATGTCTAAGAATATTTTGAAAACCCTCTAAGTACATCGGATGAGGTTCAATACTTTTTAACTGCTTTAGCAGTTAATAACTCTTCCTCCAGAGGATAAGACACCAACAGCGATGTATCCTTCAAAACGTTCACGTAGCGACTGAAACTCGGGATTGGAAATTAAACAAGTTACTCGGATCGTGCGGCTTTGATCGCGCACCTCTAATTACGCGGCTGTAGTCGTCATATTGGAAACGCACCTTTACTAGTTACTGAAATAAAATATTTTGTTGGCTTAGGTGCTATGGCATTTGTTATGAATTTCGAACAGGTTATTAGCAATGAAAGGTTTGAAAAAAAGTTTGGTCTCTACAAATTTTCAACTAGATGCAATGGTGGTTTGAGTGTTATGGCACAAGGGCCATATTTGGCCCAACTACGCCAAACACAAAGTTTTACTGGCTCAGAAGAGAAGTGACCCAGGGAGGATTCGAACCTGTGTCACTTGTAACTCGCAGGTCACCAGCGCAGTTGGCAAACTCAATAAGCGGCCCCAAGACATTGGAAAATATTCACCAACTTTTCAAACAAATATTACCGAAAAGTACTCCTTAGACTATCCTACTTACGTATTAACCGCATGCCAGCGAATAATCGCCAAATCTGTTGGAAGGGGTATAAGACGGAAGAACTGGAACAATCTGGTTATATTCACTGCCAAGTGAACCACAAATACAATTTCATTGATTCTGATTGTTTTGCAAAACTTCTTTAGAACCACAGTTCAGTGTTCAGTTGCATTAGATACTCGTGTTCTATTTTCGGTTTTTCGCCAGTGACACGCGGTTAATACGTATAAGTACCGTTTTCTGTAATATTTCAAACGTGTCAATTACACAAGCAAAACTGAATCTACCCTTCGCATCAGCGATTCATAGTTCACAAGTAATGGCTTCCTCTTTTACCGCATTCTCAATAGAATTAAAGAAGCATAAACAAAGAACGCGATTAAAGTACGAATATTTGCTTCCACACTCCGATTGGTTCCCTCTAGGCGCAATTGAACTCTACCCATTGCAACTCAATTTCGTCTTAAAATCTCCAGCCAGGAAAAAGAAAGATCTCCGGGGCCACTGTAAACATCACCCAGATTTCATCCTATTTGATTTCGGATCGACCTATCGCAGTTCAAGTTAATGGGATGAAAATATTTAATTCGTATTTTTAGTGTATTAAACAGTTTGGTCTGCAACGTAGTAAACGAACTGGTCCGTGTACCATGAAACGTTTTATTTAAATCTGAGAGGTACATACCTCGCGCGCATCATTCCACCTTGCAATCTGCATGACTTCTAAGCTTTTTGAGCGTCTTGTAAATATAATCATTACAAATTCTATAAGAAAATTAGCAATATACTATATCCAGAGGAATTTTAAGAAAAGGCTATAAAAATACTTCAAAAGGTTGGCTCTAAGTTTTTATGGCGCAAGGGCCATGCTGCGCTAGACACGAGACAGACATTAAGTAATGGACATACACACACAATGAAAGTTTTACTGAAACAGAAGAGAGAAATACACCCAGGGAGGAATGCCCTTTCAGGAATCGAAGGTTGCTAGCCCAGTGGGCATACCCAATTTCAAAAGGATTCTAAGCTAAGGGAAAATACAATAAAATCTTTCCAAAGGTTGAAAGAATCTATAAATTCTGTAGAAAGGTGAAATTATTTAGTCATTAAGAGTGTTTTGGGGTAAAAGCAATATCGCAGTACTCTGAAACTTCACAACGCTAAGAGCGTTAAAAAAGCCACTAAATATGTGCAAGGTGTGCTAGTCATTTTTGAAGAGGCAACTTTTATTTTGTCCCGGTGTTGTTTCCACCATTATATTTTTCATTTTAATCTAATACTAAATGCACAATTTAAGGACTTCGGTAACTTAGCGATAAGCCAGAAATATTTTCCGTAATTGAAAAAAGTTTAAAAGCAAAATGTTGAATAGAACCAAATGGAATTTTAGTTTGCATAAATTAGGGCGTGCTACTCAAAAGTTTGAAATAACCATTATGGATGAACCATTATAATTTGTGACTTTTAAAATTAAAAAAACTTTCTTAATGAAGTTTGCTTATTCAGGTATATTTTTAGGTAGGTATTTAAATTAACGTCACACTGGAGTAACACAACGAGCTATTGGTGACGGTCCGGGATTAATCCCAAAGCTAAAGATCCGAGAACAATACCACGTAATTGTGAACCACTGTCAGATGACGAAGATAGATTTTTAATTTTGAATAATTCGCATTCTTTTTAAAGACTGGATCAATCTTTTCGGTCGAATTGTTAAACTCTTTAACCTTCTGGCCTGAGTTTTTAATAGATTTCGTTGAATTTTATCGTCATGCAACTAATACACAACACATGAACAACAATGAAATAAGATAAAGACAGCGTGGGTGTAGGTCAGGTTTACTGCTTTAAATATTGTTATGGGAGCTTTAATATATAAATTAGTATTCAGTTTAAGCTACAAAATATCCTGTATTTATGATGTATGAAATCCTGATTATCTCGTATCCTGTTTTTTATACTGTTGCACCATACCGTTCATTTGCGAAATGTCTGCAAATACGATGATGTAACTCCCAATCGTGATTGAGCTTCGTGACAATCATTACGGGATAGCCCATGACCAAACACGCGTGACTGCCGCTATTCAGGAATGTCCACCGTGTCTTCTGAACACGCGGCAAGTCACGCGTGTGGTCTCCTCGACGCTTACACTTCGACGCTGGGGAGTGGGCAATAGTCTGCCACTGAACTAGACTCTGACGACGATGACCATTCTTCAGAGCTCCTCCGGTCTGGATTTGTTCCAATACTCCTAGGCGGGGTCGAATGGGCTGTATCCCGTCTGTGTATAGCATCCAGTGGGCCACTGCCTCCATGTCGGAATTAGTCATCCTCTTCTGCAACGAGAGAAAAACGGTGCAGATTAGTTTTCGATGCATCATGCGTCATTTCACTTTGGGATTGAAGTGGAAAGACTACCAGATCAGAGGTGAGGGAAATGGAAATCACGAGTTCTGGAGATCCTTAACATGTACCAATGTAGTGGTTAATGTAACCAGTTTCAAATATTAACACAGCACCTGCTATGAAGTGTCGTGAACCATTGCAATCTGCAATACAACGAGAGAATGCTCGCTAGCAGTCCAGAGTGCTTTAGTGTGCGAAAAGGGTAGGTATTTTAATTAACGTCGCTCTAGGGCAACACAACGGGCTATTGACGACGAATAAAATCCGAAAAATTTGCAAGTTTTCTTCAAAAAAGTCGCAGTAAAAGTATTTGTCTTATTCCTTGAAAAAATATCACAAATGTGCGAAATTTAGTTAATTTCATACCGTTGTTGAAGCCTTAACAATGGGTTTCAATCGTAGTGATTTAATTAAAAAGCATTGTAAAGAAACACCGCTGTTAAGAAATGTATTCTTTCAAACATACGACGGGTTGCATTATTGAAACTTTTATTCGTTATGAATTTCGAATTAAGAATATACAGGGTGAGTCTAAATTGTTTTTACAAAATAAGAGGGGTGATAGTACCATGGAACATAGGGTCGCATTCCGCTCTGAGATGCAGAAAAGAGTAAAATTAGAATTTCAACATGAACTTACAACAGTGTTGGGAAAGCGAATGAACGATACCAAAAGTATCTGATTGATTGATCAGAGAAAAACTCACAAGTGCTCAAAGTGGCGTGTCGTTGTACACTTCACACCGGAATGACTGGCGCACCCTCTTGAAGATTCCTGGTGTGTTAATTTTATCTGCGCAACACCGATTCTCACTACGAGATCTTCAGCCGAGTCCACAGGCGTCTGGTACACTAAAGATTTCATGTGACCCCAGAAGAAAAGTCCAGTTGAGTCCTTAGGAGATATGCTACGTAGGCAGGTACAAAACGACGTCAGAGGCGATGACTTGTTCATGCTCTTTCGACTTTACTCTTTTCTGCCTCAGAGTGGAATGCGACCCTATGTTCCATGGTAATTATTGCTCGTTTTTTGTAAAAACAATTTATACTCACACTGTATACACTCACATGATACAAACATGTGAGCGATAGTGGTAATGGTAATTAATTAACGTTGCACTAGAGCAACACAATGGGCTATTGACGACGGTCCGGGATCAATCCCGAAGGGAATGATCGAGGACAACACGTAATTTTGAATCACGATCAGATGAGGCAATACCTGAGCTGGCACCCCACTCTCCAAACTTCCACACCACGCCAACAAACATGTGGACGGAGTCGCTGTCGTAAGATTCTTTCAGGAGTGGGTCGGGGGCGCGGTAGCCCGGTTGGTGGAATTGCGAATTAGCGGTTTGTGAAGGCTGGTGCACGTTAAATCTGTCATGGCCTCAAACGTCCTAACGTCGACGTGGTGTTGAAGTTTGGGGAGTGGGGTGCCAGCTTAGCTGTTAATCTCGTCATTTGACCGAAGTTCAAAGTGACGAGGTCCTTAGGTCTTTCTCTTAAGGTTTGATCCCGGTCGGTGGATATTTTGATTAAAGCCACACTGGAGCAACACAACGGGCTATTAGGTTTTGATCCCGGACCGTTGCCAATAGAACGTTGTGTTGCTCCAGTGCGACGTTAATTGAAATACCTACCTTGAATAGTTTTGAATTCACTTCTTTGTGCTGTGGCAAGCGCAGCAGCATTCTGTGCGCAATTGGCCGCTGCGCATGCTGTCTCGTTCCACTGTAGATGCATTGTGGGTAACGTTCTGGTGTTGCTTCAGTGTAGTGTTTTTCATGAGGTAAGTTGCATTTTTAATGGCTCTGAAGAACTCAAAATCAAAATAAATTTTGAACTTCCATTTACATTCTATCGTACTAAGTTAAATGCTTAAGTTTACAACTAAAGGGTAACCTAATACAGCATACTTAACTAGTGACTGTTAAAGTAAGTCAGTGAGTGTCTTGTTGAGTGAAGCCTCTGGCCATTTAATCTTTGAATCAAAAGTGAAAGAATATCTTATGTGTGATTCGCTGAAAAAGCTACATTATAATAGAAATTGTTGGGTACCTTTTTATTTTAGTCTTAAACATCCACCCCTTAGTAACTTGTCCAATGCTTTATTCAAGTGAAGTCCAAACAGATATGTTATAAGTTTACTCATATTGAAATTTTTAATCAATATACTCCGCATAAATAATCTACATTTTAGCATTCAGTTTAAATTCTCTAACATTTGTGTTTTTATAGTGTACTAGCAACAGACATGTTAACAATAAGTTTACTTTATAAGTTTACAATAGTGAAATGTT
This sequence comes from Meta bourneti, assembly GCA_933210815.1. Lineage (NCBI taxonomy): Eukaryota > Metazoa > Arthropoda > Arachnida > Araneae > Tetragnathidae > Meta > Meta bourneti. Next base: position 90,132,864 of record OW119930.1, on the reverse strand, counting down.
TAATATACTCCGCATAAATAATCTACATTTTAGCATTCAGTTTAAATTCTCTAACATTTGTGTTTTTATAGTGTACTAGCAACAGACATGTTAACAATAAGTTTACTTTATAAGTTTACAATAGTGAAATGTTTAATATACTCCGCATAAATAATCTACATTTTAGCATTCAGTTTAAATTCTCTAACATTTGTGTTTTTATAGTGTACTAGCAACAGACATGTTAACAATAAGTTTACTTTATAAGTTTACAATAGTGAAATGTTTAATATACTCCGCAATAAATAATCTACATTTCAGCATTCAGTTTAAATTCTCTAACATTTGTGTTTTTATAGTGTACTAGCAACAGACATGTTAACAATAAGTTTACTTTATAAGTTTACAATAGTGAAATGTTTAATATACTCCGCATAAATAATCTACATTTTAGCATTCAGTTTAAATTCTCTAACATTTGTGTTTTTATAGTGTACTAGCAACAGACATGTTAACAATAAGTTTACTTTATAAGTTTACAATAGTGAAATGTTTAATATACTCCGCATAAATAATCTACATTTTAGCATTCAGTTTAAATTCTCTAACATTTGTGTTTATAGTGTACTAACAAAATTGCCCGACCTTACTCTGGTTGAATTGGTTAACTATATATTGAAATTCACCAGAAAATAATCATTTTCTTCTTTCGTAAGTAAATGACTAATCATTTAAATATGAGTAAAATAATTTTTTAGCACCTTTTCGACATTTTTATACTTTCTACAATCTACTTTGGACGCTAATTCTATACATGCAAATCCATCCATGTAATACAGTTTATGTATATCGCACCCCTGCTAAAGGTACAAATTGGCGAAAGGTGAGACTCTAAGGTAACTGCTACTAAAGACGATTTTGAGGGAGGATTAGGAAATCCCTTTCTTAAGTTCTATTCCTCTAAAGTTGCTCAACTCAATTCGTAAAAATGACGAATCTACTGCAGATCCTCACATAATTTACGTGCCATTTTTTTATTTTGTGGCATTCTTTTCGAATTTTGCTACCATTTAAGGAAAGATGACATTAATTTGATAAGATATTTATCAATAAGTTTGTTGTAAAAGCGAATACGTTTTCTCTTGAAAATTCCGATTCGTGGCACGTGCAATAATAAAAGAACTTGTTTCAAAATTTAATGTCTTCAGTAGTTTGCTTTATTCTAACTTGCATTCCGATTTAAACAGAATACTTTGCAGTGATGTTGCGTGAGATGAAAAGGAATTTCAATTTATTAAAATAAATATTTGAAACAGAAAAGTATTAAAACAAAATAAAATTTTGCGGTAAAAAGTTCTAAAAGTATGAATTCGAGATTCTTTTTTTTTTATCTTGATCTCGCGCAGTTGACACAACTTTCAACTAAAAATTAGATAGAATTTCAAAATACTAATTTCGGAGGGAAAAAAATATCACTGAACATGGCAGACGAACACGAGTTTCCGTTTCGTTGCAAAATATCGTGTTTCAAATGTTCGGAAATGTTTGTTTTGCAAAGTAAATAAATAAGGCTCAAAATAAAAACAAATTTAAATTCTGCAAAAAGTTTTTTTTTAAAGTAACTGATTTTTCAACAGTACTGGTAAAGCAATTTAAGTAATTGCAATGCTCAATATTCATTCCAGTTTCTCCAAAACTACTAAATTATGGTTGATTTAATAATTACTCAGTTTTAACATGAAACTTTCTTAAATACGTAAACAAAGAAATTTCAAAAAATGTATTAACTGAATTAAAATACGGTGTATGAAATACGGAATACTGTTTTAAAATATGTTGAATAAATTTTGTGATACTTGTACAAACACGTAAATAAAAATCAAACAGAACGCGAAGACGGACAGACATACTCAACCAAGTTCAGTCACTAAATGAATGTAAGAACTCACAGTATGCAAAGTTTCATGAAATTATATTCAACCGTTTGGACATAGCTCGGGCACACACACACATGCAGACAGACAGACACCAAACGCGCAAGAGACGGATTTTGCATGAGAAGGGTCCAAAACGGATGGAAAACTTTAAATGGGTCGAAAATATTCAATTTACAAACACTCCATTCTTATTTACATAGATGAGTTATTTTTTCAGAGGTTAAGAACTTATGTCGAGGTTTTGACTTTAAATTGTTCATTGGATTTCAGTACGTATATTTATAATCAACTACTGCCACTTTTAGGTTCCTATACCAATTGTTTAATAAATAAAAGAAGAGGAAACTGGAATTTTGGATATTAAACAACGTCCTGATAATTTTGACATTTTAAAAGTAGATTTTAGTTAATGCACAGTTCCGTGCACACACATAGTTGAACATATTCAAACTTCAAGGTTTTAGAAGGTATGATTAATTGTATACGTGAAATGTTCAACCAAAATAATTACAAAATAAGGTAATAATTTTAACCTTATTATTTCAGCTTCTGCCTCTAACGAGCCCTGCAGTGTTAATTAAGATATAGTATGCTACCTCGACCCCACTGTAAACTGTATTTTCCTTCACAATTGAAGTTATAATTGTAGTGTGCTGCATCTTATGATAATAGTTATCTACTCTAAAGTTTTAGTGGGCTCCTGTAGTCCGGTTGGGAGAGTAACGGATTAGCAACCGGAGGGTTGCGAGTTCGAATCCAACCAAAGACCGTCGTGTACAAAGAGGGCTGGTGCACTTTAAATCTATCGTAGTTTCAAATATCCTCACGTTGGCGTGCTGTGGAAGCTTGGAGTGGAGTGTCAGCTCAGGCGTGATCTCATCATCCGAAGTGGTCAAATTACGTCCTCGAATCTTTTCCTTCGTGTTTGATCGCCAATAGCCCGTTGTGTTGCGCCAGTGCGACCTTAAATACCTACCTAACGTTTTAATCCAAATGCACCCGGTGTGTAAACCGTTTTAGAGTTTGGGTGAAATATCTATTTGGTTCCTGACCATCTCTAAAACTAAATTTTTAATAAATCTGTTTTATTAAATTTCCTTATTAGGTAAATTTGTCCTTGATTTCATTCAATGGATTTGGATGCAAAAAAATAAATGCAATTCTGACAGCTAATTTATTGGACCCGAAGGAAATGCGACGACCTTTATGGTTGGAATCCTTATATGTTGAGAATGCTTTAAAGAGATTTTGAATTTACACTAAAAGGGGAATATTCCACTGTGTGCGGTATTTAAAAACAAATGAGAACCGCGGTAGCTTCTTGATAGTCACGGATTAGCAACCGGAGGGTTCTAGTTCAAAACTCGTTCCAACTAAAGAATGGGAGCTGGAAACGTTAAATCTGTCGTGACCACGCACGTTGCCTTCACCTTTAGGTTTGTATGGGCTTCACAACCCCGAGGTACCTGAATGATCTCCCTTCCCTTTCATTCTTATTCTCTCCTACCCTTCTGATTTCTTCCTCCCTCGTTGTGGTTGCTCTTTAGAGGTTAGGACTCCCCTTGAGAAACTTTTCGCCTCTGCTGCTTTAGTTTCTCTTGGGGATTATAGACACGGGACTCCACGCACGTTGAGTCCCTGGAAAAGGGGATCCTGGCAGTTGAAGGTCGATATACTGACCCAACGCACTTTGGCCCCGGCTTCAGGTTTGCTGTATTTTTCCACTATAACTGAAACCGCGGTAGCCCGGTTGGAAGAGTAACGGATTAGCAACCGAGTTCAAATCCAACCAAAGACCGTCGTGTACAAAGGGACTGGTTAACGTTCAATCCGTCGGGGCCTCAAATATCCTCACGTTGGCGTGGTGTGGAAGTTTGGAGAGGTGCCAGCTCAGGTGTTGCCTCATCTGGCCGTGGTTCAAAATTACGTGTTGTCTTCGAATCTTTCCCTTGGGAGATTGATCCCGGATCGTCTCCAATAGCCCGTTGTGTTGCTGTGGTACGACGTCAATTAAAATACCTCCCTACCGATTCAAGAGCAACGAGTCTCAGAGTTCAATGTCCTTTCGATGGTTTTGAAACACTGATGCGGTATTTTAAAATGTAAATTACGTCGATTTAGCGTCTCTTGATTCAATTAGACAACATTAGTTTCTCAAACCGAAACTGGTCAAGTATCCCGTTTATAGACGTGAAGCCTTTTCGTGGAGGAAGTAAATTTCTGTTAAGTCCAGATTATGAAATTAATACTTTTAGATGTGTGTAACCGTTGCTAGATTCCAATAAAGTATTGTCTTTGAATTTGCTGTTTGCAAATGTCTAAATTCCTCGTCCGCTCGGCACAAACATGCGCGTGGACTTTGGAATAATATGTACGCGCATCATAGGGTTCAGGTTATTCAAACTGGCTACTTTTCTCCCTTAATTGGTGATGACCTGTAATGTAGCCAACAATATTCTACCAGGTCATTAGAACTAATTTTTCACTGGTCACGATTAGTAGACAGAAAAAAACAGCATATTGTGCTAAAGTTGCCACCACTACGAATGATTACCGAAAACCTCCTTTGGTGACCAGTATTAGCAATCTTAGACAGCATAATGTTAGTTTTTCCTTAGTTGTGACAAGTGAAGAATTAATACCGGTAGGAATATCGTTGCCTACTTTACTGTGGTCATCGCCAATAAGGGACAAAAATAACCACTCCTGAACCCTACGATGAGCTTATATATTATTCCAAGTCCACGCGCATGTTCGTGCGCAGCGGCGTGGACATTTCCAGAGTGTGAACATGAAAGATTACAGAAAAAAAATACTAGGTTTATTGGACTCGCATTTTTATTGGTGTCATTATCAATTTACATAAAAAGCGTTTATCACATCACAAAGATCTTCCTGAAATGCAAATAAGTCCTTTTTCACACAAGTGTCTGTAACCCAACAGTTCCTTAAAATCATGACGTGATTGTAACACCATCAGAAACTTGGTCCGGCATTAGTTCACCTGATATCAGGGTTGGGCGAAATGAGGCCCTAACAGTCCTTTGGAAGATACTGGATTCAGAAGCTGTCTTTAACCGTGGTGACAGATAATAATTCTAACTGTCGACTTCTAGTTAAAGCATCCAGAGTAATTATTGTGGTCTATCTGTGGTAAAAGGAAAAGAATTAGACACTAACCAAAAGTGTAGTTATGTATTTTTCATGCACTGTAAAAAAAGACAAACGAATTGACAATAGTTTTCATATTACTGCAGTCTCAAGACTGCCCAAAAAGTCAACGTTTCACTTCTAGTACAACTAAATAAATTGAAAATTAATAATTTTCTATGCTTGAAGTTCTAACGATAAAAGTTATATTGAAAGTATTAGGTATTTCGAATAGTCTAATCAGTGATTTCAAAAATAAATGGTTAGAAGTTACGCTATTCGTAAACCTAGTTCCAATTTGATTGAAAGAAATCTGAATACAATCCAGAATTTTTAAGAATATTGCAATGTTTTCAGCGAAACACCTAAAAAAAAATTAAACTTACAAGAGCCAAAAGAGGATTCCTTTTCTACTGCGGAATAGTTTTTGTAGGACAATCAAATTAATGCTTGTACGCGAATTCCAATATCTACGGAACATTTTATACTTTCTAAAGGTGAAGAATTATGATGAAAGATTATAATATAAATTCAGTTTTTAGAGGAAATAAATGTCAGAAAGTAGTTCTTTGGTTCCAGGTAGATAGGTATTAACGTCGCACTGGAGCAACACAATGGGCTATGGGCGTCTGTTCGGGATCAATCCCGAGAGGTTTGTTTTTGGGGGGTTTATGGCACAAAGGCCATATTTGGCCATGCTGCGCCAGATACAAGACATACAATATCAAGTAATAGACATACAAACAATGAAAGTTCTTACTGACACGAAAGAGAAATACCACCAATCGGAAAGGCACCTGACAGGAATCGAACGTGCGCCGCCTACGACTCTAAGATTGCTAGTGCAGTGGACATACCCACTGTCCCTTAATCCCGAGGGGAAAGATCCGAGGACACCACATAATTTTGAACCGCGGTCGAACTAGTCATCGGACCGCTCAGGTGTGCGGTCAGATGCCGAGTCACCTGAGCTGGCACCCCACTCTCCCAACTTCCACACCACGCCAACGTGAGGACATTTGAGGCCACGACAGAACTAACGTGCACCAGCCCTCTTTGGTTGGATTCGAACTCGCAACCCTCCGGTTGCTAGTCCATCTTCCAACCAGGCTACCACGGCCATCTCGGAGTAAATATATCCAACTAAGACAGGCTCAGTCTACCATAATTTATAAATTGCTTAAAATGATCAGAGACCAGATTTTATTAATTGGGTCAGGATTTTAAAGTTTCATTGGAAGCTAAAATTTTTAATTAAATTTCACTTATAGTTGGATGTCTACGTTTTGCAGTTTTGAGGTTAAAAGTCTTAAACGTTGTAATCGCTGAGGTTACAATATAAGGTCGATCTCTTCAGTTGTGTTACCAAGCGGTAGATAGTTAAGTACCCCAAAACTCCTTGTTATGCACTGGTGTTTAAAATTACGAGAATTTGCATAGTGTCGAATTTCTCAAAAAGTATTGAACGAAAGATAAAACTAATGCTTCCAAACAAAGATGCAAATCTTTAGTGTCGAATAATTAAGCTTACACGTGCGTGTGGGCGGTGCATTTAGAGCAGTGGTTCCTACGGATCCCCAGGGGTCCTTGGAACCGCTGAGGGGATCCGTGGCAAATTTGGGGGTTTGTAGACAGCGTCAGGGTGTCCGCGAAAGGTTTAATATAAAGTGAAATAATTGACCCATTTTCATTATTATGAAAGTGGAAAATAAATAGCAATAAATAAATTGGTAGCCATTTTTACGTCCTGGGTAAAATATAAGTATAGATAGGTACATAAATTACAAGTAATGTGTTGATCAACTCACCGGTTTCTGAAGGTTCGAATAAAAGAATTGATTGACATTAAAACATTGATATAGTTACAAGTTAGCTGGAGACTACAAAATATGAGCAGCCAATTTCATTTTACTACATATTGTGTACTACCCTTATCAGAGTTCTTGTGATTATATAACAGGGAAATCGCCGGCGCGCGAAGGAACTTAGAAAGAGTAATTTATTACTTACGTTTTCTTTATACTCCACTGCAAATGATATTCGACATAATGACAAGCATCGCACGGTGGGAGCCGGGACGACCATCTATCTATCTATCCAGGTTTAAAGAGGAACGGAATCTCGGCGCTTCAGGACAATTTTCTTTCATGCAATACCTTGTTTAAAATATGGCATTATAAAAGAGTCGTGCATCTAATCAACAATTTAATTCTGTTTTGTGTGTGATGTGAAGTGCATGCAACAAATTTTCCTAGTTTTGAACAAAAAGCAGTATCACTTTTTTTATTGTTACGAAGATAGCGTAGGTTGCGTAAGTATTTTTGAATACATTTGATATATTGTATATTAAATTTATTGAAGCAAAGTTATACTTGTGTTAAAGTTAATTTATTTAATAGTTTTATATATTATATAATATTTATCATTATATTTTATTATTTATTTATTAATTTATTTGATAATTTAATTATTTACTTTTCTTGAAAAATAATTTCAAGCGACCAAAAGGAAAAAGTAAAAATTAAATTCTGTTTCATGTAGTAACACATTTTAATTATTTGTCTCGTAAATAAATGGCCAGTCATAAATACATAGTAAAAAATGCGTACCTATATAATATGACACTTAAAATTTTACCCTATATCTTAAATTTGTGCCCTTTTTCCAGTATGAGTGAGCCGAAGAAAAAAATGCACACAATATAGTGTTGAATATTTAAAATATGGCTTTATTCCGTTACCAGGAAATAGCTCTCTACCTATGTGCCTTCTTCGCAATAAAATTTTGTTAAAAGAATCAATGAAACCTAAGCTTAAGGAACATGTCACAAAAGTCCATAGCGACAAAAAAGATAAAGATTTAACTTTTTTTAAACCAGTCAAAGAAAAATATTTGCAAACACCGTCATTGCAGCAACTCTTGTGACAACATTTAAGCGAGACGACGACGAACTGCGTGCTTATAACATTTCTTTACTGATTGCAAAGTCCGGAAAGCCGCACACCATTGGTATTAAGAACTTACTCGTATTTTACCAGCTGTAAAGTGAGATAATACACATTATGCTGCATAAACAAGCTTCCGATATTATAGGAATTCCACTGAGTAATAATGCAGTACAAAGGATTGACGAAATGGCTCATGACGTAGAAAATTCTTTATGTGGGTATTCAAAACATCTGAATTCTCTATACTACTTGACGAGTCAACTTTGACTGGAAACGAAGCTTTACTTTTAGCTTATGTGAGATTTGTAAAAGAAAAAATTTCCCAAGAATTGTTATTTGCCAAATGTTTGGAAACTAATACGAAAGGTGAAACAATATTTAATGAACTAAAAAATATTTCGATGCAAAAGTTATACTGAGTAATATCCTCTCCGTTGCTACTGACGGTGCTCCTGCAATGATAGGACGACACCGAGGCTTTCTGGCATACTTAAAGCAAGCTATACCGAATGTAGTATCTGTACATTGTGCCATTCATCGACAATATTTAGTCGCCAAAAATCTTAGTGAACGCTTGCATGGCTCACTAGATTATGTCATTAGAGCAGTTAATAAAATCAAAAGGAATGCCTTAAATGAGAGATTATTTGCTCAACTTTGTTTGGAAAATGAAGATTATAATCATTTACTACTTAACACGGAAGTTCGTTGGTTATCTAAAGGTGCATGTTTGAATCGATTTTATGCACTCTTTGATTCAGTGCTGGAATTCCTGGAAAGCAAAGACAATGATTTGCGGCACAATTTAATTAATTCAAAAAATGACATAGCTTATATGGCTGACTTATTTGCCAAATTTAACGAAACTGATTTGAAATTACAAAGTGATCAATGCAACTTAATCAAAACTGAAACTATATCTGCGTTTGTTGCAAAACTTTTTCTGTACAAACAAAACTTGGGGATAGGAGAATGCTGTTTCCAAATCTTTCAAAATTGCAAAAACGAGATGAAGAGTTACTTGCTTATTGTCAACACTTAACGGCTCTTCATTCTGACCTCAGACAAAAATTTGGAGACATTCTTCACTTGGGCATCCCCGATCGGGTTGTTAAACCCTTTTGCAAGTAGACCCAAATTCAGATGAATCCATAGTAATACAGGAGAAACTTATTGAATTATCCGCAAATGAGGAGCTGAAACCAATGTTTGAACAAGGATACCACAAATTCTGGTTACAAAAACAGATGCCAATTTTATATTCTGCATTATGGGCCAATATACAGAAACCGTTGATTGCTTTCCCGTCTCCCTATTTAGTACAACGTGGATTCAGTGCAGTTACGAGCCTCATCACGAAAAAAGAAACCGACTGCAAATTAATGCTCGTGGAGACTTACGAATGTTACAAACATCGAGCCGAACATAAATAATCTCATATCATCTCATCAGGTGCACCAATCTCATTGAAAAATAATGTTTTGTATTTTTAAACAAGTTATAATTTTAATAAACACTACTTTAAGTATCAAAATGTTTTATTTATATTTTATTTTTACATCGCCATTCAAGACATCGAAGTTAAATTTGCACAATTGTGTGGAGTTATTTTACTGAGGGTTCATGGTCAGGTTTTTGCTATGAGAAGGGGTCCGTGGGCATAAGTTTGGGAACCACTGATTTAGAGGAACAAGCTTTCCAAGCTCACGTGACTATTTCCGCGCTTCGTTCGCTCGCACACTTCGGTGAATTTCGGTGTTTTTGCTATATTCGATGAAATTCAAAAGAAATTAAAATTACACAGAAAACTTTCACGTGTTTCACCCCAATTCCATTTATAAACTAAAAAGTTCCACAAACTATGTTGCATATATACAACTAATTGCTATATCCTATAATACTCAATTTGTTATTTTAAACAATAAAAATACAACAGTGCTTAATTCCATGACACAAAAGTAGTTTTAACAATGGCGTTTCTTCATTACAATTCATTTTTAATTAAATCTCTACCGATGAAACCATTGTTTAAGCACCAACAACGGTTTGAAATTAAATGAATTCCGCACATTAGTAATTATTTTTGAAGCACTAAGCGTTAAATTACTCACTGCGACATTTTAGAAGAAAACTTTATAATTTTTTGGATTTTTTTGGTGCCTTCAGCATACCTGAGAATATGAAAGGACGGCAAATCATCAAGTGTTTTGATAGAAATTGTAAGTCATTTGTGCGAATGTAACTTCAAGGTCTTTTCTAACTTAAGAAAGATCTATGTATTTTGAACGTAAATTATTTAAATCCAATTTCCATAAATAACATTTTGATATTTACGATTTCAAAATTTTGCAATTTCAAAACTTATCATTTTCATGCAATAAACTTCTAGTACATTTACCAGTGAAAATGAAACAGGTCATACACTTTCGCAGTATTTTACAATTCTTTCTTTTATTTTTTGGTTTTTAGGAAAAAATTTCACCAACATTGAAGTTTTTTTTGGTTCAGTTAAGAGATCGGTACCATTTCCGTTCAAGTCATGTACTTGTGTCTATCCCTCTACGATATTTTAAGACCAATAAGAGATGTGCCAAGCGATATTAAAATCCATCGAGCGGTTTGGGAGTTACAGCCTACGAAAGTTGCGAAAGTCGTCTCAATTCCTTGTGAAACGCACGTTTTAAAAGTTTTCATTAACCATACGCCATTTCGGCTATAATTATAGTAGACACAGGTCCAAAACTGCTGTACGTTTAGAAGTTCTTATATTTAAAATGTACATAAAGCGATTTTAAAGACGGACCAAAACTTTTTTTAGTTAGAGCCATTTGTGTGTCGGAGAAAAGTGATTTCCCATGTTAAATAGGTAAAAAATGGAAAAATCGCACTCTTTTCCGGATTTCTCCCGAACCAAATTCCGGATTAGTCTGAAAATTTGTGTGCACTATATATTTGAGATAACATGGGAAATCACTTTTCTTCGACATACAAATGGCACTAACTAGTCCGTCTTTAAAATCGCTCTAGGTATCTGTTAATTATAAGATTATCTAAGTATACAGCAATTTAGAACGTCTTTCTACCATAATTAGAGCCGAATTGGAGTTAGGTGTAGTGCAGTGGTGCGCAAACCGGGGGTCGCTTGAAAATTTTTGTGGGTTGCCAAATTCAAAGAAATTTATTTGACAATAAAAAAATATAATGTTTTTCTTCAACAAGTATTTGGTACCAGTAAAATAGTGAAATGAGATAATATTATTTATAAAAAAGAACTATTTTACGAAAACAATTGTCTGTATTAGTATATAGTACCTATACTTCGGCAACCGACAGGCGAACAGACAGTGATAAAAGATAATTGTCAATTTGAGATGCCCTTTACCTGCTCTCCGGTGGGATTCATATGCAACTTGGATCGGTCTGACTTTTAGCAGTGGCCATCTTTACTACAGCTTTTTCAATCTAGGTGTGCACCCCTGCTATTTAGTCTTTATATTGTGATCACAGCTAGGACCGTGCAGTTCTTTCCGTCTGTGCCTCAGTAGTTCGGTTTGCTGCTTCTTACGTTCATTCAAATGCATTCTGTAATTCTGTTTATATACTGCTTTTGCTAATCGTAAGTAAAATTTGCAATCGGGTATGTACATAACATATTTTTTAAGTATAGGACATTTCAGTAGCGTGCTCGGAGGGCAATAATGTTTATAAAACTGCTATTTTTTAAATATTTTGTATTATTTTTTTCGTTTTTCATTTTTTCGAAAATCAATTATCCTCAACTGATATTTCGATGGAAACGCTACCAGGGTAGTTACTATTTTAAAACGTGTTAAGGGAACAGTTAGTTCTGTTGTTTTTGGATTACAGATGGCGGCACACTAAACAAAGCCTGCTTTTGCAGTTTAAGAGCGAGTGCAAATTTAAGATCATAGTAAGATGAATTTTGAAAAATAAATGCTAATTGTAATTTCTAAATATATGTTTTCCCATCTTTGGAGTAAGTAATGTTTGACATAATTATATTAAATCACTATTATATATATATATATATATATATATTGTACTTGTTTTATGATTAACTGTAACCACTGTGTACAATATATGTAGATGTGCGCTCGACTGGCAACACCAGTTGAGATATTTACTTGCCTCGATTACCATGTGTAAATTTTTACTTGAATGTTATATTTTTTTATTTTAAGTAGCGAGCATATGCAATTGGTATGAGATGTTTCTCTTATAATTAAGTTTTATTTTCCTTAATTCTCGTCTGAATAAGCTACAAATAAACATGATTTATACAGAGTTATACCCGACTTTATTTTCTTCCCACGTGGTAGCCGCACGTGATTGAACAAACGCAAAGAAATGAAATATTGTTTATTTATAATTTGGTTTTAGTTTTAATACCCTCATGATGTATAAATGGCTAAAAATAGGTACCCAACGTCCAGAAAATGAAAAGAATGACATTATAAATGAGAATGATGGACCAACATCCAATGAACTTACAAAAACTGTGAATGAATGCAATAGCACTGTTTCTACATCAAAAAATATCGAACGAAATGTGCTATCTATAAAAAATTGAGAAAATATCAAGACGAGTTTATTAAATATGGATTTACATATTGCGTTGTTAATGGGAAAGAACATCCGTTGTGTGCTAATTGCAGGGATAAATTAGCAAATGAAAGTATGAAACCTGCTAAATTAAAAAGACATTTGGAAATCAAACATAAAGAATTAGCAAATAAGTCTGAAACATTTTTTAAAAAACGAGCTGAAAGTATGAAAAATCAAAATGTAGTTTTGAAAAAATACACAATTCCTGAGAAGGCTTTACGGGCATCTTTAGAAGTTTCATATTTAATAGAGAAAAATTTTTGAAACCACATACAATTGGAGAATCACTCATTCTTCCTTCAGCAATTAAAATGGCATCAATTATGCATGGAGAAAAATATGGTAACGATTTAAAAACGATACCATTATCAAGAGATACCGTTTCTCGCCGAATTTCCGCCATATCACGTAATATAGAATCAGTTCTGTTAAATCGATTACAAAACTCTCCTGTATTTGCTCTACAACTTGACGAAACTACTGACATTTCTAAACTGTCTCAACTAATTGTTTATGTGAGATACGTTTATGAAGAAGACATATCAGAAGATTTTTTATGTTGTAAAAAATTGGAAGGAGAAACAAATGGAGAGAAAATATTTGAAATTATTAATAGATATTTTGAAATAAATGACCTTACCTGGACACACTGTGTCGCGGTTTGCACTGATGGTGCTGCAGCATTAACAGGTAGTAATAAAGGACTAAGAGGGTTAATAAAGAAAATTGCTCCCCATCTAGTATTCAACCATTGCATGATACATAGACAAGCTCTTGTTGCAAAGGACATTGATGAAGAATTATACAAGATATTACAGGAAGTTGTTATAGTAATTAATTACATTAAAAGCAACAGCTCCCTAAACAGTCGCCTCTTTTCAATACTCTGTAATGAGATGGATTCTGTGTATGAAAAATTATTACTACATACCGAAGTCAAATGGCTCTCACACGGCAAAATACTGCTACGTATTTTCGATTTGAGAAACGAAGTTTATATTTTTTTGGTAGAAAAGAAACATATATTGGCAGGTTCATTCATTAATGAAGATTGGCTCGGAAAACTCAGTTACATGGTTGACATTTTCGAAAAACTTAACGATTTGAATTTAAGTCTATAGGGAGAGAATACAAACATATTTTAACATAGAGCAGTAAAATTGAAGCTTTTAAGAATAAGCTGATACTTTGGCAAGGAGAATTGAACAAAAACAACACAGACATGTTCCCGTGCTTTTCAGAATTTACTAAAGAAAATAATATAGATTTCTTGATATTTCATAACACCATTTCCCGTCATATGATAAAATTGGGAGAAAACTTTTCGAAAAGGTTCGAAAAATTTCCAGATAATGAATTAGGTTGGATACGTGATCCATTTTCGTTTGATATTTTTAAATTCAATATCTCTTTAAATGAAAAAGAACAGTTAATTGATGTTTCAAGCGATGAAACACTGCGCATTCCATTTAAGTCTGACTTGCCAAAAATTTTGGTTATCAATTGGAAACGAATATGCCGATTTGAAGAAAAAGGCAATTAATATTTTGATTCGGTTTGCATCGACCTACTTATGTGAAATCGGCTTTTCAAAATTAGTTGCCATTAAAACAAAATATCGATCTGCTCTTTGCAAGCGCATACATCACGTTGAATTTTTATGTTTTAATTTTTTTAAAGTATTTCCCATTTAAAAATATTTATACCCATATGCATAAATAAAACCATTGCTTCATAAAATTATGTATATTATTCAGACCTCTAATAAGGCACAAACATAAGCGCAAATCCCAAAAAGAATTCAACTTTAATTATGTTGATGATTAAAAAAACGTCTATTGTATATCCAGGGGTCACGACAAAATAGTACACAAAATTGGGGGTCTGAAATGAAAATAGTTTGCGCACCACTGGTTTAGTGCAAATGTGAAAAACGTGCGTGTCACGAGGAATTGAGACAATTTTCGTTATTTCGCAATTTTCGTAGGCTGTAACTCCAAAACCGCTCGATGGATTTTAAAATCGCTTGGCACATATCTGTTTCGTCATGAAATATTAATGCACACCATTTTTCAGACCAATCCCACAATTTAAACGGGAAAAATTTGAAAAAGTGCAAAGTTCAGTGCATTTTCTGACCCGAGTTGGCAAATTTGAGATGCTATAACTCCCGAACTAAGCGATGGATTTTAAAATCGCTTGGCATATCGCTTTAGTAACTCAAGAACGTGATATACGAATTTTCAGACTAATTGGAGATTTGGTTCGGGAAAAATCCGGGAAAAAGTGCGATTTTTTCATTTTTTGACCCATTTAACACGGGAAATCACTTTTCTCCGATAAACAAATGGCTCTAACTAAAAACGTTATAGACCGTCTTTAAAATCGCTGGAGTTATCTGTTAATTATAAGATTATCTAAGTATACAGAAATTTCGAACGTGTTTCTACCATAATTAGAGCCGGAATGGCGTTAGGTTTAGTGCAAATGGGAAAAACGTGCGTGTGACGAGGAATTGGGACAATTTTGGTAGGCTGTAACTCCCAAACCGCTCGATGGATTTTAAAATCGCTTGGCACATATCTGTTTAGTCATGAAATATTAATGCACACCTTTTTTCAGACCAATCGGACAATTTAAACGGGAAAATTTTGAAAAAGTGCAAAGTTCAGTGCATTTTCTGACCCGAATTGGCAAGTTTGAGATGCTATGACTCCCGAACTAACCGATGGATTTTAAAATCGCTTGGCACATCTCTTTAGTAACTCAAAAATGTGATATACACGAATTTTCAGACTAATTGGAGATTTGGTTCGGGAAAAATCCGGGAAAGAGTGCGATTTTTTCATTTTTTGACCCATTTAACATGGGAAATCATTTTTCTCCGATACACAAATGGCTCTAACTACAAACGTTATAGTGCGTCTTTAAAATCGCTCTAGGTATCTGTTAATTATAAGATAATCTAAGTATACAGCAATTTAGAACGTGTTTCTACCAAAATTAGTTCCGGAATGGCGTTAGGTTTAGTGAAAATTTGAAATACGTGCGTGCCATGAGGAATTGAGACAATTATCGTAGGCTGTAACTCCCAAACCGCTCGATGGATTTTAAAATCGCTTGGCACATATCTGTTTAGTCATGAAATATTAATGCACACCATTTTTCAGACCAATCTGACAATTTAAACGGGAAAAAGTGCAAAGTTCAGTGCATTTTCTGACTCGAGTTGGCAAATTTGAGATGCTATAACTCCCGAACTAAACGATGGATTTTAAAATCGCTTGGCACATCTCTTTAGTAACTCAAAAATGTGATATACACGAATTTTCAGACTAATTCGAGATTTGGTTCGGGAAAGAGTGCGATTTTTTCATTTTTTGACCCATTTAACATGGGAAATCACTTTTCTCCGATACACAAATGGCTCTAACTAAAAACGTTATAGTGCGTCTTTAAAATCGCTCTAGGTATCTGTTAATTATAAGATAATCTAAGTATACAGCAATTTAGAACGTGTTTCTACCAAAATTAGAGCCGGAATGGCGTTAGGTTTAGTGAAAATTTGAAATACGTGCGTGCCACGAGGAATTGAGACAATTTTCGTAGGCTGTAACTCCCAAACCGCTCGATGGATTTTAAAATCGCTTGGCACATATCTGTTTAGTCATGAAATATTAATGCACACCATTTTTCAGACCAATCTGACAATTTAAACGGGAAAAAGTGCAAAGTTCAGTGCATTTTCTGACTCGAGTTGGCAAGTTTGAGATGCTATAACTCCCGAACTAAAATATGGATTTTAAAATCGCTTGGCACATATTTTTAGTAACTCAAAAATGGGATATACACGAACTTTCAGACTAATTGCTGATTTGGTTCGGGAAAAATCCGGGAAAGAGTGAGATTTTTTCATTTTTTGACCCATTTAACATGGGAAATCACTTTTCTCCAATACACAAATGGTTCTAACTAAAAACGTTATAGTCGGTCTTTAAAATCGCTCGAGGTATCTGTTAGTTATAAGATTATCTAAGTATACAGCAATTTAGAACGTGTTTCTAACTTAATTTGAGGCGGAATGGCGTTAGGATTAGTGAAAATGTGAAAAACGTGCGTGTCACGAGGAATTGACACAATTTTCGTAGGCTGTAACTTCCAAACCACTCGATGGATTTTAAAATCGCTTGGCACATATCTGTTTAGTCATGAAATATTAATGCACACCATTTTTCAAACCAATCCGACAATTTAAACGGGAAAAATTTGAAAAAGTGCAAAGTTCAGTGCATTTTCTGACCCGAGTCTGAAAATTTGAGATGCTATAACTCCCGAACTAAACGATGGATTTTAAAATCGCTTGACACATCTCTTTAGTAACTCAAAAATGTGATATACACGAATTTTCAGACTAATTCGAGATTTCGTTAGGGAAAAATCCGGGAAAGAGTGCGATTTTTTCTTTTTTTGACCCATTTAACATGGGAAATCACTTTTCTCCGATACACAAATGGCTCTAACTAAAAACGTTATAGTCCGTCTTTCAAATCGTTCTAGGTATCTGTTAATTATAAGATTATCTAAGTATACAGCAATTTAGAACGTGTTTCTACCATAATTAGAGCCGGAATGGCGTTAGGTTTTGTGAAAATTTGAAATACGTGCGTGCCACGAGGAATTGAGACAATTATCGTAGGCTGTAACTCCCAAACCGCTCGATAGATTTTAAAATCGCTTGGCACACATCTGTTTAGTCATGAAATATTAATGCACACCATTTTTCAGACCAATCCGACAATTTAAACGGGAAAAATTTGAAAAAGTGCAAAGTTCAGTGCATTTTCTGACCCGAGTTGGCAAGTTTGAAATGCTATAACTCCCGAACTAAACTATGGATTTAAAAATCGCTTGGCACATCTCTTTAGTAACTCAAAAACGTGATATACACGAATTTTCAGACTAATTCGAGATTTGATTCGGGAAAAATCCGGGAAAGAGTGCGATTTTTTCATTTTTTTAACCAATTAACATGGGAAATCACTTTTCTCCGATACACAAATGGCTCTAACTAAAAACGTTATAGTCTCTCTTTAAAATCGCTCGAGGTATCTGTTAGGTATAAGATTATCTAAGTATACAGCAATTTAGAACTTGTTTCTACCATAATTAGAGACGGAATGGCGTTAGGATTAGTGAAAATGTTAAAAACGTGCATATCGCGAGGAATTGAGACAAGTTTAGTAGGCTGTAACTCCCAAAAAACTCGATGGATTTTAAAATCGCTTGGCACATATCTGTTTAGTCATGAAATATTAATGCACACCATTTTTCAGACCAATCCGACAATTTAAACGGGAAAAATTTGAAAAAGTGCAAAGTTCAGTGCATTTTCTGACCCGAGTCTGAAAATTTGAGATGCTATAACTCCCGAACTAAACGATGGATTTTAAAATCGCTTGACACATCTCTTTAGTAACTCAAAAATGTGATATACACGAATTTTCAGACTAATTCGAGATTTGGTTAGGGAAAAATCCGGGAAAGAGTGCGATTTTTTCTTTTTTTGACCCATTTAACATGGGAAATCACTTTTCTCCGATACACAAATGGTTCTAACTAAAAACGTTATAGTCGGTCTTTAAAATCGCTCGAGGTATCTGTTAGTTATAAGATTATCTAAGTATACAGCAATTTAGAACGTGTTTCTAACTTAATTTGAGGCGGAATGGCGTTAGGATTAGTGAAAATGCGAAAAACGTGCGTGTCACGAGGAATTGACACAATTTTCGTAGGCTGTAACTTCCAAACCACTCGATGGATTTTAAAATCGCTTGGCACATATCTGTTTAGTCATGAAATATTAATGCACACCATTTTTCAAACCAATCCGACAATTTAAACGGGAAAAATTTGAAAAAGTGCAAAGTTCAGTGCATTTTCTGACCCGAGTCTGAAAATTTGAGATGCTATAACTCCCGAACTAAACGATGGATTTTAAAATCGCTTGACACATCTCTTTAGTAACTCAAAAATGTGATATACACGAATTTTCAGACTAATTCGAGATTTGGTTAGGGAAAAATCCGGGAAAGAGTGCGATTTTTTCTTTTTTTGACCCATTTAACATGGGAAATCACTTTTCTCCGATACACAAATGGCTCTAACTAAAAACGTTATAGTCCGTCTTTCAAATCGTTCTAGGTATCTGTTAATTATAAGATTATCTAAGTATACAGCAATTTAGAACGTGTTTCTACCATAATTAGAGCCGGAATGGCGTTAGGTTTTGTGAAAATTTGAAATACGTGCGTGCCACGAGGAATTGAGACAATTATCGTAGGCTGTAACTCCCAAACCGCTCGATAGATTTTAAAATCGCTTGGCACACATCTGTTTAGTCATGAAATATTAATGCACACCATTTTTCAGACCAATCCGACAATTTAAACGGGAAAAATTTGAAAAAGTGCAAAGTTCAGTGCATTTTCTGACCCGAGTTGGCAAGTTTGAAATGCTATAACTCCCGAACTAAACTATGGATTTAAAAATCGCTTGGCACATCTCTTTAGTAACTCAAAAATGTGATATACACGAATTTTCAGACTAATTCGAGATTTGGTTCGGGAAAAATCCGGGAAAGAGTGCGATTTTTTCATTTTTTGACCCATTTAACATGGGAAATCACTTTTCTCCGATACACAAATGGCTCTAACTAAAAACGTTATAGTCTCTCTTTAAAATCGCTCGAGGTATCTGTTAGGTATAAGATTATCTAAGTATACAGCAATTTAGAACTTGTTTCTACCATAATTAGAGACGGAATGGCGTTAGGATTAGTGAAAATGTTAAAAACGTGCATATCGCGAGGAATTGAGACAAGTTTAGTAGGCTGTAACTCCCAAACCACTCGATGGATTTTAAAATCGCTTGGAACATATCTGTTTAGTCATGAAATATTAATGCACACCATTTTTCAGACCAATACGACAATTTAAACGGCAAAAATTTGAAAAAGTGCAAAGTTCAGTGCATTTTCTGACCCGAGTTGGCAAGTTTGAAATGCTATAACTCCCGAACTAAGCAATGGATTTTAAAATCGCTTGGCACATCGCTTTAGTAACTCAAGAACGTGATATACGAATTTTCAGACTAATTGGAGATTTGGTTCGGGAAAAATCCGGGAAAAAGTGCGATTTTTTCATTTTTTGACCCATTTAACACGGGAAATCACTTTTCTCCGATAAACAAATGGCTCTAACTAAAAACGTTATAGACCGTCTTTAAAATCGCTCGAGTTATCTGTTAATTATAAGATTATCTAAATATACAGCAATTTCGAACGTGTTTCTACCATAATTAGAGCCGGAATGGCGTTAGGTTTAGTGCAAATGGGAAAAACGTGCGTGTCACGAGGAATTGAGACAATTTTCTTAGGCTGTAACTCCCAAACCCCTCGACGGATTTTAAAATCGCTTAGCACATATCTGTTTAGTCATGAAATATTAATGCACACCTTTTTTCAGACCAATCCGACAATTTAAACGGGAAAAATTTGAAAAAGTGCAAGGTTCAGTGCATTTTCTGACCCGAGTTGGCAAATTTGAGATGCTATAACTCCCGAACTAAGCAATGGATTTTAAAATCGCTTGGCACATCGCTTTAGTAACTCAAAAATGTGATATACACGAATTTTCAGACTGAGATTTGGTTCGGGAAAATTCCGGGAAAGAGTGCGATTTTTTCATTTTTTGACCCATTTAACATGGGAAATCACTTTTCTCCGATACAGAAATGGGTCTAACTAAAAACTTTATAGTCCGTCTTTAAAATCGCTCTAGGTATCTGTTAATTATAAGATTATCTAAGTGTACAGCAATTTAGAACGTGTTTCTACCTTAATTAGAGCCGGAATGGCGTTAGGTTTTGTGAAAATTTGAAATAGGTGCGTTCCACGAGGAATTGAGACAATTATCATAGGCTGTAACTCCCAAACCGCTCGATGGATTTTAAAATCGCTTCGCACATATCTGTTTAGTCATGAAATATTAATGCACACCATTTTTCAAACCAATCCGACAATTTAAACGGGAAAAATTTGAAAAAGTGCAAGGTTCAGTGCATTTTCTGACCCGAGTTGGCAAATTTGAGATGCTATAACTCCCGAAATAACCGATGGATTTTAAAATCGCTTGTCACATCTCTTTAGTAACTCAAAAATTAGATATACACGAATTTTCAAACTAATTCGAGATTTGGTTCGGGAAAAATCCGTGAAAGAGGGCGATTTTTTCATTTTTTGACCCATTTAACATGGGAAATCACTTTTCTCCGATACACAAATGGCTCTAACTAAAAACGTTATAGTCCCTCTTTGAAATCGCTCGAGGTATCTGTTAGGTATAAGATTATCTAAGTATACAGCAATTTAGAACTTGTTTCTACCATAATTAGAGGCGGAATGGCGTTAGGATTAGTGAAAATGTTAAAAACGTGCATATCGCGAGGAATTGAGACAATTTTAGTAGGCTGTAACTCCCAAACCGCTCGATGGATTTTAAAATCGCTTGGCACATATCTGTTTAGTCATGAAATATTAATGCACACCATTTTTCAAACGAATCCGACAATTTAAACGGGAAAAATTTGAAAAAGTGCAAAGTTCAGTGCATTTTCTGACCCGAGTCTACAAATTTGAGATGCTACAACTCCCGAACTAAACGAAGGATTTTAAAATCGCTTGACACATCTCTTTAGTAACTCAAAAATGTGATATATACGAATTTTCAGACTAATTCGAGATTTGGTTTGGGAAAAATCCGGGAAAGAGTGCGATTTTTTCATTTTTTGACCCATTTAACATGGGAAATCACTTTTCTCCGATACACAAATGGCTCTAACTAAAAACGTTATAGTCCGTCTTTAAATTCGCTCTAGGTATCTGTTAATTATAAGATTATCTAAGTATACAGCAATTTCGAACGTGTTTCTACCATAATTAGAGCCGGAATGGCGTTAGGTTTAGTGCAAATGGGAAAAACGTGCGAGTCACGAGGAATTGAGACAATTTTCGTAGGCTGTAACTCCCAAACCGCTCGATGGATTTTAAAATCGCTTGGCACACATCTGTTTAGTCATGAAATATTAATGCACACCTTTTTTCAGACCAATCCGACAATTTAAACGGGAAAAATTTGAAAAAGTGCAAGGTTCAGTGCATTTTCTGACCCGAGTTGGCAAATTTGAGATGCTATAACTCCCGAAATAAACGATGGATTTTAAAATCGCTTGGCACATCTCTTTAGTAACTCAAAAATGTGATATACACGAATTTTCAGACTAATTGGAGATTTGGTTTGGGAAAAATCCGGGAAAGAGTGCGATTTTTTCATTTTTTGACCCATTTAACATGGGAAATCACTTTTCTCCGATACACAAATGGCTCTAACTAAAAACGTTATAGTCCGTCTTTAAATTCGCTCTAGGTTTCTGTTAATTATAAGATTATCTAAGTATACAGCAATTTCGAACGTGTTTCTACCATAATTAGAGCCGGAATGGCGTTAGGTTTAGTGCAAATGGGAAAAACGTGCGAGTCACGAGGAATTGAGACAATTTTCGTAGGCTGTAACTCCCAAACCGCTCGATGGATTTTAAAATCGCTTGGCACACATCTGTTTAGTCATGAAATATTAATGCACACCTTTTTTCAGACCAATCCGACAATTTAAACGGGAAAAATTTGAAAAAGTGCAAGGTTCAGTGCATTTTCTGACCCGAGTTGGCAAATTTGAGATGCTATAACTCCCGAAATAACCGATGGATTTTAAAATCGCTTGTCACATCTCTTTAGTAACTCAAAAATTAGATATACACGAATTTTCAGACTAATTCGAGATTTGGTTCGGGAAAAATCCGTGAAAGAGGGCGATTTTTTCATTTTTTGACCCATTTAACATGGGAAATCACTTTTCTCCGATACACAAATGGCTCTAACTAAAAACGTTATAGTCCCTCTTTGAAATCGCTCGAGGTATCTGTTAGGTATAAGATTATCTAAGTATACAGCAATTTAGAACTTGTTTCTACCATAATTAGAGGCGGAATGGCGTTAGGATTAGTGAAAATGTTAAAAACGTGCATATCGCGAGGAATTGAGACAATTTTAGTAGGCTGTAACTCCCAAACCGCTCGATGGATTTTAAAATCGCTTGGCACATATCTGTTTAGTCATGAAATATTAATGCACACCATTTTTCAAACGAATCCGACAATTTAAACGGGAAAAATTTGAAAAAGTGCAAAGTTCAGTGCATTTTCTGACCCGAGTCTACAAATTTGAGATGCTATAACTCCCGAACTAAACGAAGGATTTTAAAATCGCTTGACACATCTCTTTAGTAACTCAAAAATGTGATATATACGAATTTTCAGACTAATTCGAGATTTGGTTTGGGAAAAATCCGGGAAAGAGTGCGATTTTTTCATTTTTTGACCCATTTAACATGGGAAATCACTTTTCTCCGATACACAAATGGCTCTAACTAAAAACGTTATAGTCCGTCTTTAAATTCGCTCTAGGTATCTGTTAATTATAAGATTATCTAAGTATACAGCAATTTCGAACGTGTTTCTACCATAATTAGAGCCGGAATGGCGTTAGGTTTAGTGCAAATGGGAAAAACGTGCGAGTCACGAGGAATTGAGACAATTTTCGTAGGCTGTAACTCCCAAACCGCTCGATGGATTTTAAAATCGCTTGGCACACATCTGTTTAGTCATGAAATATTAATGCACACCTTTTTTCAGACCAATCCGACAATTTAAACGGGAAAAATTTGAAAAAGTGCAAGGTTCAGTGCATTTTCTGACCCGAGTTGGCAAATTTGAGATGCTATAACTCCCGAAATAAACGATGGATTTTAAAATCGCTTGGCACATCTCTTTAGTAACTCAAAAATGTGATATACACGAATTTTCAGACTAATTGGAGATTTGGTTTGGGAAAAATCCGGGAAAGAGTGCGATTTTTTCATTTTTTGACCCATTTAACATGGGAAATCACTTTTCTCCGATACACAAATGGCTCTAACTAAAAACGTTATAGTCCGTCTTTAAATTCGCTCTAGGTTTCTGTTAATTATAAGATTATCTAAGTATACAGCAATTTCGAACGTGTTTCTACCATAATTAGAGGCGGAATGGCGTTAGGATTATTGAAAATTTTAAAAACGTTATTATCGCGAGGAATTGAGACAAATTTCGTAGGCTGTAACTCCCAAACCGCTCGATGGATTTTAAAATCGCTTGGCACATATCTGTTTAGTCATGAAATATTAATGCACACCATTATTCAGACCAATCCGACAATTTAAACGGGAAAAATTTGAAAAAGTGCAAAGTTCAGTGCATTTTCTGACCCGAGTTTGCAAATTTGAGATGCTATAACTCCCGAAATAACCGATGGATTTTAAAATCGCTTGTCACATCTCTTTAGTAACTCAAAAATTTGATATACACGAATTTTCAGACTAATTCGAGATTTGGTTCGGGAAAAATCCGTGAAAGAGGGCGATTTTTTCATTTTTTGACCCATTTAACATGGGAAATCACTTTTCTCCGATACACAAATGGCTCTAACTAAAAACGTTATAGTCCCTCTTTGAAATCGCTCGAGGTATCTGTTAGGTATAAGATTATCTAAGTATACAGCAATTTAGAACTTGTTTCTACCATAATTAGAGGCGGAATGGCGTTAGGATTAGTGAAAATGTTAAAAACGTGCATATCGCGAGGAATTGAGACAATTTTAGTAGGCTGTAACTCCCAAACCACTCGATGGATTTTAAAATCGCTTGGCACATATCTGTTTAGTCATGAAATATTAATGCACACCATTTTTTAGACCAATACGACAATTTAAAATGCAAAAATTTGAAAAAGTGCTAAGTTCAGTGCATTTTCTGACCCGAGTTGGCAAGTTTGAGATACTATAACTCCCGAACTAAACTATTGATTTTAAAATCGCTTGGCACATCTCTTTAGCAACTCAAAAATGTGATAAACACGAATTTTCACACTAATTCGAGATTTGGTTCGGGAAAAATCCGTGAAAGAGGGCGATTTTTTCATTTTTTGACCCATTTAACATGGGAAATCACTTTTCTCCGATACACAAATGGCTCTAACTAAAAACGTTATAGTCCGTCTTTAAATTCGCTCTAGGTATCTGTTAATTATAAGATTATCTAAGTATACAGCAATTTCGAACGTGTTTCTACCATAATTAGAGCCGGAATGGCGTTAGGTTTAGTGCAAATGGGAAAAACGTGCGTGTCACGAGGAATTGAGACAATTTTCGTAGGCTGTAACTCCCAAACCGCTCGACGGATTTTAAATCGCTTAGCACATATCTGTTTAGTCATGAAATATTAATGCACACCATTTTTCAGACCAATCCGACAATTTAAACGGGAAAAATTTGAAAAAGTGCAAGGTTCAGTGAATTTTCTGACCCGAGTTGGCAAATTTGAGATGCTATAACTCCCGAAATAAACGATGGATTTTAAAATCGCTTGTCACATCTCTTTAGTAACTCAAAAATGTGATAAACACGAATTTTCAGACTAATTCGAGATTTGGTTCGGGAAAAATCCGGGAAAGAGTGCGATTTTTTCATTTTTTGACCCATTTAACATGGGAAATCACCTTTCTCCGATACATAAAAGGCTCTAACTAAAAACGTTATAGTCCGTCTTTAAATTCGCTCTAGGTATCTGTTAATTATAAGATTATATAAGTATACAGCAATTTCGAACGTGTTTCTACCATAATTAGAGCCGGAATGGCGTTATGTTTAGTTCAAATGAGAAAAACGTGCGTGTCACGAGGAATTGAGACAATTTTCGTAGGCTGTAACTCCCAAACCGCTCGACGGATTTTAAAATCGCTTAGCACATATCTGTTTAGTCATGAAATATTAATGCACACCTTTTTTCAGACCAATCCGACAATTTAAACGGGAAAAATTTGAAAAAGTGCAAGGTTCAGTGAATTTTCTGACCCGAGTTGGCAAATTTGAGATGCTATAACTCCCGAAATAAACGATGGATTTTAAAATCGCTTGTCACATCTCTTTAGTAACTCAAAAATGTGATATACACGAATTTTCAGACTAATTCGAGATTTGGTTCGGGTAAAATCCGGGAAAGAGTGCGATTTTTTCATTTTTTGACCAATTTAACATGGGAAATCACTTTTCTCCGATACACAAATGGCTCTAACTAAAAACGTTATAGTCCCTCTTTAAAATCGCTCGAGGTATCTGTTAGGTATAAGATTATCTAAGTATACAGCAATTTAGAACTTGTTTCTACCATAATTAGAGGCGGAATGGCGTTAGGATTAGTGAAAATGTTAAAAACGTGCATATCGCGAGGAATTGAGACAATTTTAGAAGGCTGTAACTCCCAAACCGCTCGATGGATTTTAAAATCGCTTGGCACATATCTGTTTAGTCATGAAATATTAATGCACACCATTATTCAGACCAATCCGACAATTTAAACGGCAAAAATTTGAAAAAGTGCAAGGTTCAGTGCATTTTCTGACCCGAGTTGGTAAATTTGAGATGCTATAACTCCCGAAATAAACGATGGATTTTAAAATCGCTTGTCACATCTCTTTAGTAACTCAAAAATGTGATATACACGAATTTTCAGACTAATTCGAGATTTGGTTCGCGTAAAATCCGGGAAAGTGTGCGATTTTTTCATTTTTTGACCAATTTAACATGGGAAATCACTTTTCTCCGATACACAAATGGCTCTAACTAAAAACGTTATAGTCCGTCTTTAAATTCGCTCTAGGTATCTGTTAATTATAACATTATCTAAGTATACAGCAATTTCGAACGTGTTTCTACCATAATTAGAGCCGGAATGGCGTTAGGTTTAGTGCAAATGGGAAAAACGTGCGTGTCACGAGGAATTGAGACAATTTTCGTAGGCTGTAACTCCCAAACCGCTCGACGGATTTTAAAATCGCTTAGCACATATCTGTTTAGTCATGAAATATTAATGCACACCTTTTTTCAGACCAATCCGACAATTTAAACGGCAAAAATTTGAAAAAGTGCAAGGTTCAGTGCATTTTCTGACCCGAGTTGGCAAATTTGAGATGCTATAACTCCCGAACTAAACTATGGATTTTAAAATCGCTTGTCACATCTCTTTAGTAACTCAAAAATGTGATATACACGAATTTTCAGACTAATTCGAGATTTGGTTCGGGAAAAATCCGGGAAAGAGTGCGATTTTTTCATTTTTTGACCCATTTAACATGGGAAATCACTTTTCTCCGATACACAAATGGCTCTAACTAAAAACGTTATAGTCCCTCTTTAAAATCGCTCGAGGTATCTGTTAGGTATAAGATTATCTAAGTATACAGCAATATAGAACTTGTTTCTACCATAATTAGATGCGGAATGGCGTTAGGATTAATGTAAATTTTGAAAACGTGCATATCGCGAGGAATTGAGACAATTTTAGAAGGCTGTAACTCCCAAACCGCTCGATGGATTTTAAAATCGCTTGGCACATATCTGTTTAGTCATGAAATATTAATGCACACCATTATTCAGACCAATCCGACAATTTAAACGGGAAAAATTTGAAAAAGTGCAAAGTTCAGTGCATTTTCTGACCCGAGTCTGCAAATTTGAGATGCTATAACTCCCGAACTAAACGATGGATTTTAAAATCGCTTGACACATCTCTTTAGTAACTCAAAAATGTGATATACACGAATTTTCAGACAAATTCGAGATTTGGTTCGGGAAAAATCCGTGAAAGAGGGCTATTTTTTCATTTTTTGACCCATTTAACATGGGAAACCACTTTTCTCCGATACACAAATGGCTCTAACTAAAAACGTTATAGTCCGTCTTTCAAATCGTTCTAGGTATCTGTTAATTATAAGATTATCTAAGTATACAGCAATTTAGAACGTGTTTCTACCATAATTAGAGCCGGAATGGCGTTATTTTATTGAAAATGTGAAAAACGTGCGTGTCACGAGGAATTGAGACAACTTTCGTAGTCTGTAACTCCCAAACCGCTTGATGGATTTTAAAATCGCTTGGCACATATCTGTTTAGTCATGAAATATTAATGCACACCATTTTTCAGACCAATCCGACAATTTAAACGGGAAAAATTTGAAAAAGTGCAAGGTTCAGTGCATTTTCTGACCCGAGTTGGCAAATTTGAGATGCTATAACTCCCGAAATAAACGATGGATTTTAAAATCGCTTGGCACATCTCTTTAGTAACTCAAAAATGTGATATACACGAATTTTCAGACTAATTGGAGATTTGGTTTGGGAAAAATCCGGGAAAGAGTGCGATTTTTTCATTTTTTGACCCATTTAACATGGGAAATCACTTTTCTCCGATACACAAATGGCTCTAACTAAAAACGTTATAGTCCGTCTTTAAATTCGCTCTAGGTTTCTGTTAATTATAAGATTATCTAAGTATACAGCAATTTCGAACGTGTTTCTACCATAATTAGAGGCGGAATGGCGTTAGGATTATTGAAAATTTTAAAAACGTTATTATCGCGAGGAATTGAGACAAATTTCGTAGGCTGTAACTCCCAAACCGCTCGATGGATTTTAAAATCGCTTGGCACATATCTGTTTAGTCATGAAATATTAATGCACACCATTATTCAGACCAATCCGACAATTTAAACGGGAAAAATTTGAAAAAGTGCAAAGTTCAGTGCATTTTCTGACCCGAGTTTGCAAATTTGAGATGCTATAACTCCCGAAATAACCGATGGATTTTAAAATCGCTTGTCACATCTCTTTAGTAACTCAAAAATTTGATATACACGAATTTTCAGACTAATTCGAGATTTGGTTCGGGAAAAATCCGTGAAAGAGGGCGATTTTTTCATTTTTTGACCCATTTAACATGGGAAATCACTTTTCTCCGATACACAAATGGCTCTAACTAAAAACGTTATAGTCCCTCTTTGAAATCGCTCGAGGTATCTGTTAGGTATAAGATTATCTAAGTATACAGCAATTTAGAACTTGTTTCTACCATAATTAGAGGCGGAATGGCGTTAGGATTAGTGAAAATGTTAAAAACGTGCATATCGCGAGGAATTGAGACAATTTTAGTAGGCTGTAACTCCCAAACCACTCGATGGATTTTAAAATCGCTTGGCACATATCTGTTTAGTCATGAAATATTAATGCACACCATTTTTTAGACCAATACGACAATTTAAAATGCAAAAATTTGAAAAAGTGCTAAGTTCAGTGCATTTTCTGACCCGAGTTGGCAAGTTTGAGATACTATAACTCCCGAACTAAACTATTGATTTTAAAATCGCTTGGCACATCTCTTTAGCAACTCAAAAATGTGATAAACACGAATTTTCACACTAATTCGAGATTTGGTTCGGGAAAAATCCGTGAAAGAGGGCGATTTTTTCATTTTTTGACCCATTTAACATGGGAAATCACTTTTCTCCGATACACAAATGGCTCTAACTAAAAACGTTATAGTCCGTCTTTAAATTCGCTCTAGGTATCTGTTAATTATAAGATTATCTAAGTATACAGCAATTTCGAACGTGTTTCTACCATAATTAGAGCCGGAATGGCGTTAGGTTTAGTGCAAATGGGAAAAACGTGCGTGTCACGAGGAATTGAGACAATTTTCGTAGGCTGTAACTCCCAAACCGCTCGACGGATTTTAAATCGCTTAGCACATATCTGTTTAGTCATGAAATATTAATGCACACCATTTTTCAGACCAATCCGACAATTTAAACGGGAAAAATTTGAAAAAGTGCAAGGTTCAGTGAATTTTCTGACCCGAGTTGGCAAATTTGAGATGCTATAACTCCCGAAATAAACGATGGATTTTAAAATCGCTTGTCACATCTCTTTAGTAACTCAAAAATGTGATAAACACGAATTTTCAGACTAATTCGAGATTTGGTTCGGGAAAAATCCGGGAAAGAGTGCGATTTTTTCATTTTTTGACCCATTTAACATGGGAAATCACCTTTCTCCGATACATAAAAGGCTCTAACTAAAAACGTTATAGTCCGTCTTTAAATTCGCTCTAGGTATCTGTTAATTATAAGATTATATAAGTATACAGCAATTTCGAACGTGTTTCTACCATAATTAGAGCCGGAATGGCGTTATGTTTAGTTCAAATGAGAAAAACGTGCGTGTCACGAGGAATTGAGACAATTTTCGTAGGCTGTAACTCCCAAACCGCTCGACGGATTTTAAAATCGCTTAGCACATATCTGTTTAGTCATGAAATATTAATGCACACCTTTTTTCAGACCAATCCGACAATTTAAACGGGAAAAATTTGAAAAAGTGCAAGGTTCAGTGAATTTTCTGACCCGAGTTGGCAAATTTGAGATGCTATAACTCCCGAAATAAACGATGGATTTTAAAATCG
Organism: Meta bourneti; assembly: GCA_933210815.1. Taxonomy (NCBI): domain Eukaryota; kingdom Metazoa; phylum Arthropoda; class Arachnida; order Araneae; family Tetragnathidae; genus Meta; species Meta bourneti. Next base: position 90,102,723 of record OW119930.1, on the reverse strand, counting down.
CTTGTCACATCTCTTTAGTAACTCAAAAATGTGATATACACGAATTTTCAGACTAATTCGAGATTTGGTTCGGGTAAAATCCGGGAAAGAGTGCGATTTTTTCATTTTTGGACCAATTTAACATGGGAAATCACTTTTCTCCGATACACAAATGGCTCTAACTAAAAACGTTATAGTCCCTCTTTAAAATCGCTCGAGGTATCTGTTAGGTATAAGATTATCTAAGTATACAGCAATTTAGAACTTGTTTCTACCATAATTAGAGGCGGAATGGCGTTAGGATTAGTGAAAATGTTAAAAACGTGCATATCGCGAGGAATTGAGACAATTTTAGAAGGCTGTAACTCCCAAACCGCTCGATGGATTTTAAAATCGATTGGCACATATCTGTTTAGTCATGAAATATTAATGCACACCATTATTCAGACCAATCCGACAATTTAAACGGCAAAAATTTGAAAAAGTGCAAGGTTCAGTGCATTTTCTGACCCGAGTTGGTAAATTTGAGATGCTATAACTCCCGAAATAAACGATGGATTTTAAAATCGCTTGTCACATCTCTTTAGTAACTCAAAAATGTGATATACACGAATTTTCAGACTAATTCGAGATTTGGTTCGCGTAAAATCCGGGAAAGTGTGCGATTTTTTCATTTTTTGACCAATTTAACATGGGAAATCACTTTTCTCCGATACACAAATGGCTCTAACTAAAAACGTTATAGTCCGTCTTTAAATTCGCTCTAGGTATCTGTTAATTATAACATTATCTAAGTATACAGCAATTTCGAACGTGTTTCTACCATAATTAGAGCCGGAATGGCGTTAGGTTTAGTGCAAATGGGAAAAACGTGCGTGTCACGAGGAATTGAGACAATTTTCGTAGGCTGTAACTCCCAAACCGCTCGACGGATTTTAAAATCGCTTAGCACATATCTGTTTAGTCATGAAATATTAATGCACACCTTTTTTCAGACCAATCCGACAATTTAAACGGCAAAAATTTGAAAAAGTGCAAGGTTCAGTGCATTTTCTGACCCGAGTTGGCAAATTTGAGATGCTATAACTCCCGAACTAAACTATGGATTTTAAAATCGCTTGTCACATCTCTTTAGTAACTCAAAAATGTGATATACACGAATTTTCAGACTAATTCGAGATTTGGTTCGGGAAAAATCCGGGAAAGAGTGCGATTTTTTCATTTTTTGACCCATTTAACATGGGAAATCACTTTTCTCCGATACACAAATGGCTCTAACTAAAAACGTTATAGTCCCTCTTTAAAATCGCTCGAGGTATCTGTTAGGTATAAGATTATCTAAGTATACAGCAATATAGAACTTGTTTCTACCATAATTAGATGCGGAATGGCGTTAGGATTAATGTAAATTTTGAAAACGTGCATATCGCGAGGAATTGAGACAATTTTAGAAGGCTGTAACTCCCAAACCGCTCGATGGATTTTAAAATCGCTTGGCACATATCTGTTTAGTCATGAAATATTAATGCACACCATTATTCAGACCAATCCGACAATTTAAACGGGAAAAATTTGAAAAAGTGCAAAGTTCAGTGCATTTTCTGACCCGAGTCTGCAAATTTGAGATGCTATAACTCCCGAACTAAACGATGGATTTTAAAATCGCTTGACACATCTCTTTAGTAACTCAAAAATGTGATATACACGAATTTTCAGACAAATTCGAGATTTGGTTCGGGAAAAATCCGTGAAAGAGGGCTATTTTTTCATTTTTTGACCCATTTAACATGGGAAACCACTTTTCTCCGATACACAAATGGCTCTAACTAAAAACGTTATAGTCCGTCTTTCAAATCGTTCTAGGTATCTGTTAATTATAAGATTATCTAAGTATACAGCAATTTAGAACGTGTTTCTACCATAATTAGAGCCGGAATGGCGTTATTTTATTGAAAATGTGAAAAACGTGCGTGTCACGAGGAATTGAGACAACTTTCGTAGTCTGTAACTCCCAAACCGCTTGATGGATTTTAAAATCGCTTGGCACATATCTGTTTAGTCATGAAATATTAATGCACACCATTTTTCAGACCAATCCGACAATTTAAACGGGAAAATTTGAAAAAGTGCAAGGTTCAGTGCATTTTCTGACCCGAGTTGGCAAATTTGAGATGCTATAACTCCCGAAATAAACGATGGATTTTAAAATCGCTTGACACATCTCTTTAGTAACTCAAAAATGTGATATACACGAATTTTCAGACAAATTCGAGATTTGGTTCGGGAAAAATCCGTGAAAGAGGGCTATTTTTTCATTTTTTGACCCATTTAACATGGGAAACCACTTTTCTCCGATACACAAATGGCTCTAACTAAAAACGTTATAGTCCGTCTTTCAAATCGTTCTAGGTATCTGTTAATTATAAGATTATCTAAGTATACAGCAATTTAGAACGTGTTTCTACCATAATTAGAGCCGGAATGGCGTTATTTTATTGAAAATGTGAAAAACGTGCGTGTCACGAGGAATTGAGACAACTTTCGTAGTCTGTAACTCCCAAACCGCTTGATGGATTTTAAAATCGCTTGGCACATATCTGTTTAGTCATGAAATATTAATGCACACCATTTTTCAGACCAATCCGACAATTTAAACGGGAAAAATTTGAAAAAGTGCAAGGTTCAGTGCATTTTCTGACCCGAGTTGGCAAATTTGAGATGCTATAACTCCCGAAATAAACGATGGATTTTAAAATCGCTTGGCACATCTCTTTAGTAACTCAAAAATGTGATATACACGAATTTTCAGACTAATTGGAGATTTGGTTTGGGAAAAATCCGGGAAAGAGTGCGATTTTTTCATTTTTTGACCCATTTAACATGGGAAATCACTTTTCTCCGATACACAAATGGCTCTAACTAAAAACGTTATAGTCCGTCTTTAAATTCGCTCTAGGTTTCTGTTAATTATAAGATTATCTAAGTATACAGCAATTTCGAACGTGTTTCTACCATAATTAGAGGCGGAATGGCGTTAGGATTATTGAAAATTTTAAAAACGTTATTATCGCGAGGAATTGAGACAAATTTCGTAGGCTGTAACTCCCAAACCGCTCGATGGATTTTAAAATCGCTTGGCACATATCTGTTTAGTCATGAAATATTAATGCACACCATTATTCAGACCAATCCGACAATTTAAACGGGAAAAATTTGAAAAAGTGCAAAGTTCAGTGCATTTTCTGACCCGAGTTTGCAAATTTGAGATGCTATAACTCCCGAAATAACCGATGGATTTTAAAATCGCTTGTCACATCTCTTTAGTAACTCAAAAATTTGATATACACGAATTTTCAGACTAATTCGAGATTTGGTTCGGGAAAAATCCGTGAAAGAGGGCGATTTTTTCATTTTTTGACCCATTTAACATGGGAAATCACTTTTCTCCGATACACAAATGGCTCTAACTAAAAACGTTATAGTCCCTCTTTGAAATCGCTCGAGGTATCTGTTAGGTATAAGATTATCTAAGTATACAGCAATTTAGAACTTGTTTCTACCATAATTAGAGGCGGAATGGCGTTAGGATTAGTGAAAATGTTAAAAACGTGCATATCGCGAGGAATTGAGACAATTTTAGTAGGCTGTAACTCCCAAACCACTCGATGGATTTTAAAATCGCTTGGCACATATCTGTTTAGTCATGAAATATTAATGCACACCATTTTTTAGACCAATACGACAATTTAAAATGCAAAAATTTGAAAAAGTGCTAAGTTCAGTGCATTTTCTGACCCGAGTTGGCAAGTTTGAGATACTATAACTCCCGAACTAAACTATTGATTTTAAAATCGCTTGGCACATCTCTTTAGCAACTCAAAAATGTGATAAACACGAATTTTCACACTAATTCGAGATTTGGTTCGGGAAAAATCCGTGAAAGAGGGCGATTTTTTCATTTTTTGACCCATTTAACATGGGAAATCACTTTTCTCCGATACACAAATGGCTCTAACTAAAAACGTTATAGTCCGTCTTTAAATTCGCTCTAGGTATCTGTTAATTATAAGATTATCTAAGTATACAGCAATTTCGAACGTGTTTCTACCATAATTAGAGCCGGAATGGCGTTAGGTTTAGTGCAAATGGGAAAAACGTGCGTGTCACGAGGAATTGAGACAATTTTCGTAGGCTGTAACTCCCAAACCGCTCGACGGATTTTAAATCGCTTAGCACATATCTGTTTAGTCATGAAATATTAATGCACACCATTTTTCAGACCAATCCGACAATTTAAACGGGAAAAATTTGAAAAAGTGCAAGGTTCAGTGAATTTTCTGACCCGAGTTGGCAAATTTGAGATGCTATAACTCCCGAAATAAACGATGGATTTTAAAATCGCTTGTCACATCTCTTTAGTAACTCAAAAATGTGATAAACACGAATTTTCAGACTAATTCGAGATTTGGTTCGGGAAAAATCCGGGAAAGAGTGCGATTTTTTCATTTTTTGACCCATTTAACATGGGAAATCACCTTTCTCCGATACATAAAAGGCTCTAACTAAAAACGTTATAGTCCGTCTTTAAATTCGCTCTAGGTATCTGTTAATTATAAGATTATATAAGTATACAGCAATTTCGAACGTGTTTCTACCATAATTAGAGCCGGAATGGCGTTATGTTTAGTTCAAATGAGAAAAACGTGCGTGTCACGAGGAATTGAGACAATTTTCGTAGGCTGTAACTCCCAAACCGCTCGACGGATTTTAAAATCGCTTAGCACATATCTGTTTAGTCATGAAATATTAATGCACACCTTTTTTCAGACCAATCCGACAATTTAAACGGGAAAAATTTGAAAAAGTGCAAGGTTCAGTGAATTTTCTGACCCGAGTTGGCAAATTTGAGATGCTATAACTCCCGAAATAAACGATGGATTTTAAAATCGCTTGTCACATCTCTTTAGTAACTCAAAAATGTGATATACACGAATTTTCAGACTAATTCGAGATTTGGTTCGGGTAAAATCCGGGAAAGAGTGCGATTTTTTCATTTTTGGACCAATTTAACATGGGAAATCACTTTTCTCCGATACACAAATGGCTCTAACTAAAAACGTTATAGTCCCTCTTTAAAATCGCTCGAGGTATCTGTTAGGTATAAGATTATCTAAGTATACAGCAATTTAGAACTTGTTTCTACCATAATTAGAGGCGGAATGGCGTTAGGATTAGTGAAAATGTTAAAAACGTGCATATCGCGAGGAATTGAGACAATTTTAGAAGGCTGTAACTCCCAAACCGCTCGATGGATTTTAAAATCGCTTGGCACATATCTGTTTAGTCATGAAATATTAATGCACACCATTATTCAGACCAATCCGACAATTTAAACGGCAAAAATTTGAAAAAGTGCAAGGTTCAGTGCATTTTCTGACCCGAGTTGGTAAATTTGAGATGCTATAACTCCCGAAATAAACGATGGATTTTAAAATCGCTTGTCACATCTCTTTAGTAACTCAAAAATGTGATATACACGAATTTTCAGACTAATTCGAGATTTGGTTCGCGTAAAATCCGGGAAAGTGTGCGATTTTTTCATTTTTTGACCAATTTAACATGGGAAATCACTTTTCTCCGATACACAAATGGCTCTAACTAAAAACGTTATAGTCCGTCTTTAAATTCGCTCTAGGTATCTGTTAATTATAACATTATCTAAGTATACAGCAATTTCGAACGTGTTTCTACCATAATTAGAGCCGGAATGGCGTTAGGTTTAGTGCAAATGGGAAAAACGTGCGTGTCACGAGGAATTGAGACAATTTTCGTAGGCTGTAACTCCCAAACCGCTCGACGGATTTTAAAATCGCTTAGCACATATCTGTTTAGTCATGAAATATTAATGCACACCTTTTTTCAGACCAATCCGACAATTTAAACGGCAAAAATTTGAAAAAGTGCAAGGTTCAGTGCATTTTCTGACCCGAGTTGGCAAATTTGAGATGCTATAACTCCCGAACTAAACTATGGATTTTAAAATCGCTTGTCACATCTCTTTAGTAACTCAAAAATGTGATATACACGAATTTTCAGACTAATTCGAGATTTGGTTCGGGAAAAATCCGGGAAAGAGTGCGATTTTTTCATTTTTTGACCCATTTAACATGGGAAATCACTTTTCTCCGATACACAAATGGCTCTAACTAAAAACGTTATAGTCCCTCTTTAAAATCGCTCGAGGTATCTGTTAGGTATAAGATTATCTAAGTATACAGCAATATAGAACTTGTTTCTACCATAATTAGATGCGGAATGGCGTTAGGATTAATGTAAATTTTGAAAACGTGCATATCGCGAGGAATTGAGACAATTTTAGAAGGCTGTAACTCCCAAACCGCTCGATGGATTTTAAAATCGCTTGGCACATATCTGTTTAGTCATGAAATATTAATGCACACCATTATTCAGACCAATCCGACAATTTAAACGGGAAAAATTTGAAAAAGTGCAAAGTTCAGTGCATTTTCTGACCCGAGTCTGCAAATTTGAGATGCTATAACTCCCGAACTAAACGATGGATTTTAAAATCGCTTGACACATCTCTTTAGTAACTCAAAAATGTGATATACACGAATTTTCAGACAAATTCGAGATTTGGTTCGGGAAAAATCCGTGAAAGAGGGCTATTTTTTCATTTTTTGACCCATTTAACATGGGAAACCACTTTTCTCCGATACACAAATGGCTCTAACTAAAAACGTTATAGTCCGTCTTTCAAATCGTTCTAGGTATCTGTTAATTATAAGATTATCTAAGTATACAGCAATTTAGAACGTGTTTCTACCATAATTAGAGCCGGAATGGCGTTATTTTATTGAAAATGTGAAAAACGTGCGTGTCACGAGGAATTGAGACAACTTTCGTAGTCTGTAACTCCCAAACCGCTTGATGGATTTTAAAATCGCTTGGCACATATCTGTTTAGTCATGAAATATTAATGCACACCATTTTTCATATCAATCCGATAATTTAAACGGGAAAAATTTGAAAAAGTGCAAAGTTCAGTGCATTTTCTGACACGAGTTGACAAGTTTGAGATGCTATAACTCCCGAAATAAACGATGGATTTTAAAATCGCTTGACACATCTCTTTAGTAACTCAAAAATGTGATATACACGAATTTTCAGACGAATTCGAGATTTGGTTCGGGAAAAATCCTTGAAAGAGGGCGATTTTTTCATTTTTTGACCCATTTAACATGGGAAACCACTTTTCTCCGATACACAAATGGCTCTAACTAAAAACGTTATAGTCCGTCTTTCAAATCGTTCTAGGTATCTGTTAATTATAAGATTATCTAAGTATACAGCAATTTCGAACGTGTTTCTACCATAATTAGAGCCGGAATGGCGTTAGGTTTATTGAAAATGTGAAAAACGTGCGTGTCACGAGGAATTGAGACAACTTTCGTAGTCTGTAACTCCCAAACCGCTCGATGGATTTTAAAATCGCTTGGCACATATCTGTTTAGTCATGAAATATTAATGCACACCATTTTTCAGATCAATCCGATAATTTAAACGGGAAAAATTTGAAAAAGTGCAAAGTTCAGTGCATTTTCTGACACGAGTTGGCAAATTTGAGATGCTATAACTCCCGAAATAAACGATGGATTTTAAAATCGCTTGGCACATCTCTTTAGTAACTCAAAAATGTGATATACACGATTTTTCAGACTAATTCGAGATTTCGTTCGGGAAAAATCCGGGAAAGAGTGCGATTTTTTCATTTTTTGACCCATTTAACATGGGAAATCACTTTTCTCCGATACACAAATGGGTCTAACTAAAAACGTTATAGTCCGTCTTTAAAATCGCTCAAGTTATCTGTTAATTATAAGATTATCTAAGTATACAGCAATTTAGAACGTGTTTCTACCACAATTAGAGCCGGAATGGCGTTAGGTTTAGTGAAAATGTGAAAAACGTGCGTGTCACGAGGGATTGAGACAAATTTCGTAGGCTGTAACTCCCAAACCGCTCGATGGATTTTAAAATCGCTTGGCACATATCTGTTTAGTCATGAAATATTAATGCACACCATTATACAGACCAATCCGACAATTTAAACGGGAAAAATTTGAAAAAGTGCAAAGTTCAGTGCATTTTCTGACCCGAGTTGGCAAATTTGAGATGCTATAACTCCCGAACTAAACGATGGATTTTAAAATCGCTTGACACATCTCTTTAGTAACTCAAAAATGTGATATACACGAATTTTCAGACTAATTCGAGATTTGGTTCGGGAAAAATCCCTGAAAGAGTGCGATTTTTTCATTTTTTGACCCATTTAACATGGTAAATCACTTTTCTCCGATACACAAATGGCTCTAACTAGAAACGTTATAGTCCGTCTTTCAAATCGTTCTAGGTATCTGTTAATTATAAGATTATCTAAGTATACATCAATTTAGAACGTGTTTCTAACATAATTAGAGCCAGAATGGCGTTAGGTTTATTGAAAATGTGAAAAACGTGCGTGTCACGAGGAATTGAGACAATTTTCGTAGGCTGTAACTCCCAAACCGCTCGATGGATTTTAAAATCGCTTGGCACATATCTGTTTAGTCATGAAATATTAATGCACACCATTTTTCAAACCAATCCGACAATTTAAACGGGAAAAATTTGAAAAAGTGCAAAGTTCAGTGCATTTTCTGACCCTAGTCTACAAATTTGAGATGCTATAACTCCCGAACTAAACGATGGATTTTAAAATCGCTTGACACATCTCTTTAGTAACTCAAAAATGTGATATACACGAATTTTCAGACTAATTCGAGATTTGGTTCGGGAAAAATCCGGGAAAGAGTGCGATTTTTTCATTTTTTGACCCCTCTAACATGGTAAATCACTTTTCTCCGATACACAAATGGCTCTAACTAAAAACGTTATTGTCCGTCTTTCAAATCGTTCTAGGTATCTGTTAATTATAAGATTATCTAAGTATACATCAATTTAGAACGTGTTTCTAACATAATTAGAGCCAGAATGGCGTTAGGTTTATTGAAAATGTGAAAAACGTGCGTGTCACGAGGAATTGAGACAATTTTCGTAGGCTGTAACTCCCAAACCGCTCGATGGATTTTAAAATCGCTTAGCACATACCTGTTTAGTCATGAAATATTAATGCACACCATTTTTCAAACCAATCCGACAATTTAAACGGGAAAAATTTGAAAAAGTGCAAAGTTCAGTGCATTTTCTGACCCGAGTCTGCAAATTTGAGATGCTATAACTCCCGAACTAAACGATGGATTTCAAAATCGCTTGACACATCTCTTTAGTAACTCAAAAATGTGATATACATGAATTTTCAGACTAATTCGAGATTTGGTTCGGGAAAAATCCGGGAAAGAGTGCGATTTTTTCATTTTTTGACCAATTTAACATGGGAAATCACTTTTCTCCGATACACAAATGGCTCTAACTAAAAACGTTATAGTCCGTCTTTAAATTCGCTCTAGGTATCTGTTAATTATAAGATTATCTAAGTATACAGCAATTTCGAACGTGTTTCTACCATAATTAGAGCCGGAATGGCGTTAGGTTTAGTGAAAAATTGAAATAAGTGCGTGCCACGAGGAATTGAGACAACTTTCGTAGTCTGTAACTCCCAAACCGCTCGATGGATTTTAAAATCGCTTGGCACATATCTGTTTAGTCATGAAATATTAATGCACACCATTTTTCAGATCAATCTGATAAATTAAACGGGAAAAATTTGAAAAAGTGCAAAGTTCAGTGCATTTTCTGACACGAGTTGGCAAGTTTGAGATGCTATAACTCCCGAAATAAACGATGGATTTTAAAATCGCTTGGCACATCTCTTTAGTAACTCAAAAATGTGATATACACGATTTTTCAGACTAATTCGAGATTTCGTTCGGGAAAAATCCGGGAAAGAGTGCGATTTTTTCATTTTTTGACCCATTTAACATGGGAAATCACTTTTCTCCGATACTAAAATGGGTCTAACTAAAAACGTTATAGTCCGCCTTTAAAATCGCTCAAGTTATCTGTTAATTATAAGATTATCTAAGTATACAGCAATTTAGAACGTGTTTCTACCATAATTAGAGCCGGAATGGCGTTAGGTTTAGTGAAAATGTGAAAAACGTGCGTGTCACGAGGAATCGAGACAAATTTCGTAGGCTGTAACTCCCAAACCGCTCGATGGATTTTAAAATCGCTTGGTACATATCTGTTTAGTCATGAAATATTAATGCACACCATTATACAGACCAATCCGACAATTTAAACGGGAAAAATTTGAAAAAGTGCAAAGTTCAGTGCATTTTCTGACCCGAGTTGGCAAATTTGAGATGCTATAACTCCCGATATAACCGATGGATTTTAAAATCGCTTGACACATCTCTTTAGTAACTCAAAAATGTGATATACACGAATTTTCAGACTAATTCGAGATTTGGTTCGGGAAAAATCCGTGAAAGAGGGCGATTTTTTCATTTTTTGACCCATTTAACATGGGAAATCACTTTTCTCCGATACACAAATGGCTCTAACTAAAAACGTTATAGTCCGTCTTTCAAATCGTTCTAGGTATCTGTTAATTATAAGATTATCTAAGTATACATCAATTTAGAACGTGTTTCCACCATAATTAGAGCCGGAATGGCGTTAGGATTATTGAAAATGTGAAAAACGTGCGTGTCACGAGGAATTGAGACAATTTTCGTAGGCTGTAACTCCCAAACCGCTCGATGGATTTTAAAATCGCTTGGCACATATCTGTTTAGTCATGAAATATTAATGCACACCATTTTTCAAACCAATCCGACAATTTAAACGGGAAAAATTTGAAAAAGTGCAAAGTTCAGTGAATTTTCTGACCCGAGTCTGCAAATTTGAGATGCTATAACTCCCGAACTAAACGATGGATTTTAAAATCGCTTGACACATCTCTTTAGTAACTCAAAAATGTGATATACACGAATTTTCAGACTAATTCGAGATTTGGTTCGGGAAAAATCCGGGAAAGAGAGCGATTTTTTCATTTTTTGACCCATTTAACATGGTAAATCACTTTTCTCCGATACACAAATGGCTCTAACTAGAAACGTTATAGTCCGTCTTTCAAATCGTTCTAGGTATCTGTTAATTATAAGATTATCTAAGTATACAGCAATTTCGAACGTGTTTCTACCATAATTAGAGCCGGAATGGCGTTAGGTTTAGTGCAAATGGGAAAAACGTGCGTGTCACGAGGAATTGAGACAATTTTCGTAGGCTGTAACTCCCAAACCGCTCGACGGATTTTAAAATCGCTTGGCACATATCTGTTTAGTCATGAAATATTAATGCACACTTTTTTTCAGACCAATCCGACAATTTAAACGGGAAAAATTTGAAAAAGTGCAAGGTTCAGTGCATTTTCTGATCCGAGTTGGCAAATTTGAGATGCTATAACTCCCGAAATAAACGATGGATTTTAAAATCGCTTGTCACATCTCTTTAGTAACTCAAAAATGTGATAAACACGAATTTTCAGACTAATTCGAGATTTGGTTCGGGAAAAATCCGTGAAAGAGGGCGATTTTTTCATTTTTTGACCCATTTAACATGGGAAATCACTTTTCTCCGATACACAAATGGCTCTAACTAAAAACGTTATAGTCCGTCTTTCAAATCGTTCTAGGTATCTGTTAATTATAAGATTATCTAAGTATACATCAATTTAGAACGTGTTTCTACCATAATTAGAGCCGGAATGGCGTTAGGTTTATTGAAAATGTGAAAAACGTGCGTGTCACGAGGAATTGAGACAATTATCGTAGGCTGTAACTCCCAAACCGCTCGATGGATTTTAAAATCGCTTGGCACAAATCTGTTTAGTCATGAAATATTAATGCACACCATTTTTCAAACCAATCCGACAATTTAAACGGGAAAAATTTGAAAAAGTGCAAAGTTCAGTGCATTTTCTGACCCGAGTCTGCAAATTTTAGATGCTATAACTCCCGAACTAAACGATGGATTTTAAAATCGCTTGACACATCTCTTCAGTAACTCAAAAATGTGATATACACGAATTTTCAGACTAATTCGAGATTTGGTTCGGGAAAAATCCCTGAAAGAGTGCGATTTTTTCATTTTTTGACCCATTTAACATGGTAAATCACTTTTCTCCGATACACAAATGGCTCTAACTAGAAACGTTATAGTCCGTCTTTCAAATCGTTCTAGGTACCTGTTAATTATAAGATTATCTAAGTATACAGCAATTTAGAACGTGTTTCTACCATAATTAGAGCCGGAATGGCGTTAGGTTTATTGAAAATGTGAAAAACGTGCGTGTCACGAGGAATTGAGACAACTTTCGTAGTCTGTAACTCCCAAACCGCACGATGGATTTTAAAATCGCTTGTCACATATCTGTTTAGTCATGAAATATTAATGCACACCATTTTTCAGATCAATCCGATAATTTAAACGGGAAAAATTTGAAAAAGTGCAAAGTTCAGTGCATTTTCTGACCCGAGTTGGCAAATTTGAGATGCTATAACTCCCGATATAAGCGATGGATTTTAAAATCGCTTGACACATCTCTTTAGTAACTCAAAAATGTGATATACACGAATTTTCAGACTAATTCGAGATTTGGTTCGGGTAAAATCCGGGAAAGAGTGCGATTTTTTCATTTTTTGACCAATTTAACATGGGAAATCACTTTTCTCCGATACACAAATGGCTCTAACTAAAAACGTTATAGTCCGTCTTTCAAATCGTTTTAGGTATCTGTTAATTATAAGATTATCTAAGTATACAGCAATTTAGAACTTGTTTCTACCATAATTAGAGCCGGAATGGCGTTAGGTTTTGTGAAAATTTGAAATACGTGCGTGCCACGAGGAATTGAGACAATTATCGTAGGCTGTAACTCCCAAACCGCTCGATGGATTTTAAAATCGCTTGGCACATATCTGTTTAGTCATGAAATATTAATGCACACCATTATTCAGACCAATCCGACAATTTAAACGGGAAAAATTTGAAAAAGTGCAAAGTTCAATGCATTTTCTGACTCGAGTTGGCAAATTTGAGATGCTATAACTCCCGAACTAAACGATGGATTTTAAAATCGCTTGACACATCTCTTTAGTAACTCAAAAATGTGATATACACGAATTTTCAGACTAATTCGAGATTTGGTTCGGGAAAAATCCGGGAAAGAGTGCGATTTTTTCATTTTTTGACCCATTTAACATGGGAAATCACTTTTCTCCGATACACAAATGGCTCTAACTACAAACGTTATAGTCCGTCTTTAAATTCGCTCTAGATATCTGTTAAATATAAGATTATCTAAGTATACAGCAATTTAGAACGTGTTTCTACCATAATTAGAGCCGGAATGGCGTTAGGTTTTGTGAAAATTTGAAATACGTGCGTGCCACGAGGAATTGAGACAATTATCGTAGGCTGTAACTCCCAAACCGCTCGATGGATTTTAAAATCGCTTGGCACAAATCTGTTTAGTCATGAAATATTAATGCACACCATTTTTCAAACCAATCCGACAATTTAAACGGGAAAAATTTGAAAAAGTGCAAAGTTCAGTGCATTTTCTGACCCGAGTCTGCAAATTTTAGATGCTATAACTCCCGAACTAAACGATGGATTTTAAAATCGCTTGACACATCTCTTCAGTAACTCAAAAATGTGATATACACGAATTTTCAGACTAATTCGAGATTTGGTTCGGGAAAAATCCCTGAAAGAGTGCGATTTTTTCATTTTTTGACCCATTTAACATGGTAAATCACTTTTCTCCGATACACAAATGGCTCTAACTAGAAACGTTATAGTCCGTCTTTCAAATCGTTCTAGGTATCTGTTAATTATAAGATTATCTAAGTATACATCAATTTAGAACGTGTTTCTAACATAATTAGAGCCAGAATGGCGTTAGGTTTATTGAAAATGTGAAAAACGTGCGTGTAACGAGGAATTGAGACAATTTTCGTAGGCTGTAACTCCCAAACCGCTCGATGGATTTTAAAATCGCTTGGCACATATCTGTTTAGTCATGAAATATTAATGCGCACCATTTTTCAAACCAATCCGACAATTTAAACGGGAAAAATTTGAAAAAGTGCAAAGTTCAGTGCATTTTCAGACCCGAGTCTGCAAATTTGAGATGCTATAACTCCCGAACTAAACGATGGATTTTAAAATCGCTTGACACATCTCTTTAGTAACTCAAAAATGTGATATACACGAATTTTCAGACTAATTCGAGATTTGGTTCGGGAAAAATCCGGGAAAGAGTGCGATTTTTTCATTTTTTGACCCATTTAACATGGGAAATCACTTTTCTCCGATACACAAATGGCTCTAACTACAAACGTTATAGTCCGTCTTTAAATTCGCTCTAGATATCTGTTAAATATAAGATTATCTAAGTATACAGCAATTTAGAACGTGTTTCTACCATAATTAGAGCCGGAATGGCGTTAGGTTTTGTGAAAATTTGAAATACGTGCGTGCCACGAGGAATTGAGACAATTATCGTAGGCTGTAACTCCCAAACCGCACGATGGATTTTAAAATCGCTTGGCACATATCTGTTTAGTCATGAAGTATTAATGCACACCATTTTTCAGACCAATCCGGCAATTTAAACGGGAAAAATTTGAAAAAGTGCAAGGTTCAGTGCATTTTCTGACCCGAGTCTGCCAATTTGAGATGCTATAACTCCCGAACTAAACGATGGATTTTAAAATCGCTTGTCACATCTCTTTAGTAACTCAAAAATGTGATATACACGATTTTTCAGACTAATTCGAGATTTCGTTCGGGAAAAATCCGGGAAAGAGTGCGATTTTTTCATTTTTTGACCCATTTAACATGGGAAATCACTTTTCTCCGATACACAAATGGGTCTAACTAAAAACGTTATAGTCCGTCTTTAAAATCGCTCAAGTTATCTGTTAATTATAAGATTATCTAAGTATACAGCAATTTCGAACGTGTTTCTACCATAATTAGAGCCGGAATGGCGTTAGGTTTTGTGAAAATTTGAAATACGTGCGTGCCACGAGGAATTGAGACAATTATCGTAGGCTGTAACTCCCAAACCGCTCGATGGATTTTAAAATCGCTTGGTACATATCTGTTTAGTCATGAAATATTAATGCACACCATTATACAGACCAATCCGACAATTTAAACGGGAAAAATTTGAAAAAGTGCAAAGTTCAGTGCATTTTCTGACCCGAGTTGGCAAATTTGAGATGCTATAACTCCCGATATAACCGATGGATTTTAAAATCGCTTGACACATCTCTTTAGTAACTCAAAAATGTGATATACACGAATTTTCAGACTAATTCGAGATTTGGTTCGGGAAAAATCCGTGAAAGAGGGCGATTTTTTCATTTTTTGACCCATTTAACATGGGAAATCACTTTTCTCCGATACACAAATGGCTCTAACTAAAAACGTTATAGTCCGTCTTTCAAATCGTTCTAGGTATCTGTTAATTATAAGATTATCTAAGTATACATCAATTTAGAACGTGTTTCCACCATAATTAGAGCCGGAATGGCGTTAGGTTTATTGAAAATGTGAAAAACGTGCGTGTCACGAGGAATTGAGACAATTTTCGTAGGCTGTAACTCCCAAACCGCTCGATGGATTTTAAAATCGCTTGGCACATATCTGTTTAGTCATGAAATATTAATGCACACCATTTTTCAAACCAATCCGACAATTTAAACGGGAAAAATTTGAAAAAGTGCAAAGTTCAGTGCATTTTCTGACCCGAGTCTGCAAATTTGAGATGCTATAACTCCCGAACTAAACGATGGATTTTAAAATCGCTTGACACATCTCTTTAGTAACTCAAAAATGTGATATACACGAATTTTCAGACTAATTCGAGATTTGGTTCGGGAAAAATCCGGGAAAGAGAGCGATTTTTTCATTTTTTGACCCATTTAACATGGTAAATCACTTTTCTCCGATACACAAATGGCTCTAACTAGAAACGTTATAGTCCGTCTTTCAAATCGTTCTAGGTATCTGTTAATTATAAGATTATCTAAGTATACAGCAATTTCGAACGTGTTTCTACCATAATTAGAGCCGGAATGGCGTTAGGTTTAGTGCAAATGGGAAAAACGTGCGTGTCACGAGGAATTGAGACAATTTTCGTAGGCTGTAACTCCCAAACCGCTCGACGGATTTTAAAATCGCTTGGCACATATCTGTTTAGTCATGAAATATTAATGCACACCTTTTTTCAGACCAATCCGACAATTTAAACGGGAAAAATTTGAAAAAGTGCAAGGTTCAGTGCATTTTCTGATCCGAGTTGGCAAATTTGAGATGCTATAACTCCCGAAATAAACGATGGATTTTAAAATCGCTTGTCACATCTCTTTAGTAACTCAAAAATGTGATATACACGAATTTTCAGACTAATTCGAGATTTGATTCGGGAAAAATCCGGGAAAGAGTGCGATTTTTTCATTTTTTGACCCATTTAACATGGGAAATCACTTTTCTCCGATACACAAATGGCTCTAACTAAAAACGTTATAGTCCGTCTTTAAATTCGCTCTAGATATCTGTTAAATATAAGATTATCTAAGTATACAGCAATTTAGAACGTGTTTCTACCATAATTAGAGCCGGAATGGCGTTAGGTTTTGTGAAAATTTGAAATACGTGCGTGCCACGAGGAATTGAGACAATTATCGTAGGCTGTAACTCCCAAACCGCACGATGGATTTTAAAATCGCTTGGCACATATCTGTTTAGTCATGAAGTATTAATGCACACCATTTTTCAGACCAATCCGGCAATTTAAACGGGAAAAATTTGAAAAAGTGCAAGGTTCAGTGCATTTTCTGACCCGAGTCTGCCAATTTGAGATGCTATAACTCCCGAACTAAACGATGGATTTTAAAATCGCTTGTCACATCTCTTTAGTAACTCAAAAATGTGATATACACGATTTTTCAGACTAATTCGAGATTTCGTTCGGGAAAAATCCGGGAAAGAGTGCGATTTTTTCATTTTTTGACCCATTTAACATGGGAAATCACTTTTCTCCGATACACAAATGGGTCTAACTAAAAACGTTATAGTCCGTCTTTAAAATCGCTCAAGTTATCTGTTAATTATAAGATTATCTAAGTATACAGCAATTTCGAACGTGTTTCTACCATAATTAGAGCCGGAATGGCGTTAGGTTTTGTGAAAATTTGAAATACGTGCGTGCCACGAGGAATTGAGACAATTATCGTAGGCTGTAACTCCCAAACCGCTCGATGGATTTTAAAATCGCTTGGTACATATCTGTTTAGTCATGAAATATTAATGCACACCATTATACAGACCAATCCGACAATTTAAACGGGAAAAATTTGAAAAAGTGCAAAGTTCAGTGCATTTTCTGACCCGAGTTGGCAAATTTGAGATGCTATAACTCCCGATATAACCGATGGATTTTAAAATCGCTTGACACATCTCTTTAGTAACTCAAAAATGTGATATACACGAATTTTCAGACTAATTCGAGATTTGGTTCGGGAAAAATCCGTGAAAGAGGGCGATTTTTTCATTTTTTGACCCATTTAACATGGGAAATCACTTTTCTCCGATACACAAATGGCTCTAACTAAAAACGTTATAGTCCGTCTTTCAAATCGTTCTAGGTATCTGTTAATTATAAGATTATCTAAGTATACATCAATTTAGAACGTGTTTCCACCATAATTAGAGCCGGAATGGCGTTAGGTTTATTGAAAATGTGAAAAACGTGCGTGTCACGAGGAATTGAGACAATTTTCGTAGGCTGTAACTCCCAAACCGCTCGATGGATTTTAAAATCGCTTGGCACATATCTGTTTAGTCATGAAATATTAATGCACACCATTTTTCAAACCAATCCGACAATTTAAACGGGAAAAATTTGAAAAAGTGCAAAGTTCAGTGCATTTTCTGACCCGAGTCTGCAAATTTGAGATGCTATAACTCCCGAACTAAACGATGGATTTTAAAATCGCTTGACACATCTCTTTAGTAACTCAAAAATGTGATATACACGAATTTTCAGACTAATTCGAGATTTGGTTCGGGAAAAATCCGGGAAAGAGAGCGATTTTTTCATTTTTTGACCCATTTAACATGGTAAATCACTTTTCTCCGATACACAAATGGCTCTAACTAGAAACGTTATAGTCCGTCTTTCAAATCGTTCTAGGTATCTGTTAATTATAAGATTATCTAAGTATACAGCAATTTCGAACGTGTTTCTACCATAATTAGAGCCGGAATGGCGTTAGGTTTAGTGCAAATGGGAAAAACGTGCGTGTCACGAGGAATTGAGACAATTTTCGTAGGCTGTAACTCCCAAACCGCTCGACGGATTTTAAAATCGCTTGGCACATATCTGTTTAGTCATGAAATATTAATGCACACCTTTTTTCAGACCAATCCGACAATTTAAACGGGAAAAATTTAAAAAAGTGCAAGGTTCAGTGCATTTTCTGATCCGAGTTGGCAAATTTGAGATGCTATAACTCCCGAAATAAACGATGGATTTTAAAATCGCTTGTCACATCTCTTTAGTAACTCAAAAATGTGATATACACGAATTTTCAGACTAATTCGAGATTTGATTCGGGAAAAATCCGGGAAAGAGTGCGATTTTTTCATTTTTTGACCCATTTAACATGGGAAATCACTTTTCTCCGATACACAAATGGCTCTAACTAAAAACGTTATAGTCCGTCTTTCAAATCGTTCTAGGTATCTGTTACTTATAAGATTATCTAAGTATACAGCAATTTCGAACGTGTTTCTACCATAATTAGAGCCGGAATGGCGTTAGGTTTATTGAAAATGTGAAAAACGTGCGTGTCACGAGGAATTGAGACAACTTTCGTAGTCTGTAACTCCCAAACCGCTCGATGGATTTTAAAATCGCTTGGCACATATCTGTTTAGTCATGAAATATTAATGCACACCATTATTCAGACGAATCCGACAATTTAAACGGGAAAAATTTGAAAAAGTGCAAAGTTCAGTGCATTTTCTGACCCGAGTTGGCAAATTTGAGATGCTATAACTCCCGATATAACCGATGGATTTTAAAATCGCTTGACACATCTCTTTAGTAACTCAAAAATGTGATAAACACGAATTTTCAGACTAATTCGAGATTTGGTTCGGGAAAAATCCGTGAAAGAGTGCGATTTTTTCATTTTTTGACCCATTTAACATGGGAAATCACTTTTCTCCGATACACAAATGGCTCTAACTAAAAACGTTATAGTCCGTCTTTCAAATCGTTCTAGGTATCTGTTAATTATAAGATTATCTAAGTATACATCAATTTAGAACGTGTTTCTACCATAATTAGAGCCGGAATGGCGTTAGGTTTATTGAAAATGTGAAAAACGTGCGTGTCACGAGGAATTGAGACAATTATCGTAGGCTGTAACTCCCAAACCGCTCGATGGATTTTAAAATCGCTTGGCACAAATCTGTTTAGTCATGAAATATTAATGCACACCATTTTTCAAACCAATCCGACAATTTAAACGGGAAAAATTTGAAAAAGTGCAAAGTTCAGTGCATTTTCTGACCCGTGTCTGCAAATTTTAGATGCTATAACTCCCGAAATAACCGATGGATTTTAAAATCGCTTGACACATCTCTTCAGTAACTCAAAAATGTGATATACACGAATTTTCAGACTAATTCGAGATTTGGTTCGGGAAAAATCCCTGAAAGAGTGCGATTTTTTCATTTTTTGACCCATTTAACATGGTAAATCACTTTTCTCCGATACACAAATGGCTCTAACTAGAAACGTTATAGTCCGTCTTTCAAATCGTTCTAGGTATCTGTTAATTATAAGATTATCTAAGTATACATCAATTTAGAACGTGTTTCTAACATAATTAGAGCCAGAATGGCGTTAGGTTTATTGAAAATGTGAAAAACGTGCGTGTAACGAGGAATTGAGACAATTTTCGTAGGCTGTAACTCCCAAACCGCTCGATGGATTTTAAAATCGCTTGGCACATATCTGTTTAGTCATGAAATATTAATGCGCACCATTTTTCAAACCAATCCGACAATTTAAACGGGAAAAATTTGAAAAAGTGCAAAGTTCAGTGCATTTTCAGACCCGAGTCTGCAAATTTGAGATGCTATAACTCCCGAACTAAACGATGGATTTTAAAATCGCTTGACACATCTCTTTAGTAACTCAAAAATGTGATATACACGAATTTTCAGACTAATTCGAGATATGGTACGGGAAAAATCCGGGAAAGAGTGCGATTTTTTCATTTTTGACCCATTTAACATGGGAAATCACTTTTCTCCGATACACAAATGGCTCTAACTAAAAACGTTATAGTCCGTCTTTCAAATCGTTCTAGGTACCTGTTAATTATAAGATTATCTAAGTATACAGCAATTTAGAACTTGTTTCTACCATAATTAGAGCCGGAATGGCGTTAGGTTTTGTGAAAATTTGAAATACGTGCGTGCCACGAGGAATTGAGACAATTATCGTAGGCTGTAACTCCCAAACCGCTCGATGGATTTTAAAATCGCTTGGCACATATCTGTTTAGTCATGAAATATTAATGCACACCATTATTCAGACCAATCCGACAATTTAAACGGGAAAAATTTGAAAAAGTGCAAAGTTCAATGCATTTTCTGACTCGAGTTGGCAAATTTGAGATGCTATAACTCCCGAAATAACCGATGGATTTTAAAATCGCTTGACACATCTCTTTAGTAACTCAAAAATGTGATATACACGAATTTTCAGACTAATTCGAGATTTGGTTCGGGAAAAATCCGGGAAAGAGTGCGATTTTTTCATTTTTTGACCCATTTAACATGGGAAATCACTTTTCTCCGATACACAAATGGCTCTAACTACAAACGTTATAGTCCGTCTTTAAATTCGCTCTAGATATCTGTTAAATATAAGATTATCTAAGTATACAGCAATTTAGAACGTGTTTCTACCATAATTAGAGCCGGAATGGCGTTAGGTTTTGTGAAAATTTGAAATACGTGCGTGCCACGAGGAATTGAGACAATTATCGTAGGCTGTAACTCCCAAACCGCACGATGGATTTTAAAATCGCTTGGCACATATCTGTTTAGTCATGAAGTATTAATGCACACCATTTTTCAGACCAATCCGGCAATTTAAACGGGAAAAATTTGAAAAAGTGCAAGGTTCAGTGCATTTTCTGACCCGAGTCTGCAAATTTGAGATGCTATAACTCCCGAACTAAACTATGGATTTAAAAATCGCTTGGCACATCTCTTTAGTAACTCAAAAATGTGATATACACGAATTTTCAGACTAATTCGAGATTTGGTTCGGAAAAAATCCGGGAAAGAGTGCGATTTTTTCATTTTTTGACCCATTTAACATGGGAAATCACTTTTCTCCGATACACAAATGGCTCTAACTACAAACGTTATAGTCCGTCTTTAAATTCGCTCTAGATATCTGTTAAATATAAGATTATCTAAGTATACAGCAATTTAGAACGTGTTTCTACCATAATTAGAGCCGGAATGGCGTTAGGTTTTGTGAAAATTTGAAATACGTGCGTGCCACGAGGAATTGAGACAATTATCGTAGGCTGTAACTCCCAAACCGCACGATGGATTTTAAAATCGCTTGGCACATATCTGTTTAGTCATGAAGTATTAATGCACACCATTTTTCAGACCAATCCGGCAATTTAAACGGGCAAAATTTGAAAAAGTGCAAGGTTCAGTGCATTTTCTGACCCGAGTCTGCAAATTTGAGATGCTATAACTCCCGAACTAAACGATGGATTTTAAAATCGCTTGTCACATCTCTTTAGTAACTCAAAAATGTGATATACACGATTTTTCAGACTAATTCGAGATTTCGTTCGGGAAAAATCCGGGAAAGAGTGCGATTTTTTCATTTTTTGACCCATTTAACATGGGAAATCACTTTTCTCCGATACACAAATGGGTCTAACTAAAAACGTTATAGTCCGTCTTTAAAATCGCTCAAGTTATCTGTTAATTATAAGATTATCTAAGTATACAGCAATTTCGAACGTGTTTCTACCATAATTAGAGCCGGAATGGCGTTAGGTTTTGTGAAAATTTGAAATACGTGCGTGCCACGAGGAATTGAGACAATTATCGTAGGCTGTAACTCCCAAACCGCTCGATAGATTTTAAAATCGCTTGGCACATATCTGTTTAGTCATGAAATATTAATGCACACCTTTTTTCAGACCAATCCGACAATTTAAACGGGAAAAATTTGAAAAAGTGCAAAGTTCAGTGCATTTTCTGACCCGAGTTGGTAAATTTGAGATGCTATAACTCCCGATATAACCGATGGATTTTAAAATCGCTTGACACATCTCTTTAGTAACTCAAAAATGTGATATACACGAATTTTCAGACTAATTCGAGATTTGGTTCGGGAAAAATCCGGGAAAGAGTGCGATTTTTTCATTTTTTGACCCATTTAACATGGGAAATCACTTTTCTCCGATACACAAATGGCTCTAACTAAAAACGTTATAGTCCGTCTTTCAAATCGTTCTAGGTATCTGTTAAATATAAGATTATCTAAGTATACAGCAATTTAGAACGTGTTTCTACCATAATTAGAGCCGGAATGGCGTTAGGTTTATTGAAAATGTGAAAAACGTGCGTGTCACGAGGAATTGAGACAAATTTCGTAGTCTGTAACTCCCAAACCGCTCGATGGATTTTAAAATCGCTTGGCACATATCTGTTTAGGCATGAAATACTAATGCACACCATTTTTCAGATCAATCCGATAATTTAAACGGGAAAAATTTGAAAAAGTGCAAAGTTCAGTGCATTTTCTGACACGAGTTGGCAAGTTTGAGATGCTATAACTCCCGAAATAAACAATGGATTTTAAAATCGCTTGACACATCTCTTTAGTAACTCAAAAATGTGATATACACGATTTTTCAGACTAATTCGAGATTTGGTTCGGGAAAAATCCGGGAAAGAGTGCGATTTTTTCATTTTTTGACCCATTTAAGGTGGTAAATCACTTTTCTCCGATACACAAATGGCTCTAACTAAAAACGTTATAGTCCGTCTTTAAATTCGCTCTAGGTATCTGTTAATTATAAGATTATCTAAGTATACAGCAATTTCGAACGTGTTTCTACCATAATTAGAGCCGGAATGGCGTTAGGTTTAGTGCAAATGGGAAAAACGTGCGTGTCACGAGGAATTGAGACAATTTTCGTAGGCTGTAACTCCCAAACCGCTCGACGGATTTTAAAATCGCTTGGCACATATCTGTTTAGTCATGAAATATTAATGCACACCTTTTTTCAGACCAATCCGACAATTTAAACGGGAAAAATTTGAAAAAGTGCAAGGTTCAGTGCATTTTCTGACCCGAGTTGGCAAATTTGAGATGCTATAACTCCCGAAATAAACGATGGATTTTAAAATCGCTTGGCACATCTCTTTAGTAACTCAAAAATGTGATATACACGAATTTTCAGACTAATTCGAGATTTGGTTCGGGAAAAATCCGGGAAAGAGTGCGATTTTTTCATTTTTTGACCCATTTAACATGGGAAATCAATTTTCTCCGATACACAAATGGCTCTAACTAAAAACGTTATAGTCCGTCTTTCAAATCGTTCTAGGTATCTGTTAATTATAAGATTATCTAAGTATACAGCAATTTAGAACGTGTTTCTACCATAATTAGAGCCGGAATGGCGTTAGGTTTTGTGAAAATTTGAAATACGTGCGTGCCACGAGGAATTGAGACAATTATCGTAGGCTGTAACTCCCAAACCGCTCGATAGATTTTAAAATCGCTTGGCACATATCTGTTTAGTCATGAAATATTAATGAACACCATTTTTCAAACCAATCCGACAATTTAAACGGGAAAAATTTGAAAAAGTGCAAGGTTCAGTGCATTTTCTGACCCGAGTTGGCAAATCTGAGATGCTATAACTCCCGAAATAAACAATGGATTTTAAAATCGCTTGTCACATCTCTTTAGTAACTCAAAAATGTGATATACACGATTTTTCAGACTAATTCGAGATTTGGTTCGGGAAAAATCCGGGAAAGAGTGCGATTTTTTCATTTTTTGACCCATTTAAGGTGGTAAATCACTTTTCTCCGATACACAAATGGCTCTAACTACAAACGTTATAGTCCGTCTTTAAATTCGCTCTAGATATCTGTTAATTATAAGATTATCTAAGTATACAGCAATTTAGAACGTGTTTCTACCATAATTAGAGCCGGAATGGCGTTAGGTTTTGTGAAAATTTGAAATACGTGCGTGTCACGAGGAATTGAGACAATTTTCGTAGGCTGTAACTCCCAAACCGCACGATGGATTTTAAAATCGCTTTTCACATATCTGTTTAGTCATGAAATATTAATGCACACCTTTTTTCAGACCAATCCGACAATTTAAACGGAAAAAATTTGAAAAAGTGCAAGGTTCAGTGCATTTTCTGACCCGAGTTGGCAAATTTGAGATGCTATAACTCCCGAAATAAACGATGGATTTTAAAATCGCTTGGCACATCTCTTTAGTAACTCAAAAATGTGATATACACGAATTTTCAGACTACTTCGAGATTTGGTTCGGGAAAAATCCGGGAAAGAGTGCGATTTTTTCATTTTTTGACCCATTTAACATGGGAAATCACTTTTCTCCGATACACAAATGGCTCTAACTAAAAACGTTATAGTCCGTCTTTCAAATCGTTCTAGGTATCTGTTAATTATAAGATTATCTAAGTATACAGCAATTTAGAACGTGTTTCTACCATAATTAGAGCCGGAATGGCGTTAGGTTTTGTGAAAATTTGAAATACGTGCGTGCCACGAGGAATTGAGACAATTATCGTAGGCTGTAACTCCCAAACCGCTCGATGGATTTTAAAATCGCTTGGCACATATCTGTTTAGTCATGAAATATTAATGCACACCATTATTCAGACCAATCCGACAATTTAAACGGGAAAAATTTGAAAAAGTGCAAAGTTCAATGCATTTTCTGACTCGAGTTGGCAAATTTGAGATGCTATAACTCCCGAAATAACCGATGGATTTTAAAATCGCTTGACACATCTCTTTAGTAACTCAAAAATGTGATATACACGAATTTTCAGACTAATTCGAGATTTGGTTCGGGAAAAATCCGGGAAAGAGTGCGATTTTTTCATTTTTTGACCCATTTAACATGGGAAATCACTTTTCTCCGATACACAAATGGCTCTAACTACAAACGTTATAGTCCGTCTTTAAATTCGCTCTAGATATCTGTTAATTATAAGATTATCTAAGTATACAGCAATTTAGAACGTGTTTCTACCATAATTAGAGCCGGAATGGCGTTAGGTTTTGTGAAAATTTGAAATACGTGCGTGCCACGAGGAATTGAGACAATTATCGTAGGCTGTAACTCCCAAACCGCACGATGGATTTTAAAATCGCTTGGCACATATCTGTTTAGTCATGAAGTATTAATGCACACCATTTTTCAGACCAATCCGGCAATTTAAACGGGAAAAATTTGAAAAAGTGCAAGGTTCAGTGCATTTTCTGACCCGAGTCTGCAAATTTGAGATGCTATAACTCCCGAACTAAACGATGGATTTTAAAATCGCTTGTCACATCTCTTTAGTAACTCAAAAATGTGATATACACGATTTTTCAGACTAATTCGAGATTTCGTTCGGGAAAAATCCGGGAAAGAGTGCGATTTTTTCATTTTTTGACCCATTTAACATGGGAAATCACTTTTCTCCGATACACAAATGGGTCTAACTAAAAACGTTATAGTCCGTCTTTAAAATCGCTCAAGTTATCTGTTAATTATAAGATTATCTAAGTATACAGCAATTTCGAACGTGTTTCTACCATAATTAGAGCCGGAATGGCGTTAGGTTTTGTGAAAATTTGAAATACGTGCGTGCCACGAGGAATTGAGACAATTATCGTAGGCTGTAACTCCCAAACCGCTCGATAGATTTTAAAATCGCTTGGCACATATCTGTTTAGTCATGAAATATTAATGCACACCTTTTTTCAGACCAATCCGACAATTTAAACGGGAAAAATTTGAAAAAGTGCAAAGTTCAGTGCATTTTCTGACCCGAGTTGGTAAATTTGAGATGCTATAACTCCCGATATAACCGATGGATTTTAAAATCGCTTGACACATCTCTTTAGTAACTCAAAAATGTGATATACACGAATTTTCAGACTAATTCGAGATTTGGTTCGGGAAAAATCCGGGAAAGAGTGCGATTTTTTCATTTTTTGACCCATTTAACATGGGAAATCACTTTTCTCCGATACACAAATGGCTCTAACTAAAAACGTTATAGTCCGTCTTTCAAATCGTTCTAGGTATCTGTTAAATATAAGATTATCTAAGTATACAGCAATTTAGAACGTGTTTCTACCATAATTAGAGCCGGAATGGCGTTAGGTTTATTGAAAATGTGAAAAACGTGCGTGTCACGAGGAATTGAGACAAATTTCGTAGTCTGTAACTCCCAAACCGCTCGATGGATTTTAAAATCGCTTGGCACATATCTGTTTAGGCATGAAATACTAATGCACACCATTTTTCAGATCAATCCGATAATTTAAACGGGAAAAATTTGAAAAAGTGCAAAGTTCAGTGCATTTTCTGACACGAGTTGGCAAGTTTGAGATGCTATAACTCCCGAAATAAACAATGGATTTTAAAATCGCTTGACACATCTCTTTAGTAACTCAAAAATGTGATATACACGATTTTTCAGACTAATTCGAGATTTGGTTCGGGAAAAATCCGGGAAAGAGTGCGATTTTTTCATTTTTTGACCCATTTAAGGTGGTAAATCACTTTTCTCCGATACACAAATGGCTCTAACTAAAAACGTTATAGTCCGTCTTTAAATTCGCTCTAGGTATCTGTTAATTATAAGATTATCTAAGTATACAGCAATTTCGAACGTGTTTCTATCATAATTAGAGCCGGAATGGCGTTAGGTTTAGTGCAAATGGGAAAAACGTGCGTGTCACGAGGAATTGAGACAATTTTCGTAGGCTGTAACTCCCAAACCGCTCGACGGATTTTAAAATCGCTTGGCACATATCTGTTTAGTCATGAAATATTAATGCACACCTTTTTTCAGACCAATCCGACAATTTAAACGGGAAAAATTTGAAAAAGTGCAAGGTTCAGTGCATTTTCTGACCCGAGTTGGCAAATTTGAGATGCTATAACTCCCGAAATAAACGATGGATTTTAAAATCGCTTGGCACATCTCTTTAGTAACTCAAAAATGTGATATACACGAATTTTCAGACTAATTCGAGATTTGGTTCGGGAAAAATCCGGGAAAGAGTGCGATTTTTTCATTTTTTGACCCATTTAACATGGGAAATCAATTTTCTCCGATACACAAATGGCTCTAACTAAAAACGTTATAGTCCGTCTTTCAAATCGTTCTAGGTATCTGTTAATTATAAGATTATCTAAGTATACAGCAATTTAGAACGTGTTTCTACCATAATTAGAGCCGGAATGGCGTTAGGTTTTGTGAAAATTTGAAATACGTGCGTGCCACGAGGAATTGAGACAATTATCGTAGGCTGTAACTCCCAAACCGCTCGATAGATTTTAAAA
This sequence comes from Meta bourneti, assembly GCA_933210815.1. Lineage (NCBI taxonomy): Eukaryota > Metazoa > Arthropoda > Arachnida > Araneae > Tetragnathidae > Meta > Meta bourneti. The sequence continues at coordinate 90,074,957 of OW119930.1, read as the reverse complement.
TCGCTTGGCACATATCTGTTTAGTCATGAAATATTAATGAACACCATTTTTCAAACCAATCCGACAATTTAAACGGGAAAAATTTGAAAAAGTGCAAGGTTCAGTGCATTTTCTGACCCGAGTTGGCAAATCTGAGATGCTATAACTCCCGAAATAAACAATGGATTTTAAAATCGCTTGTCACATCTCTTTAGTAACTCAAAAATGTGATATACACGATTTTTCAGACTAATTCGAGATTTGGTTCGGGAAAAATCCGGGAAAGAGTGCGATTTTTTCATTTTTTGACCCATTTAAGGTGGTAAATCACTTTTCTCCGATACACAAATGGCTCTAACTACAAACGTTATAGTCCGTCTTTAAATTCGCTCTAGATATCTGTTAATTATAAGATTATCTAAGTATACAGCAATTTAGAACGTGTTTCTACCATAATTAGAGCCGGAATGGCGTTAGGTTTTGTGAAAATTTGAAATACGTGCGTGTCACGAGGAATTGAGACAATTTTCGTAGGCTGTAACTCCCAAACCGCACGATGGATTTTAAAATCGCTTGGCACATATCTGTTTAGTCATGAAATATTAATGCACACCTTTTTTCAGACCAATCCGACAATTTAAACGGAAAAAATTTGAAAAAGTGCAAGGTTCAGTGCATTTTCTGACCCGAGTTGGCAAATTTGAGATGCTATAACTCCCGAAATAAACGATGGATTTTAAAATCGCTTGGCACATCTCTTTAGTAACTCAAAAATGTGATATACACGAATTTTCAGACTAATTCGAGATTTGGTTCGGGAAAAATCCGGGAAAGAGTGCGATTTTTTCATTTTTTGACCCATTTAACATGGGAAATCACTTTTCTCCGATACACAAATGGCTCTAACTAAAAACGTTATAGTCCGTCTTTCAAATCGTTCTAGGTATCTGTTAATTATAAGATTATCTAAGTATACAGCAATTTAGAACGTGTTTCTACCATAATTAGAGCCGGAATGGAGTTAGGTTTTGTGAAAATTTGAAATACGTGCGTGCCACGAGGAATTGAGACAATTATCGTAGGCTGTAACTCCCAAACCGCTCGATAGATTTTAAAATCGCTTGGCACATATCTGTTTAGTCATGAAATATTAATGAACACCATTTTTCAAACCAATCCGACAATTTAAACGGGAAAAATTTGAAAAAGTGCAAGGTTCAGTGCATTTTCTGACCCGAGTTGGCAAATTTGAGATGCTATAACTCTCGAAATAAACGATGGATTTTAAAATCGCTTGTCACATCTCTTTAGTAACTCAAAAATGTGATATACACGAATTTTCAGACTAATTCGAGATTTGGTTCGGGAAAAATCCGGGAAAGAGTGCGATTTTTTCATTTTTTGACCCATTTAACATGGGAAATCACTTTTCTCCGATACACAAATGGCTCTAACTAAAAACGTTATAGTCCGTCTTTCAAATCGTTCTAGGTATCTGTTAATTATAAGATTATCTAAGTATACAGCAATTTAGAACGTGTTTCTACCATAATTAGAGCCGGAATGGCGTTAGGTTTAGTGAAAATGTGAAAAACGTGCGTGTCACGAGGAATTGAGACAAATTTCGTAGGCTGTAACTCCCAAACCGCTCGATGGATTTTAAAATCGCTTAGCACATATCTGTTTAGTCATGTAATATTAATGCACACCATTTTTCAAACCAATCCGACAATTTAAACGGGAAAAATTTGAAAAAGTGCAAAGTTCAGTGCATTTTCTGACCCGAGTCTGCAAATTTGAGATGCTATAACTCCCGAACTAAACGATGGATTTTAAAATCGCTTGTCACATCTCTTTAGTAACTGAAAAATGTGATATACACGAATTTTCAGACTAATTGGAGATTTGGTTTGGGAAAAATCCGGGAAAGAGTGCGATTTTTTTATTTTTTGACCCATTTAACATGGGAAATCACTTTTCTCCGATACACAAATGGCTCTAACTAAAAACGTTATAGTCCGTCTTTAAATTCGCTCTAGGTATCTGTTAATTATAAGATTATCTAAGTATACAGCAATTTCGAACGTGTTTCTACCATAATTAGAGCCGGAATGGCGTTAGGTTTAGTGCAAATGGGAAAAACGTGCGTGTCACGAGGAATTGAGACAATTTTCGTAGGCTGTAACTCCCAAACCGCTCGATGGATTTTAAAATCGCTTGGCACACATCTGTTTAGTCATGAAATATTAATGCACACCTTTTTTCAGACCAATCCGACAATTTAAACGGGAAAAATTTGATAAAGTGCAAGGTTTAGTGCATTTTCTGACCTGAGTTGGCAAATTTGAGATGCTATAACTCCCGAACTAAACTATGGATTTTAAAATCGCTTGGCACATCTCTTTAGTAACTCAAAAATGTGATATACACGAATTTTCAGACTAATTCGAGATTTGGTTCGGGTAAAATCCGGGAAAGAGTGCGATTTTTTCATTTTTTGACCAATTTAACATGGGAAATCACTTTTCTCCGATACACAAATTGCTCTCACTACAAACGTTATAGTCCGTCTTTAAATTCGCTCTAGGTATCTGTTAATTATAAGATTATCTAAGTATACAGCAATTTAGAACGTGTTTCTACCATAATTAGAGCCGGAATGGCGTTAGGTTTTGTGAAAATTTGAAATACGTGCGTGCCACGAGGAATTGGGACAATTATCGTAGGCTGTAACTCCCAAACCGCTCGATAGATTTTAAAATCGCTTGGCACATATCTGTTTAGTCATGAAATATTAATGCACACCATTTTTCAGACCAATCCGACAATTTAAACGGCAAAAATTTGAAAAAGTGCAAAGTTCAGTGCATTTTCTGAACCGAGTTGGCAAATTTGAGATGCTATAACTCCCGAAATAAACGATGGATTTTATAATCGCTTGTCACATCTCTTTAGTAACTCAAAAATGTGATATATACGAATTTTCAGACTAATTCGAGATTTGGTTCGGGTAAAATCCGGGAAAGAGTGCGATTTTTTCATTTTTTGACCAATTTAACATGGGAAATCACTTTTCTCCGATACACAAATGGCGCTAACTAAAAACGTTATAGTCCGTCTTTCAAATCGTTCTAGGTATCTGTTTATTATAAGATTATCTAAGTATACAGCAATTTAGAACGTGTTTCTACCATAATTAGAGCCGGAATGGCGTTAGGTTTATTGAAAATGTGAAAAACGTGCTTATCGCGAGGAATTGAGACAAATTTCGTAGGCTGTAACTCCCAAACCGCTCGATGGATTTTAAAATCGCTTGGCACATATCTGTTTAGTCATGAAATATTAATGCACACCATTTTGCAAACCAATCCGACAATTTAAACGGGAAAAATTTGGAAAAGTGCAAAGTTCAGTGCATTTCCTGACCCGAGTCTGCAAATTTGAGATGCTATAACTCCCGAAATAACCGATGGATTTTAAAATCGCTTGTCACATCTCTTTAGTAACTCAAAAATGTGATATACACGAATTTACAGACAAATTCGAGATTTGGTTCGGGAAGAATCCGTGAAAGAGGGCGATTTTTTCATTTTTTGACCCATTTAACATGGGAAACCACTTTTCTCCGATACACAAATGGCTCTAACTAAAAACGTTATAGTCCCTCTTTAAAATCGCTCGAGGTATCTGTTAGGTATAAGATTATCTAAGTATACAGCAATTTCGAACGTGTTTCTACCATAATTAGAGCCGGAATGGCGTTAGGTTTAGTGCAAATGGGAAAAACGTGCGTGTCACGAGGAATTGAGACAACTTTCGTAGTCTAACTCCCAAACCGCTCGATGGATTTTAAAATCGCTTGGCACATATCTGTTTAGTCATAAAATATTAATGCATACCTTTTTTCAGACCAATCCGACAATTTAAACGGGAAAAATTTGAAAAAGTGCAAAGTTCAGTGCATTTTCTGACCCGAGTTGGCAAATTTGAGATGCTATAACTCCCGAAATAAACGATGGATTTTAAAATCGCTTGGCACATCTCTTTAGTAACTCAAAAATGTGATATACACGAATTTTCAGACTAATTCGAGATTTGGTTCGGGAAAAATCCGGGAAAGAGTGCGATTTTTTCATTTTTTGACCCATTTAACATGGGAAATCACTTTTCTCCGATACACAAATGGCTCTAACTAAAAACGTTATAGTCCCTCTTTAAAATCGCTCGAGGTATCTGTTAGGTATAAGATTATCTAAGTATACAGCAATTTCGAACGTGTTTCTACCATAATTAGAGCCGGAATGGCGTTAGGTTTAGTGCAAATGGGAAAAACGTGCGTGTCACGAGGAATTGAGACAATTTTCGTAGGCTGTAACTCCCAAACCGCTCGACGGATTTTAAAATCGCTTAGCACATATCTGTTTAGTCATGAAATATTAATGCACACCTTTTTTCAGACCAATCCGACAATTTAAACGGGAAAAATTTGAAAAAGTGCAAGGTTCAGTGCATTTTCTGACCCGAGTTGGCAAATTTGAGATGCTATAACTCCCGAAATAAACGATGGATTTTAAAATCGCTTGTCACATCTCTTTAGTAACTCAAAAATGTGACATACACGAATTTTCAGACTAATTCGAGATTTGGTTGGGGTAAAATCCGGGAAAGAGTGCGATTTTTTCATTTTTTGACCCATTTAACATGGGAAATCACTTTTCTCCGATACACAAATGGCTCTAACTAAAAACGTTATAGTCCGTCTTTCAAATCGTTCTAGGTATCTGTTAATTATAAGATTATCTAAGTATACAGCAATTTAGAACGTGTTTCTACCATAATTAGAGCCGGAATGGCGTTAGGTTTTGTGAAAATTTGAAATACGTGCGTGTCACGAGGAATTGAGACAATTTTCGTAGGCTGTAACTCCCAAACCGCACGATGGATTTTAAAATCGCTTGGCACATATCTGTTTAGTCATGAAATATTAATGCACACCTTTTTTCAGACCAATCCGACAATTTAAACGGAAAAAATTTGAAAAAGTGCAAGGTTCAGTGCATTTTCTGACCCGAGTTGGCAAATTTGAGATGCTATAACTCCCGAAATAAACGATGGATTTTAAAATCGCTTGGCACATCTCTTTAGTAACTCAAAAATGTGATATACACGAATTTTCAGACTAATTCGAGATTTGGTTCGGGAAAAATCCGGGAAAGAGTGCGATTTTTTCATTTTTTGACCCATTTAACATGGGAAATCACTTTTCTCCGATACATAAATGGCTCTAACTAAAAACGTTATAGTCCGTCTTTCAAATCGTTCTAGGTATCTGTTAATTATAAGATTATCTAAGTATACAGCAATTTAGAACGTGTTTCTACCATAATTAGAGCCGGAATGGCGTTAGGTTTTGTGAAAATTTGAAATACGTGCGTGCCACGAGGAATTGAGACAATTATCGTAGGCTGTAACTCCCAAACCGCTCGATAGATTTTAAAATCGCTTGGCACATATCTGTTTAGTCATGAAATATTAATGAACACCATTTTTCAAACCAATCCGACAATTTAAACGGGAAAAATTTGAAAAAGTGCAAGGTTCAGTGCATTTTCTGACCCGAGTTGGCAAATTTGAGATGCTATAACTCCCGAAATAAACGATGGATTTTAAAATCGCTTGTCACATCTCTTTAGTAACTCAAAAATGTGATATACACGAATTTTCAGACTAATTCGAGATTTGGTTCGGGAAAAATCCGGGAAAGAGTGCGATTTTTTCATTTTTTGACCCATTTAACATGGGAAATCACTTTTCTCCGATACACAAATGGCTCTAACTAAAAACGTTATAGTCCGTCTTTCAAATCGTTCTAGGTATCTGTTAATTATAAGATTATCTAAGTATACAGCAATTTAGAACGTGTTTCTACCATAATTAGAGCCGGAATGGCGTTAGGTTTAGTGAAAATGTGAAAAACGTGCGTGTCACGAGGAATTGAGACAAATTTCGTAGGCTGTAACTCCCAAACCGCTCGATGGATTTTAAAATCGCTTGGCACATATCTGTTTAGTCATGAAATATTAATGCACACCATTATTCAGACCAATCCGACAATTTAAACGGGAAAAATTTGAAAAAGTGCAAAGTTCAGTGCATTTTCTGACCCGAGTCTGCAAATTTGAGATGCTATAACTCCCGAACTAAACGATGGATTTTAAAATCGCTTGTCACATCTCTTTAGTAACTGAAAAATGTGATATACACGAATTTTCAGACTAATTGGAGATTTGGTTTGGGAAAAATCCGGGAAAGAGTGCGATTTTTTTATTTTTTGACCCATTTAACATGGGAAATCACTTTTCTCCGATACACAAATGGCTCTAACTAAAAACGTTATAGTCCGTCTTTAAATTCGCTCTAGGTATCTGTTAATTATAAGATTATCTAAGTATACAGCAATTTCGAACGTGTTTCTACCATAATTAGAGCCGGAATGGCGTTAGGTTTAGTGCAAATGGGAAAAACGTGCGTGTCACGAGGAATTGAGACAATTTTCGTAGGCTGTAACTCCCAAACCGCTCGATGGATTTTAAAATCGCTTGGCACACATCTGTTTAGTCATGAAATATTAATGCACACCTTTTTTCAGACCAATCCGACAATTTAAACGGGAAAAATTTGATAAAGTGCAAGGTTTAGTGCATTTTCTGACCCGAGTTGGCAAATTTGAGATGCTATAACTCCCGAACTAAACTATGGATTTTAAAATCGCTTGGCACATCTCTTTAGTAACTCAAAAATGTGATATACACGAATTTTCAGACTAATTCGAGATTTGGTTCGGGTAAAATCCGGGAAAGAGTGCGATTTTTTCATTTTTTGACCAATTTAACATGGGAAATCACTTTTCTCCGATACACAAATTGCTCTCACTACAAACGTTATAGTCCGTCTTTAAATTCGCTCTAGGTATCTGTTAATTATAAGATTATCTAAGTATACAGCAATTTAGAACGTGTTTCTACCATAATTAGAGCCGGAATGGCGTTAGGTTTTGTGAAAATTTGAAATACGTGCGTGCCACGAGGAATTGGGACAATTATCGTAGGCTGTAACTCCCAAACCGCTCGATAGATTTTAAAATCGCTTGGCACATATCTGTTTAGTCATGAAATATTAATGCACACCATTTTTCAGACCAATCCGACAATTTAAACGGCAAAAATTTGAAAAAGTGCAAAGTTCAGTGCATTTTCTGACCCGAGTTGGCAAATTTGAGATGCTATAACTCCCGAAATAAACGATGGATTTTATAATCGCTTGTCACATCTCTTTAGTAACTCAAAAATATGATATATACGAATTTTCAGACTAATTCGAGATTTGGTTCGGGTAAAATCCGGGAAAGAGTGCGATTTTTTCATTTTTTGACCAATTTAACATGGGAAATCACTTTTCTCCGATACACAAATGGCGCTAACTAAAAACGTTATAGTCCGTCTTTCAAATCGTTCTAGGTATCTGTTTATTATAAGATTATCTAAGTATACAGCAATTTAGAACGTGTTTCTACCATAATTAGAGCCGGAATGGCGTTAGGTTTATTGAAAATGTGTAAAACGTGCGTGTCACGAGGAATTGAGACAACTTTCGTAGTCTAACTCCCAAACCGCTCGATGGATTTTAAAATCGCTTGGCACATATCTGTTTAGTCATAAAATATTAATGCATACCTTTTTTCAGACCAATCCGACAATTTAAGGTGTCCGACTACCTTCGGAAAGGATTTTTTGAAATAATTTGAAATTTGACTTTTTTTGTGCATTATATTATAGAATATGGTTAAAAACTTAGAGAATAACATATAAAAAAAATAATTAATAATTTTTTTAAAATTTAAACCCCAAAAAGGGGTGAAAAATAGACAAAAACTAGCACCACCGCAAAACATGATAACTTAAATTTAAATTAAGATATTCTTATTTTGTAAATTTTATTTTGAAGATTGAAACCTCCTTTAGGGAATGTACCTCTCACATCATTGTAAACCAGTTCTTTTAAAAACTGGAGAGGTTCAAGTACAACCAAGAAGAAAATCTTCCATAAATTATAGCAACGCATAACTTTTATAATTAAAAATAAAAAAACTAATTAATGCACAATTACAGAAGTGGTACATTCCCTTTATAAACTCTTTGAAAGTATTCCTACCAAATTTCATAACATTTGAAGCATAACTTTTTGAGTTTTCATGTTTTGCGTAAAAGCAAAATTCTAAAATGTCAATTTCAAGAAAAAGCTAAAAACAAAATTCAATAATGAATCTTACCTTTAAATGGAAAATGTAGCTCTAAAATGATCCTGATTTATAAAGATCACCTTCTATAGAAGTTAAATCAACTACTTTTTTTTTCCTAATTGCCCTCAAAACCTTCCTGCGCTTCTTTGAAACGGGTGTTGTATGGCGCTTGGAATCACTGATTCTAATGCGATCCAAACTTTGGTAACCTTTTAATGTGAAGTAACCAAGATTTTCAATGTTCATCTTGCTTAAAACACTGGTGCAACCCTCAAATCCATCATTATATTGTATTACTGCACCATAAGCCCCTAATTTTACAGTTTTTAGGCTGACGAAAACCTCCTTCGGAACTCTCTGCCAAATAACACCATTGAAACTTTCATTGGCATTTTGAGTTTTGCCATGCAGACACTTATTCAAAAGTTCTCTGGTGCAAAGCTCTAAATACACTGGTTTGACTACATTTAAAATATTGTTGGGCAAACCAGAATGCTTGAGCTTTTCTGGTTCTTTCCCTTCGCTTACAGCTCGCTGGTAATAGCACCAACTGTCTACACCAATAGGGCACTGGCCATGCATCGGTTTCTTTGGTGATGAAGCACAATGAAACAAAGCTGCAATTACATTTTGCTGCATCATTTGTAAGTTGCCCACGTTAGAGCGAATCGCAATGCCATAATAATTTTGTAGTCTGTCGATAAAGACATCTGATAACTTGCCTTTACCAGACAGACCTTTGGTTTTGCTTTTCAATTTTCGCAGACGTGTACCCACCCGTTTTTGAATGTGCCCAATGCATTCCAGTTTTGAAACACTTTTTTCGCCATATGTGTTTTGGACGCACAAATAGCCTTTAGAATCCCCATCACCGTAGTATTTCGTGTACTTCAGCTTCCGAGTGCTCACTGACCTCTTGAAAATTCTGTCGACACCAACAGTTTCCATCTTTGCTGATGACCCTTTAAAATTGCACTGGCATATATGGTCAGCTTCCTGTGATTCAAATGACGGGTTTCTCTTCAGTTTCTGTAATCTTTTGCAAATTCTGCAGTATGAGGACATGACTTCTAAATCGAAAACCTTTCCCGTGTCAATTGAAATGGCAGCAACACAACCATTCAAAGAAGTGTACCCTCTACGCTGCCACGTTCCATCTACAGACACGCCGCATTCACTGTCTTCTCCCTTTGAACCAACTTCATCAGCTGCTTTTAACATTGAAGATTCAGCAACCTCGGACACAACTTTCAAGAGTTTCTCTTCATGGATGTTATACGCAGCTTTAGAAATTGGTGGCAAATTCAGCGTGGTGCACAGTTTATACGCTGAAGAAAATCCCTTTCCAATCTGCCTCATCCCATAAACTATTCTAGAGTTCACTTCAGGTACATTTTTGTTCTTTTTGGAGGAGGCAAAGCCTTTTACAAAATCACAATTGTGACATTTCAAAGAGAAGTGTGAGCACAATCCATACCTGGAGTCTTCAACTAAATGCAAACCAGAAGCAAAGCATTTGGGACATGGAAGCACCAAAAATATATCTATTAAAGTTTCCAGGTCGAAAATCCGATTACCACACAGTTCCTCATTCAAAACTTCGAATTTGGAAGAGCTAGATGCTTGCAGTTTTGAAGCACTGGCTGTGCACACTGGATCTTCAAGACTGTTAGTCTTCAGTGTTTTAGAGTGTTGATTACCTTTGAAGTGGTGTTTCTTCTTCCTGGCAATACTCTTTCCCATTTTGTAAAGAAAAATCACTTTATGCAAGAAGAATTATCAAGTTGTAGAACTTTTTGAACGCACGATCGAAAATCACGAGTTCAAATTGTGTACAAACTGAAACTCAAGTTTGATGCCAGATTGTGAAGTTAAACATGATTGCCAGATGTATTTTTGTGTAAAAAGTAGTTTTTTAATTAATTTTTTTTAATTAATAAAAAAAAATCCACACTTCAGAGCAAATTTTAACGCTTTAATTTGTTAAAATAAGAATGTAAACAAACTTTTACGTTCACTTCCTGTTTGCAGAAAGGCACTTCCGGTTTTAAAAAGTGTCGACTATGTAGTATTAAAAGACCTGTATCTTACGTTCTATGCATGGTAGGAACAAAATTTAAACAGATTTGGAAAGATAAGAAATCGGGCTTTCATATTATATCAAATTTGGAAAATCGCAATTTCCGCCGAAAATCGCGTTTTAAAGGTAGTCGGATACCTTAAACGGGAAAAATTTGAAAAAGTGCAAAGTTCAGTGCATTTTCTGACCCGAGTTGGCAAATTTGAGATGCTATAACTCCCGAAATAAACGATGGATTTTAAAATCGCTTGGCACATCTCTTTAGTAACTCAAAAATGTGATATACACGAATTTTCAGACTAATTCGAGATTTGGTTCGGGTAAAATCCGGGAAAGAGTGCAATTTTTTCATTTTTTGACCAATTTAACATGGGAAATCACTTTTCTCCGATACACAAATGGCTCTAACTAAAAACCTTATAGTCCCTCTTTAAAATCGCTCGAGGTATCTGTTAGTTATAGGATTATCTAAGTATACAGCAATTTAAAACGTGTTTCTATCATAATTACAGGCGAAATGGCGTTAGGATTAGTGAAAATGTTAAAAACGTGCTTATCGCGAGGAATTGAGACAAATTTCGTAGGCTGTAACTCCCAAACCGCTCGATGGATTTTAAAATCGCTTGGCACATATCTGTTTAGTCATGAAATATTAATGCACACCATTTTGCAAACCAATCCGACAATTTAAACGGGAAAAATTTGGAAAAGTGCAAAGTTCAGTGCATTTCCTGACCCGAGTCTGCAAATTTGAGATGCTATAACTCCCGAAATAACCGATGGATTTTAAAATCGCTTGTCACATCTCTTTAGTAACTCAAAAATGTGATATACACGAATTTACAGACAAATTCGAGATTTGGTTCGGGAAGAATCCGTGAAAGAGGGCGATTTTTTCATTTTTTGACCCATTTAACATGGGAAACCACTTTTCTCCGATACACAAATGGCTCTAACTAAAAACGTTATAGTCCCTCTTTAAAATCGCTCGAGGTATCTGTTAGGTATAAGATTATCTAAGTATACAGCAATTTCGAACGTGTTTCTACCATAATTAGAGCCGGAATGGCGTTAGGTTTAGTGCAAATGGGAAAAACGTGCGTGTCACGAGGAATTGAGACAACTTTCGTAGTCTAACTCCCAAACCGCTCGATGGATTTTAAAATCGCTTGGCACATATCTGTTTAGTCATAAAATATTAATGCATACCTTTTTTCAGACCAATCCGACAATTTAAACGGGAAAAATTTGAAAAAGTGCAAAGTTCAGTGCATTTTCTGACCCGAGTTGGCAAATTTGAGATGCTATAACTCCCGAAATAAACGATGGATTTTAAAATCGCTTGGCACATCTCTTTAGTAACTCAAAAATGTGATATACACGAATTTTCAGACTAATTCGAGATTTGGTTCGGGAAAAATCCGGGAAAGAGTGCGATTTTTTCATTTTTTGACCCATTTAACATGGGAAATCACTTTTCTCCGATACACAAATGGCTCTAACTAAAAACGTTATAGTCCCTCTTTAAAATCGCTCGAGGTATCTGTTAGGTATAAGATTATCTAAGTATACAGCAATTTCGAACGTGTTTCTACCATAATTAGAGCCGGAATGGCGTTAGGTTTAGTGCAAATGGGAAAAACGTGCGTGTCACGAGGAATTGAGACAATTTTCGTAGGCTGTAACTCCCAAACCGCTCGACGGATTTTAAAATCGCTTAGCACATATCTGTTTAGTCATGAAATATTAATGCACACCTTTTTTCAGACCAATCCGACAATTTAAACGGGAAAAATTTGAAAAAGTGCAAGGTTCAGTGCATTTTCTGACCCGAGTTGGCAAATTTGAGATGCTATAACACCCGAAATAAAAGATGGATTTTAAAATCGCTTGTTACATCTCTTTAGTAACTCATAAGTGTGATATACACGAATTTTCAGACTAATTCGAGGTTTGGTTCCGGTAAATCCGGGAAAGAGTGCGATTTTTTCATTTTTTGACCCATTTAACATGGGAAATCACTTTTCTCCGATACACAAATGGCTCTAACTAAAAACGTTATAGTCCCTCTTTAAAATCGCTCAAGGTATCTGTTAATTATAATATTATCTAAGTGTACAGCAATTTAGAACGTGTTTCTACCTTAATTAGAGCCGGAATGGCGTTAGGTTTAGTGAAAAATTGAAATAAGTGCGTGCCACGAGGAATTGAGACAATTTTCGTAGGCTGTAACTCCCAAACCGCTCGAAGGATTTTAAAATCGCTTGGCACATATCTGTTTAGTCATGAAATATTAATGCACACCATTTTTCAGACCTATCCGACAATTTAAACGGGAAAAATTTGAAAAAGTGCAAGGTTCAGTGCATTTTCTGACACGAGTTGGCAAATTTGAGATGCTATAACTCCCGAAATAAACGATGGATTTTAAAATCGCTTGGCACATCTCTTTAGTAACTCAAAAATGTGATATACACGAATTTTCAGACTAATTGGAGATTTGGTTTGGGAAAAATCCGGGAAAGAGTGCGATTTTTTCATTTTTTGACCCATTTAACATGGGAAATCACTTTTCTCCGATACACAAATGGCTCTAACTAAAAACGTTATAGTCCGTCTTTAAATTCGCTCTAGGTTTCTGTTAATTATAAGATTATCTAAGTATACAGCAATTTCGAACGTGTTTCTACCATAATTACAGGCGGAATGGCGTTAGGATTATTGAAAATTTTAAAAACGTTATTATCGCGAGGAATTGAGACAAATTTCGTAGGCTGTAACTCCCAAACCGCTCGATGGATTTTAAAATCGCTTGGCACATATCTGTTTAGTCATGAAATATTAATGCACACCATTATTCAGACCAATCCGACAATTTAAACGGGAAAAATTTGAAAAAGTGCAAAGTTCAGTGCATTTTCTGACCCAAGTTGGCAAATTTGAGATGCTATAACTCCCGAAATAACCGATGGATTTTAAAATCGCTTGTCACATCTCTTTAGTAACTCAAAAATTTGATATACACGAATTTTCAGACTAATTCGAGATTTGGTTCGGGAAAAATCCGTGAAAGAGGGCGATTTTTTCATTTTTTGACCCATTTAACATGGGAAATCACTTTTCTCCGATACACAAATGGCTCTAACTAAAAACGTTATAGTCCCTCTTTAAAATCGCTCGAGGTATCTGTTAGGTATAAGATTATCTAAGTATACAGCAATATAGAACTTGTTTCTACCATAATTAGAGGCGGAATGGCGTTAGGATTAGTGTAAATTTTAAAAACGTGCATATCGCGAGGAATTGAGACAATTTTAGAAGGCTGTAACTCCCAAACCGCTCGATGGATTTTAAAATCGCTTGGCACATATCTGTTTAGTCATGAAATATTAATGCACACCATTATTCAGACCAATCCGACAATTTAAACGGGAAAAATTTGAAAAAGTGCAAAGTTCAGTGCATTTTCTGACCCGAGTCTGCAAATTTGAGATGCTATAACTCCCGAACTAAACGATGGATTTTAAAATCGCTTGACACATCTCTTTAGTAACTCAAAAATGTGATATACACGAATTTTCAGACTAATTCGAGATTTGGTTCGGGAAAAATCCGTGAACGAGGGCGATTTTTTCATTTTTTGACCCATTTAACATGGGAAACCACTTTTCTCCGATACACAAATGGCTCTAACTAAAAACGTTATAGTCCGTCTTTCAAATCGTTCTAGGTATCTGTTAATTATAAGATTATCTAAGTATACAGCAATTTAGAACGTGTTTCTACCATAATTAGAGCCGGAATAGCGTTAGGTTTAGTGAAAATTTGAAATACGTGCGTGCCACGAGGAATTGAGACAATTATCGTAGGCTGTAACTCCCAAACCGCTCGATAGATTTTAAAATCGCTTGGCACATATCTGTTTAGTCATGAAGTATTAATGCACACCATTTTTCAGACCAATCCGGCAATTTAAACGGGAAAAATTTCAAAAAGTGCAAGGTTCAGTGCATTTTCTGACCCGAGTCTGCAAATTTGAGATGCTATAACTCCCGAACTAAACGATGGATTTTAAAATCGCTTGTCACATCTCTTTAGTAACTCAAAAATGTGATATACACGAATTTTCAGACTAATTCGAGATTTCGTTCGGGAAAAATCCGGGAAAGAGAGCGATTTTTTCATTTTTTGACCCATTTAACATGGGAAATCACTTTTCTCCGATACACAAATGGGTCTAACTAAAAACATTATAGTCCGTCTTTAAAATCGCTCAAGTTATCTGTTAATTATAAGATTATCTAAGTATACAGCAATTTAGAACGTGTTTCTACCATAATTAGAGCCGGAATGGCGTTAGGTTTAGTGAAAATGTGAAAAACGTGCGTGTCACGAGGAATTGAGACAAATTTCGTAGGCTGTAACTCCCAAACCGCTCGATGGATTTTAAAATCGCTTGGCACATATCTGTTTAGTCATGAAATATTAATGCACACCATTATTCAGACCAATCCGACAATTTAAACGGGAAAAATTTGAAAAAGTGCAAAGTTCAGTGCATTTTCTGACCCGAGTTGGCAAATTTGAGATGCTATAACTCCCGATATAACCGATGGATTTTAAAATCGCTTGACACATCTCTTTAGTAACTCAAAAATGTGATATACACGAATTTTCAGACGAATTCGATATTTGGTTCGGGAAAAATCCTTGAAAGAGGGCGATTTTTTCATTTTTTGACCCATTTAACATGGGAAATCACTTTTCTCCGATACACAAATGGCTCTAACTAAAAACGTTATAGTCCGTCTTTCAAATCGTTCTAGGTATCTGTTAATTATAAGATTATCTAAGTATACATCAATTTAGAACGTGTTTCTACCATAATTAGAGCCGGAATGGCGTTAGGTTTATTGAAAATGTGAAAAACGTGCGTGTCACGAGGAATTGAGACAATTTTCGTAGGCTGTAACTCCCAAACCGCTCGATGGATTTTAAAATCGCTTGGCACATATCTGTTTAGTCATGAAATATTAATGCACACCATTTTTCAGATCAATCCGATAATTTAAACGGGAAAAATTTGAAAAAGTGCAAAGTTCAGTGCATTTTCTGACCCGAGTTGGCAAATTTGAGATGCTATAACTCCCGATATAAGCGATGGATTTTAAAATCGCTTGACACATCTCTTTAGTAACTCAAAAATGTGATATACACGAATTTTCAGACTAATTCGAGATTTGGTTCGGGTAAAATCCGGGAAAGAGTGCGATTTTTTCATTTTTTGACCCATTTAACATGGGAAATCACTTTTCTCCGATACACAAATGGCTCTAACTAAAAACGTTATAGTCCGTCTTTCAAATCGTTCTAGGTATCTGTTAATTATAAGATTATCTAAGTATACAGCAATTTCGAACGTGTTTCTACCATAATTAGAGCCGGAATGGCGTTAGGTTTATTGAAAATGTGAAAAACGTGCGTGTCACGAGGAATTGAGACAACTTTCGTAGTCTGTAACTCCCAAACCGCTCGATGGATTTTAAAATCGCTTGGCACATATCTGTTTAGTCATGAAATATTAATGCACACCATTTTTCAGATCAATCCGATAATTTAAACGGGAAAAATTTGAAAAAGTGCAAAGTTCAGTGCATTTTCTGACCCGAGTTGGCAAGTTTGAGATGCTATAACTCCCGAACTAAACGATGGATTTTAAAATCGCTTGACACATCTCTTTAGTAACTCAAAAATGTGATATACACGAATTTTCAGACTAATTCGAGATTTGGTTCGGGAAAAATCCGGGAAAGAGTGCGATTTTTTCATTTTTTGACCCATCTGACATGGTAAATCACTTTTCTCCGATACACAAATGGCTCTAACTAAAAACGTTATAGTCCGTCTTTCAAATCGTTCTAGGTATCTGTTAATTATAAGATTATCTAAGTATACATCAATTTAGAACGTGTTTCTACCATAATTAGAGCCGGAATGGCGTTAGGTTTATTGAAAATATGAAAAACGTGCGTGTCACGAGGAATTGAGACAATTTTCGTAGGCTGTAACTCCCAAACCGCTCGATGGATTTTAAAATCGCTTGGCACATATCTGTTTAGTCATGAAATATTAATGCACACCATTTTTCAAACCAATCCGATAATTTAAACGGGAAAAATTTGAAAAAGTGCAAAGTTCAGTGCATTTTCTGACCCGAGTTGGCAAATTTGAGATGCTATAATTCCCGATATAAGCGATGGATTTTAAAATCGCTTGACACATCTCTTTAGTAACTCAAAAATGTGATATACACGAATTTTCAGACTAATTCGAGATTTGGTTCGGGTAAAATCCGGGAAAGAGTGCGATTTTTTCATTTTTTGACCCATTTAACATGGGAAATCACTTTTCTCCGATACACAAATGGCTCTAACTAAAAACGTTATAGTCCGTCTTTCAAATCGTTCTAGGTATCTGTTAATTATAAGATTATCTAAGTATACAGCAATTTCGAACGTGTTTCTACCATAATTAGAGCCGGAATGGCGTTAGGTTTAGTGAAAATGTGAAAAACGTGGGTGTCACGAGGAATTGAGACAAATTTCGTAGGCTGTAACTCCCAAACCGCTCGATGGATTTTAAAATCGCTTGGCACATATCAGTTTAGTCATGAAATATTAATGCACACCATTTTTCAAACCAATCCGACAATTTAAACGGGAAAAATTTGAAAAAGTGCAAAGTTCAGTGCATTTTCTGACCCTAGTCTACAAATTTGAGATGCTATAACTCCCGAACTAAACGATGGATTTTAAAATCGCTTGACACATCTCTTTAGTAACTCAAAAATGTGATATACACGAATTTTCAGACTAATTCGAGATTTGGTTCGGGAAAAATCCGGGAAAGAGTGCGATTTTTTCATTTTTTGACCCATCTGACATGGTAAATCACTTTTCTCCGATACACAAATGGCTCTAACTAAAAACGTTATAGTCCGTCTTTCAAATCGTTCTAGGTATCTGTTAATTATAAGATTATCTAAGTATACATCAATTTAGAACGTGTTTCTACCATAATTAGAGCCGGAATGGCGTTAGGTTTAGTGAAAATGTGAAAAACGTGCGTGTCACGAGGAATTGAGACAATTTTCGTAGGCTGTAACTCCCAAACCGCTCGATGGATTTTAAAATCGCTTGGCACATATCTGTTTAGTCATGAAATATTAATGCACACCATTTTTCAAACCAATCCGATAATTTAAACGGGAAAAATTTGAAAAAGTGCAAAGTTCAGTGCATTTTCTGACCCGAGTTGGCAAATTTGAGATGCTATAATTCCCGATATAAGCGATGGATTTTAAAATCGCTTGACACATCTCTTTAGTAACTCAAAAATGTGATATACACGAATTTTCAGACTAATTCGAGATTTGGTTCGGGTAAAATCCGGGAAAGAGTGCGATTTTTTCATTTTTTGACCCATTTAACATGGGAAATCACTTTTCTCCGATACACAAATGGCTCTAACTAAAAACGTTATAGTCCGTCTTTCAAATCGTTCTAGGTATCTGTTAATTATAAGATTATCTAAGTATACAGCAATTTCGAACGTGTTTCTACCATAATTAGAGCCGGAATGGCGTTAGGTTTATTGAAAATGTGAAAAACGTGCGTGTCACGAGGAATTGAGACAACTTTCGTAGTCTGTAACTCCCAAACCGCTCGATGGATTTTAAAATCGCTTGGCACATATCTGTTTAGTCATGAAATATTAATGCACACCATTTTTCAGATCAATCCGATAATTTAAACGGGAAAAATTTGAAAAAGTGCAAAGTTCAGTGCATTTTCTGACACGAGTTGGCAAGTTTGAGATGCTATAACTCCCGAAATAAACGATGGATTTTAAAATCGCTTGGCACATCTCTTTAGTAACTCAAAAATGTGATATACACGATTTTTCAGACTAATTCGAGATTTCGTTCGGGAAAAATCCGAGAAAGAGTGCGATTTTTTCATTTTTTGACCCATTTAACATGGGAAATCACTTTTCTCCGATACACAAATGGGTCTAAATAAAAACGTTATAGTTCGTCTTTAAAATCGCTCAAGTTATCTGTTAATTATAAGATTATCTAAGTATACAGCAATTTAGAACGTGTTTCTACCATAATTAGAGCCGGAATGGCGTTAGGTTTAGTGAAAATGTGAAAAACGTGCGTGTCACGAGGAATTGAGACAAATTTCGTAGGCTGTAACTCCCAAACCGCTCGATGGATTTTAAAATCGCTTGGCACATATCTGTTTAGTCATGAAATATTAATGCACACCATTATTCAGACCAATCCGACAATTTAAACGGGAAAAATTTGAAAAAGTGCAAAGTTCAGTGCATTTTCTGACCCGAGTTGGCAAATTTGAGATGCTATAACTCCCGATATAACCGATGGATTTTAAAATCGCTTGACACATCTCTTTAGTAACTCAAAAATGTGATATACACGAATTTTCAGACGAATTCGAGATTTGGTTCGGGAAAAATCCTTGAAAGAGGGCGATTTTTTCATTTTTTGACCCATTTAACATGGGAAATCACTTTTCTCCGATACACAAATGGCTCTAACTAAAAACGTTATAGTCCGTCTTTCAAATCGTTCTAGGTATCTGTTAATTATAAGATTATCTAAGTATACATCAATTTAGAACGTGTTTCTACCATAATTATAGCCGGAATGGCGTTAGGTTTATTGAAAATGTGAAAAACGTGCGTGTCACGAGGAATTGAGACAATTTTCGTAGGCTGTAACTCCCAAACCGCTCGATGGATTTTAAAATCGCTTGGCACATATCTGTTTAGTCATGAAATATTAATGCACACCATTTTTCAGATCAATCCGATAATTTAAACGGGAAAAATTTGAAAAAGTGCAAAGTTCAGTGCATTTTCTGACCCGAGTTGGCAAATTTGAGATGCTATAACTCCCGATATAAGCGATGGATTTTAAAATCGCTTGACACATCTCTTTAGTAACTCAAAAATGTGATATACACGAATTTTCAGACTAATTCGAGATTTGGTTCGGGTAAAATCCGGGAAAGAGTGCGATTTTTTCATTTTTTGACCCATTTAACATGGGAAATCACTTTTCTCCGATACACAAATGGCTCTAACTAAAAACGTTATAGTCCGTCTTTCAAATCGTTCTAGGTATCTGTTAATTATAAGATTATCTAAGTATACAGCAATTTCGAACGTGTTTCTACCATAATTAGAGCCGGAATGGCGTTAGGTTTATTGAAAATGTGAAAAACGTGCGTGTCACGAGGAATTGAGACAACTTTCGTAGTCTGTAACTCCCAAACCGCTCGATGGATTTTAAAATCGCTTGGCACATATCTGTTTAGTCATGAAATATTAATGCACACCATTTTTCAGATCAATCCGATAATTTAAACGGGAAAAATTTGAAAAAGTGCAAAGTTCAGTGCATTTTCTGACCCGAGTTGGCAAGTTTGAGATGCTATAACTCCCGAAATAAACGATGGATTTTAAAATCGCTTGTCACATCTCTTTATTAACTCAAAAATGTGATATACACGAATTTTCAGACTAATTCGAGATTTGGTTCGGGTAAAATCCGGGAAAGAGTGCGATTTTTTCATTTTTTGACCAATTTAACATGGGAAATCACTTTTCTCCGATACACAAATGGCTCTAACTAAAAACGTTATAGTCCCTCTTTAAAACCGCTCGAGGTATCTGTTAATTATAAGATTATCTAAGTATACAGCAATTTCGAACGTGTTTCTACCATAATTAGAGCCGGAATGGCGTTAGGTTTAGTGAAAATGTGAAAAACGTGCGTGTCACGAGGAATTGAGACAAATTTCGTAGGCTGTAACTCCCAAACCGCTCGATGGATTTTAAAATCGCTTGGCACATATCAGTTTAGTCATGAAATATTAATGCACACCATTTTTCAAACCAATCCGACAATTTAAACGGGAAAAATTTGAAAAAGTGCAAAGTTCAGTGCATTTTCTGACCCTAGTCTACAAATTTGAGATGCTATAACTCCCGAACTAAACGATGGATTTTAAAATCGCTTGACACATCTCTTTAGTAACTCAAAAATGTGATATACACGAATTTTCAGACTAATTCGAGATTTGGTTCGGGAAAAATCCGGGAAAGAGTGCGATTTTTTCATTTTTTGACCCATCTGACATGGTAAATCACTTTTCTCCGATACACAAATGGCTCTAACTAAAAACGTTATAGTCCGTCTTTCAAATCGTTCTAGGTATCTGTTAATTATAAGATTATCTAAGTATACATCAATTTAGAACGTGTTTCTACCATAATTAGAGCCGGAATGGCGTTAGGTTTAGTGAAAATGTGAAAAACGTGCGTGTCACGAGGAATTGAGACAATTTTCGTAGGCTGTAACTCCCAAACCGCTCGATGGATTTTAAAATCGCTTGGCACATATCTGTTTAGTCATGAAATATTAATGCACGCCATTTTTCAAACCAATCCGATAATTTAAACGGGAAAAATTTGAAAAAGTG
The DNA here is from genome assembly GCA_933210815.1 of Meta bourneti. Lineage (NCBI taxonomy): Eukaryota > Metazoa > Arthropoda > Arachnida > Araneae > Tetragnathidae > Meta > Meta bourneti. Next base: position 90,054,025 of record OW119930.1, on the reverse strand, counting down.
CAAAGTTCAGTGCATTTTCTGACCCGAGTTGGCAAATTTGAGATGCTATAATTCCCGATATAAGCGATGGATTTTAAAATCGCTTGACACATCTCTTTAGTAACTCAAAAATGTGATATACACGAATTTTCAGACTAATTCGAGATTTGGTTCGGGTAAAATCCGGGAAAGAGTGCGATTTTTTCATTTTTTGACCCATTTAACATGGGAAATCACTTTTCTCCGATACACAAATGGCTCTAACTAAAAACGTTATAGTCCGTCTTTCAAATCGTTCTAGGTATCTGTTAATTATAAGATTATCTAAGTATACAGCAATTTCGAACGTGTTTCTACCATAATTAGAGCCGGAATGGCGTTAGGTTTATTGAAAATGTGAGAAACGTGCGTGTCACGAGGAATTGAGACAACTTTCGTAGTCTGTAACTCCCAAACCGCTCGATGGATTTTAAAATCGCTTGGCACATATCTGTTTAGTCATGAAATATTAATGCACACCATTTTTCAGATCAATCCGATAATTTAAACGGGAAAAATTTGAAAAAGTGCAAAGTTCAGTGCATTTTCTGACACGAGTTGGCAAGTTTGAGATGCTATAACTCCCGAAATAAACGATGGATTTTAAAATCGCTTGGCACATCTCTTTAGTAACTCAAAAATGTGATATACACGATTTTTCAGACTAATTCGAGATTTCGTTCGGGAAAAATCCGAGAAAGAGTGCGATTTTTTCATTTTTTGACCCATTTAACATGGGAAATCACTTTTCTCCGATACACAAATGGGTCTAACTAAAAACGTTATAGTCCGTCTTTAAAATCGCTCAAGTTATCTGTTAATTATAAGATTATCTAAGTATACAGCAATTTAGAACGTGTTTCTACCATAATTAGAGCCGGAATGGCGTTAGGTTTAGTGAAAATGTGAAAAACGTGCGTGTCACGAGGAATTGAGACAAATTTCGTAGGCTGTAACTCCCAAACCGCTCGATGGATTTTAAAATCGCTTGGCACATATCTGTTTAGTCATGAAATATTAATGCACACCATTATTCAGACCAATCCGACAATTTAAACGGGAAAAATTTGAAAAAGTGCAAAGTTCAGTGCATTTTCTGACCCGAGTTGACAAATTTGAGATGCTATAACTCCCGATATAACCGATGGATTTTAAAATCGCTTGACACATCTCTTTAGTAACTCAAAAATGTGATATACACGAATTTTCAGACTAATTCGAGATTTGGTTCGGGAAAAATCCGGGAAAGAGTGCGATTTTTTCATTTTTTGACCCATCTGACATGGTAAATCACTTTTCTCCGATACACAAATGGCTCTAACTAAAAACGTTATAGTCCGTCTTTCAAATCGTTCTAGGTATCTGTTAATTATAAGATTATCTAAGTATACATCAATTTAGAACGTGTTTCTACCATAATTAGAGCCGGAATGGCGTTAGGTTTATTGAAAATGTGAAAAACGTGCGGGTCACGAGGAATTGAGACAATTTTCGTAGGCTGTAACTCCCAAACCGCTCGATGGATTTTAAAATCGCTTGGCACATATCTGTTTAGTCATGAAATATTAATGCACACCATTTTTCAAACCAATCCGATAATTTAAACGGGAAAAATTTGAAAAAGTGCAAGGTTCAGTGCATTTTCTGACCCGAGTTGGCAAATTTGAGATGCTATAACTCCCGAACTAAACGATGGATTTTAAAATCGCTTGACACATCTCTTTAGTAACTCAAAAATGTGATATACACGAATTTTCAGACTAATTCGAGATTTGGTTCGGGAAAAATCCGGGAAAGAGTGCGATTTTTTCATTTTTTGACCCATTTAACATGGTAAATCACTTTTCTCCGATACACAAATGGCTCTAACTAGAAACGTTATAGTCCGTCTTTCAAATCGTTCTAGGTATCTGTTAATTATAAGATTATCTAAGTATACAGCAATTTCGAACGTGTTTCTACCATAATTAGAGCCGGAATAGCGTTAGGTTTAGTGCAAATGGGAAAAACGTGCGTGTCACGAGGAATTGAGACAAATTTCGTAGGCTGTAACTCCCAAACCGCTCGATGGATTTTAAAATCGCTTGGCACATATCAGTTTAGTCATGAAATATTAATGCACACCATTTTTCAAACCAATCCGACAATTTAAACGGGAAAAATTTGAAAAAGTGCAAAGTTCAGTGCATTTTCTGACCCTAGTCTACAAATTTGAGATGCTATAACTCCCGAACTAAACGATGGATTTTAAAATCGCTTGACACATCTCTTTAGTAACTCAAAAATGTGATATACACGAATTTTCAGACTAATTCGAGATTTGGTTCGGGAAAAATCCGGGAAAGAGTGCGATTTTTTCATTTTTTGACCCATCTGACATGGTAAATCACTTTTCTCCGATACACAAATGGCTCTAACTAAAAACGTTATAGTCCGTCTTTCAAATCGTTCTAGGTATCTGTTAATTATAAGATTATCTAAGTATACATCAATTTAGAACGTGTTTCTACCATAATTAGAGCCGGAATGGCGTTAGGTTTATTGAAAATGTGAAAAACGTGCGTGTCACGAGGAATTGAGACAATTTTCGTAGGCTGTAACTCCCAAACCGCTCGATGGATTTTAAAATCGCTTGGCACATATCTGTTTAGTCATGAAATATTAATGCACACCATTATTCAGACCAATCCGACAATTTAAACGGGAAAAATTTGAAAAAGTGCAAAGTTCAGTGCATTTTCTGACCCGAGTTGGCAAATTTGAGATGCTATAACTCCCGATATAACCGATGGATTTTAAAATCGCTTGACACATCTCTTTAGTAACTCAAAAATGTGATATACACGAATTTTCAGACGAATTCGAGATTTGGTTCGGGAAAAATCCTTGAAAGAGGGCGATTTTTTCATTTTTTGACCCATTTAACATGGGAAATCACTTTTCTCCGATACACAAATGGCTCTAACTAAAAACGTTATAGTCCGTCTTTCAAATCGTTCTAGGTATCTGTTAATTATAAGATTATCTAAGTATACATCAATTTAGAACGTGTTTCTACCATAATTAGAGCCGGAATGGCGTTAGGTTTATTGAAAATGTGAAAAACGTGCGTGTCACGAGGAATTGAGACAATTTTCGTAGGCTGTAACTCCCAAACCGCTCGATGGATTTTAAAATCGCTTGGCACATATCTGTTTAGTCATGAAATATTAATGCACACCATTTTTCAGATCAATCCGATAATTTAAACGGGAAAAATTTGAAAAAGTGCAAAGTTCAGTGCATTTTCTGACCCGAGTTGGCAAATTTGAGATGCTATAACTCCCGATATAAGCGATGGATTTTAAAATCGCTTGACACATCTCTTTAGTAACTCAAAAATGTGATATACACGAATTTTCAGACTAATTCGAGATTTGGTTCGGGTAAAATCCGGGAAAGAGTGCGATTTTTTCATTTTTTGACCCATTTAACATGGGAAATCACTTTTCTCCGATACACAAATGGCTCTAACTAAAAATGTTATAGTCCGTCTTTCAAATCGTTCTAGGTATCTGTTAATTATAAGATTATCTAAGTATACAGCAATTTCGAACGTGTTTCTACCATAATTAGAGCCGGAATGGCGTTAGGTTTATTGAAAATGTGAAAAACGTGCGTGTCACGAGGAATTGAGACAACTTTCGTAGTCTGTAACTCCCAAACCGCTCGATGGATTTTAAAATCGCTTGGCACATATCTGTTTAGTCATGAAATATTAATGCACACCATTTTTCAGATCAATCCGATAATTTAAACGGGAAAAATTTGAAAAAGTGCAAAGTTCAGTGCATTTTCTGACCCGAGTTGGCAAGTTTGAGATGCTATAACTCCCGAAATAAACGATGGATTTTAAAATCGCTTGTCACATCTCTTTATTAACTCAAAAATGTGATATACACGAATTTTCAGGCTAATTCGAGATTTGGTTCGGGTAAAATCCGGGAAAGAGTGCGATTTTTTCATTTTTTGACCAATTTAACATGGGAAATCACTTTTCTCCGATACACAAATGGCTCTAACTAAAAACGTTATAGTCCGTCTTTCAAATCGTTCTAGGTATCTGTTAATTATAAGATTATCTAAGTATACATCAATTTAGAACGTGTTTCTACCATAATTAGAGCCGGAATGGCGTTAGGTTTATTGAAAATATGAAAAACGTGCGTGTCACGAGGAATTGAGACAATTTTCGTAGGCTGTAACTCCCAAACCGCTCGATGGATTTTAAAATCGCTTGGCACATATCTGTTTAGTCATGAAATATTAATGCACACCATTTTTCAAACCAATCCGATAATTTAAACGGGAAAAATTTGAAAAAGTGCAAAGTTCAGTGCATTTTCTGACCCGAGTTGGCAAATTTGAGATGCTATAATTCCCGATATAAGCGATGGATTTTAAAATCGCTTGACACATCTCTTTAGTAACTCAAAAATGTGATATACACGAATTTTCAGACTAATTCGAGATTTGGTTCGGGTAAAATCCGGGAAAGAGTGCGATTTTTTCATTTTTTGACCCATTTAACATGGGAAATCACTTTTCTCCGATACACAAATGGCTCTAACTAAAAACGTTATAGTCCGTCTTTCAAATCGTTCTAGGTATCTGTTAATTATAAGATTATCTAAGTATACAGCAATTTCGAACTTGTTTCTACCATAATTAGAGCCGGAATGGCGTTAGGTTTAGTGAAAATGTGAAAAACGTGGGTGTCACGAGGAATTGAGACAAATTTCGTAGGCTGTAACTCCCAAACCGCTCGATGGATTTTAAAATCGCTTGGCACATATCAGTTTAGTCATGAAATATTAATGCACACCATTTTTCAAACCAATCCGACAATTTAAACGGGAAAAATTTGAAAAAGTGCAAAGTTCAGTGCATTTTCTGACCCTAGTCTACAAATTTGAGATGCTATAACTCCCGAACTAAACGATGGATTTTAAAATCGCTTGACACATCTCTTTAGTAACTCAAAAATGTGATATACACGAATTTTCAGACTAATTCGAGATTTGGTTCGGGAAAAATCCGGGAAAGAGTGCGATTTTTTCATTTTTTGACCCATCTGACATGGTAAATCACTTTTCTCCGATACACAAATGGCTCTAACTAAAAACGTTATAGTCCGTCTTTCAAATCGTTCTAGGTATCTGTTAATTATAAGATTATCTAAGTATACATCAATTTAGAACGTGTTTCTACCATAATTAGAGCCGGAATGGCGTTAGGTTTAGTGAAAATGAGAAAAACGTGCGTGTCACGAGGAATTGAGACAATTTTCGTAGGCTGTAACTCCCAAACCGCTCGATGGATTTTAAAATCGCTTGGCACATATCTGTTTAGTCATGAAATATTAATGCACACCATTTTTCAGATCAATCCGATAATTTAAACGGGAAAAATTTGAAAAAGTGCAAAGTTCAGTGCATTTTCTGACACGAGTTGGCAAGTTTGAGATGCTATAACTCCCGAAATAAACGATGGATTTTAAAATCGCTTGGCACATCTCTTTAGTAACTCAAAAATGTGATATACACGATTTTTCAGACTAATTCGAGATTTCGTTCGGGAAAAATCCGAGAAAGAGTGCGATTTTTTCATTTTTTGACCCATTTAACATGGGAAATCACTTTTCTCCGATACACAAATGGGTCTAACTAAAAACGTTATAGTCCGTCTTTAAAATCGCTCAAGTTATCTGTTAATTATAAGATTATCTAAGTATACAGCAATTTAGAACGTGTTTCTACCATAATTAGAGCCGGAATGGCGTTAGGTTTAGTGAAAATGTGAAAAACGTGCGTGTCACGAGGAATTGAGACAAATTTCGTAGGCTGTAACTCCCAAACCGCTCGATGGATTTTAAAATCGCTTGGCACATATCTGTTTAGTCATGAAATATTAATGCACACCATTATTCAGACCAATCCGACAATTTAAACGGGAAAAATTTGAAAAAGTGCAAAGTTCAGTGCATTTTCTGACCCGAGTTGGCAAATTTGAGATGCTATAACTCCCGATATAACCGATGGATTTTAAAATCGCTTGACACATCTCTTTAGTAACTCAAAAATGTGATATACACGAATTTTCAGACGAATTCGAGATTTGGTTCGGGAAAAATCCTTGAAAGAGGGCGATTTTTTCATTTTTTGACCCATTTAACATGGGAAATCACTTTTCTCCGATACACAAATGGCTCTAACTAAAAACGTTATAGTCCGTCTTTCAAATCGTTCTAGGTATCTGTTAATTATAAGATTATCTAAGTATACATCAATTTAGAACGTGTTTCTACCATAATTAGAGCCGGAATGGCGTTAGGTTTATTGAAAATGTGAAAAACGTGCGTGTCACGAGGAATTGAGACAATTTTCGTAGGCTGTAACTCCCAAACCGCTCGATGGATTTTAAAATCGCTTGGCACATATCTGTTTAGTCATGAAATATTAATGCACACCATTTTTCAGATCAATCCGATAATTTAAACGGGAAAAATTTGAAAAAGTGCAAAGTTCAGTGCATTTTCTGACCCTAGTCTACAAATTTGAGATGCTATAACTCCCGAACTAAACGATGGATTTTAAAATCGCTTGACACATCTCTTTAGTAACTCAAAAATGTGATATACACGAATTTTCAGACTAATTCGAGATTTGGTTCGGGAAAAATCCGGGAAAGAGTGCGATTTTTTCATTTTTTGACCCATCTGACATGGTAAATCACTTTTCTCCGATACACAAATGGCTCTAACTAAAAACGTTATAGTCCGTCTTTCAAATCGTTCTAGGTATCTGTTAATTATAAGATTATCTAAGTATACATCAATTTAGAACGTGTTTCTACCATAATTAGAGCCGGAATGGCGTTAGGTTTATTGAAAATATGAAAAACGTGCGTGTCACGAGGAATTGAGACAATTTTCGTAGGCTGTAACTCCCAAACCGCTCGATGGATTTTAAAATCGCTTGGCACATATCTGTTTAGTCATGAAATATTAATGCACACCATTTTTCAAACCAATCCGATAATTTAAACGGGAAAAATTTGAAAAAGTGCAAAGTTCAGTGCATTTTCTGACCCGAGTTGGCAAATTTGAGATGCTATAATTCCCGATATAAGCGATGGATTTTAAAATCGCTTGACACATCTCTTTAGTAACTCAAAAATGTGATATACACGAATTTTCAGACTAATTCGAGATTTGGTTCGGGTAAAATCCGGGAAAGAGTGCGATTTTTTCATTTTTTGACCCATTTAACATGGGAAATCACTTTTCTCCGATACACAAATGGCTCTAACTAAAAACGTTATAGTCCGTCTTTCAAATCGTTCTAGGTATCTGTTAATTATAAGATTATCTAAGTATACAGCAATTTCGAACGTGTTTCTACCATAATTAGAGCCGGAATGGCGTTAGGTTTAGTGAAAATGTGAAAAACGTGGGTGTCACGAGGAATTGAGACAAATTTCGTAGGCTGTAACTCCCAAACCGCTCGATGGATTTTAAAATCGCTTGGCACATATCTGTTTAGTCATGAAATATTAATGCACACCATTTTTCAGATCAATCCGATAATTTAAACGGGAAAATTTTGAAAAAGTGCAAAGTTCAGTGCATTTTCTGACACGAGTTGGCAAGTTTGAGATGCTATAACTCCCGAAATAAACGATGGATTTTAAAATCGCTTGGCACATCTCTTTAGTAACTCAAAAATGTGATATACACGATTTTTCAGACTAATTCGAGATTTCGTTCGGGAAAAATCCGAGAAAGAGTGCGATTTTTTCATTTTTTGACCCATTTAACATGGGAAATCACTTTTCTCCGATACACAAATGGGTCTAACTAAAAACGTTATAGTCCGTCTTTAAAATCGCTCAAGTTATCTGTTAATTATAAGATTATCTAAGTATACAGCAATTTAGAACGTGTTTCTACCATAATTAGAGCCGGAATGGCGTTAGGTTTAGTGAAAATGTGAAAAACGTGCGTGTCACGAGGAATTGAGACAAATTTCGTAGGCTGTAACTCCCAAACCGCTCGATGGATTTTAAAATCGCTTGGCACATATCTGTTTAGTCATGAAATATTAATGCACACCATTATTCAGACCAATCCGACAATTTAAACGGGAAAAATTTGAAAAAGTGCAAAGTTCAGTGCATTTTCTGACCCGAGTTGGCAAATTTGAGATGCTATAACTCCCGATATAACCGATGGATTTTAAAATCGCTTGACACATCTCTTTAGTAACTCAAAAATGTGATATACACGAATTTTCAGACGAATTCGAGATTTGGTTCGGGAAAAATCCTTGAAAGAGGGCGATTTTTTCATTTTTTGACCCATTTAACATGGGAAATCACTTTTCTCCGATACACAAATGGCTCTAACTAAAAACGTTATAGTCCGTCTTTCAAATCGTTCTAGGTATCTGTTAATTATAAGATTATCTAAGTATACATCAATTTAGAACGTGTTTCTACCATAATTAGAGCCGGAATGGCGTTAGGTTTATTGAAAATGTGAAAAACGTGCGTGTCACGAGGAATTGAGACAATTTTCGTAGGCTGTAACTCCCAAACCGCTCGATGGATTTTAAAATCGCTTGGCACATATCTGTTTAGTCATGAAATATTAATGCACACCATTTTTCAGATCAATCCGATAATTTAAACGGGAAAAATTTGAAAAAGTGCAAAGTTCAGTGCATTTTCTGACCCGAGTTGGCAAATTTGAGATGCTATAACTCCCGATATAAGCGATGGATTTTAAAATCGCTTGACACATCTCTTTAGTAACTCAAAAATGTGATATACACGAATTTTCAGACTAATTCGAGATTTGGTTCGGGTAAAATCCGGGAAAGAGTGCGATTTTTTCATTTTTTGACCCATTTAACATGGGAAATCACTTTTCTCCGATACACAAATGGCTCTAACTAAAAACGTTATAGTCCGTCTTTCAAATCGTTCTAGGTATCTGTTAATTATAAGATTATCTAAGTATACAGCAATTTCGAACGTGTTTCTACCATAATTAGAGCCGGAATGGCGTTAGGTTTATTGAAAATGTGAAAAACGTGCGTGTCACGAGGAATTGAGACAACTTTCGTAGTCTGTAACTCCCAAACCGCTCGATGGATTTTAAAATCGCTTGGCACATATCTGTTTAGTCATGAAATATTAATGCACACCATTTTTCAGATCAATCCGATAATTTAAACGGGAAAAATTTGAAAAAGTGCAAAGTTCAGTGCATTTTCTGACCCGAGTTGGCAAGTTTGAGATGCTATAACTCCCGAAATAAACGATGGATTTTAAAATCGCTTGTCACATCTCTTTATTAACTCAAAAATGTGATATACACGAATTTTCAGACTAATTCGAGATTTGGTTCGGGTAAAATCCGGGAAAGAGTGCGATTTTTTCATTTTTTGACCAATTTAACATGGGAAATCACTTTTCTCCGATACACAAATGGCTCTAACTAAAAACGTTATAGTCCCTCTTTAAAACCGCTCGAGGTATCTGTTAATTATAAGATTATCTAAGTATACATCAATTTCGAACGTGTTTCTACCATAATTAGAGCCGGAATGGCGTTAGGTTTAGTGAAAATGTGAAAAACGTGCGTGTCACGAGGAATTGAGACAAATTTCGTAGGCTGTAACTCCCAAACCGCTCGATGGATTTTAAAATCGCTTGGCACATATCAGTTTAGTCATGAAATATTAATGCACACCATTTTTCAAACCAATCCGACAATTTAAACGGGAAAAATTTGAAAAAGTGCAAAGTTCAGTGCATTTTCTGACCCTAGTCTACAAATTTGAGATGCTATAACTCCCGAACTAAACGATGGATTTTAAAATCGCTTGACACATCTCTTTAGTAACTCAAAAATGTGATATACACGAATTTTCAGACTAATTCGAGATTTGGTTCGGGAAAAATCCGGGAAAGAGTGCGATTTTTTCATTTTTTGACCCATTTAACATGGGAAATCACTTTTCTCCGATACACAAATGGCTCTAACTAAAAACGTTATAGTCCGTCTTTCAAATCGTTCTAGGTATCTGTTAATTATAAGATTATCTAAGTATACATCAATTTAGAACGTGTTTCTACCATAATTAGAGCCGGAATGGCGTTAGGTTTATTGAAAATGTGAAAAACGTGCGTGTCACGAGGAATTGAGACAATTTTCGTAGGCTGTAACTCCCAAACCGCTCGATGGATTTTAAAATCGCTTGGCACATATCTGTTTAGTCATGAAATATTAATGCACACCATTTTTCAAACCAATCCGATAATTTAAACGGGAAAAATTTGAAAAAGTGCAAAGTTCAGTGCATTTTCTGACCCGAGTTGGCAAATTTGAGATGCTATAATTCCCGATATAAGCGATGGATTTTAAAATCGCTTGACACATCTCTTTAGTAACTCAAAAATGTGATATACACGAATTTTCAGACTAATTCGAGATTTGGTTCGGGTAAAATCCGGGAAAGAGTGCGATTTTTTCATTTTTTGACCCATTTAACATGGGAAATCACTTTTCTCCGATACACAAATGGCTCTAACTAAAAACGTTATAGTCCGTCTTTAAAATCGCTCAAGTTATCTGTTAATTATAAGATTATCTAAGTATACAGCAATTTAGAACGTGTTTCTACCATAATTAGAGCCGGAATGGCGTTAGGTTTAGTGAAAATGTGAAAAACGTGCGTGTCACGAGGAATTGAGACAAATTTCGTAGGCTGTAACTCCCAAACCGCTCGATGGATTTTAAAATCGCTTGGCACATATCTGTTTAGTCATGAAATATTAATGCACACCATTATTCAGACCAATCCGACAAATTAAACGGGAAAAATTTGAAAAAGTGCAAAGTTCAGTGCATTTTCTGACCCGAGTTGACAAATTTGAGATGCTATAACTCCCGATATAACCGATGGATTTTAAAATCGCTTGACACATCTCTTTAGTAACTCAAAAATGTGATATACACGAATTTTCAGACTAATTCGAGATTTGGTTCGGGAAAAATCCGGGAAAGAGTGCGATTTTTTCATTTTTTGACCCATCTGACATGGTAAATCACTTTTCTCCGATACACAAATGGCTCTAACTAAAAACGTTATAGTCCGTCTTTCAAATCGTTCTAGGTATCTGTTAATTATAAGATTATCTAAGTATACATCAATTTAGAACGTGTTTCTACCATAATTAGAGCCGGAATGGCGTTAGGTTTAGTGAAAATGTGAAAAACGTGGGTGTCACGAGGAATTGAGACAAATTTCGTAGGCTGTAACTCCCAAACCGCTCGATGGATTTTAAAATCGCTTGGCACATATCAGTTTAGTCATGAAATATTAATGCACACCATTTTTCAAACCAATCCGACAATTTAAACGGGAAAAATTTGAAAAAGTGCAAAGTTCAGTGCATTTTCTGACCCTAGTCTACAAATTTGAGATGCTATAACTCCCGAACTAAACGATGGATTTTAAAATCGCTTGACACATCTCTTTTTAGTAACTCAAAAATGTGATATACACGAATTTTCAGACTAATTCGAGATTTGGTTCGGGAAAAATCCGGGAAAGAGTGCGATTTTTTCATTTTTTGACCCATCTGACATGGTAAATCACTTTTCTCCGATACACAAATGGCTCTAACTAAAAACGTTATAGTCCGTCTTTCAAATCGTTCTAGGTATCTGTTAATTATAAGATTATCTAAGTATACATCAATTTAGAACGTGTTTCTACCATAATTAGAGCCGGAATGGCGTTAGGTTTTGTGAAAATGTGAAAAACGTGCGTGTCACGAGGAATTGAGACAATTTTCGTAGGCTGTAACTCCCAAACCGCTCGATGGATTTTAAAATCGCTTGGCACATATCTGTTTAGTCATGAAATATTAATGCACACCATTTTTCAAACCAATCCGATAATTTAAACGGGAAAAATTTGAAAAAGTGCAAAGTTCAGTGCATTTTCTGACCCGAGTTGGCAAGTTTGAGATGCTATAACTCCCGAAATAAACGATGGATTTTAAAATCGCTTGGCACATCTCTTTAGTAACTCAAAAATGTGATATACACGATTTTTCAGACTAATTCGAGATTTCGTTCGGGAAAAATCCGAGAAAGAGTGCGATTTTTTCATTTTTTGACCCATTTAACATGGGAAATCACTTTTCTCCGATACACAAATGGGTCTAACTAAAAACGTTATAGTCCGTCTTTAAAATCGCTCAAGTTATCTGTTAATTATAAGATTATCTAAGTATACAGCAATTTAGAACGTGTTTCTACCATAATTAGAGCCGGAATGGCGTTAGGTTTAGTGAAAATGTGAAAAACGTGCGTGTCACGAGGAATTGAGACAAATTTCGTAGGCTGTAACTCCCAAACCGCTCGATGGATTTTAAAATCGCTTGGCACATATCTGTTTAGTCATGAAATATTAATGCACACCATTTTTCAAACCAATCCGACAATTTAAACGGGAAAAATTTGAAAAAGTGCAAAGTTCAGTGCATTTTCAGACCCGAGTCTGCAAATTTGAGATGCTATAACTCCCGAACTAAACGATGGATTTTAAAATCGCTTGACACATCTCTTTAGTAACTCAAAAATGTGATATACACGAATTTTCAGACTAATTCGAGATTTGGTTCGGGAAAAATCCGGGAAAGAGTGCGATTTTTTCATTTTTGACCCATTTAACATGGGAAATCACTTTTCTCCGATACACAAATGGCTCTAACTAAAAACGTTATAGTCCGTCTTTCAAATCGTTCTAGGTATCTGTTAATTATAAGATTATCTAAGTATACAGCAATTTAGAACGTGTTTCTACCATAATTAGAGCCGGAATGGCGTTAGGTTTATTGAAAATGTGAAAAACGTGCGTGTCACGAGGAATTGAGACAAATTTCGTAGTCTGTAACTCCCAAACCGCACGATGGATTTTAAAATCGCTTGGCACATATCTGTTTAGTCATGAAATATTAATGCACACCATTTTTCAGATCAATCCGATAATTTAAACGGGAAAAATTTGAAAAAGTGCAAAGTTCAGTGCATTTTCTGACCCGAGTTGGCAAATTTGAGATGCTATAACTCCCGAAATAACCGATGGATTTTAAAATCGCTTGTCATATCTCTTTAGTAACTCAAATATGTGATATACACGAATCTTCAGACTAATTGGAGATTTGGTTTGGGAAAAATCCGGGAAAGAGTGCGATTTTTTCATTTTTTGAACCATTTAACATGGGAAATCACTTTTCTCCGATACACAAATGGCTCTCACTACAAACGTAATAGTCCGTCTTTAAATTCGCTCTAGGTATCTGTTAATTATAAGATTATCTAAGTATACAGCAATTTAGAACGTGTTTCTACCATAATTAGAGCCGGAATGGCGTTAGGTTTTGTGAAAATTTGAAATACGTGCGTGCCACGAGGAATTGAGACAATTATCGTAGGCTGTAACTCCCAAACCGCTCGATAGATTTTAAAATCGCTTGGCACATATCTGTTTAGTCATGAAATATTAATGCACACAATTTTTCAAACCAATCCGACAATTTAAACGGGAGAAATTTGAAAAAGTGCAAGGTTCAGTGCATTTTCTGACCCGAGTTGGCAAATTTGAGATGCTATAACTCCCGAAATAAACGATGGATTTTAAAATCGCTTGTAACATCTCTTTAGTAACTCAAAAATGTGATATACACGAATTTTCAGACTAATTCGAGATTTGGTTCGGGTAAAATCCGGGAAAGAGTGCGATTTTTTCATTTTTTGACCAATTTAACATGGGAAATCACTTTTCTCCGATACACAAATGGCTCTAACTAAAAACGTTATAGTCCGTCTTTCAAATCGTTTTAGGTATCTGTTAATTATAAGATTATCTAAGTATACAGCAATTTAGAACGTGTTTCTACCATAATTAGAGCCGGAATGGCGTTAGGTTTTGTGAAAATTTCAAATACGTGCGTGCCACGAGGAATTGAGACAATTATCGTAGGCTGTAACTCCCAAACCGCTCGATAGATTTTAAAATCGCTTGGCACATATCTGTTTAGTCATGAAATAATAATGCACACCATTTTTCAAACCAATCCGACAATTTAAACGGGAAAAATTTGAAAAAGTGTAAGGTTCAGTCCATTTTCTGACCCGAGTTGGCAAATTTGAGATGCTATAACTCCCGATATAAGCGATGGATTTTAAAATCGCTTGACACATCTCTTTAGTAACTCAAAAATGTGATATACACGAATTTTCAGACTAATTCTAGATTTGGTTCGGGAAAAATCCGTGAAAGAGGGCGATTTTTTCAATTTTTGACCCATTTAACATGGGAAATCACTTTTCTCCGATACACAAATGGCTCTAACTAAAAACGTTATAGTCCGTCTTTCAAATCGTTCTAGGTATCTGTTAATTATAAGATTATCTAAGTATACATCAATTTAGAACGTGTTTCTACCATAATTAGAGCCGGAATGGCGTTAGGTTTATTGAAAATGTGAAAAACGTGCGTGTCACGAGGAATTGAGACAATTATCGTAGGCTGTAACTCCCAAACCGCTCGTTGGATTTTAAAATCGCTTGGCACAAATCTGTTTAGTCATGAAATATTAATGCACACCATTTTTCAAACCAATCCGACAATTTAAACGGGAAAAATTTGAAAAAGTGCAAAGTTCAGTGCATTTTCTGACCCGAGTCTGCAAATTTGAGATGCTATAACTCCCGAACTAAACGATGGATTTTAAAATCGCTTGACACATCTCTTTAGTAACTCAAAAATGTGATATACACGAATTTTCAGACTAATTCGAGATTTGGTTCGGGAAAAATCCCTGAAAGATTGCGATTTTTTCATTTTTTGACCCATTTAACATGGTAAATCACTTTTCTCCGATACACAAATGGCTCTAACTAGAAACGTTATATTCCGTCTTTCAAATCGTTCTAGGTATCTGTTAATTATAAGATTATCTAAGTATACATCAATTTAGAACGTGTTTCTAACATAATTAGAGCCAGAATGGCGTTAGGTTTATTGAAAATGTGAAAAACGTGCGTGTAACGAGGAATTGAGACAATTTTCGTAGGCTGTAACTCCCAAACCGCTCGATGGATTTTAAAATCGCTTGGCACATATCTCTTTAGTCATGAAATATTAATGCACACCATTATTCAGACCAATCCGACAATTTAAACGGGAAAAATTTGAAAAAGTGCAAAGTTCAGTGCATTTTCTGACCCGAGTTGGCAAATTTGAGATGCTATAACTCCCGATATAACCGATGGATTTTAAAATCGCTTGACACATCTCTTTAGTAACTCAAAAATGTGATATACACGAATTTTCAGACTAATTCGAGATTTGGTTCGGGAAAAATCCGTGAAAGAGGGCGATTTTTTCAATTTTTGTCCCATTTAACATGGGAAATCACTTTTCTCCGATACACAAATGGCTCTAACTAAAAACGTTATAGTCCGTCTTTCAAATCGTTCTAGGTATCTGTTAATTATAAGATTATCTAAGTATACATCAATTTAGAACGTGTTTCTACCATAATTAGAGCCGGAATGGCGTTAGGTTTATTGAAAATGTGAAAAACGTGCGTGTCACGAGGAATTGAGACAATTATCGTAGGCTGTAACTCCCAAAACGCTCGATGGATTTTAAAATCGCTTGGCACAAATCTGTTTAGTCATGAAATATTAATGCACACCATTTTTCAAACCAATCCGACAATTTAAACGGGAAAAATTTGAAAAAGTGCAAAGTTCAGTGCATTTTCTGACCCGAGTCTCCAAATTTGAGATGCTATAACTCCCGAAATAAACGATGGATTTTAAAATCGCTTGTCACATCTCTTTAGTAACTCAAAAATGTGATATACACGAATTTTCAGACTAATTCGAGATTTGGTTCGGGAAAAATCCGGGAAAGAGTGCGATTTTTTCATTTTTTGACCCATTTAACATGGTAAATCACTTTTCTCCGATACACAAATGGCTCTAACTAAAAACGTTATAGTCCGTCTTTCAAATCGTTCTAGGTATCTGTTAATTATAAGATTATCTAAGTATACAGCAATTTAGAACGTGTTTCTACCATAATTAGAGCCGGAATGGCGTTAGGTTTTGTGAAAATTTGAAATACGTGCGTGCCACGAGGAATTGAGACAATTATCGTAGGCTGTAACTCCCAAACCGCTCGATAGATTTTAAAATCGCTTGGCACATATCTGTTTAGTCATGAAATATTAATGCACACCATTTTTCAAACCAATCCGACAATTTAAACGGGAGAAATTTGAAAAAGTGCAAGGTTCAGTGCATTTTCTGACCCGAGTTGGCACATTTGAGATGCTATAACTCCCGAAATAAACGATGGATTTTAAAATCGCTTGTAACATCTCTTTAGTAACTCAAAAATGTGATATACACGAATTTTCAGACTAATTCGAGATTTGGTTCGGGTAAAATCCGGGAAAGAGTGCGATTTTTTCATTTTTTGACCAATTTAACATGGGAAATCACTTTTCTCCGATACACAAATGGCTCTAACTAAAAACGTTATAGTCCGTCTTTCAAATCGTTTTAGGTATCTGTTAATTATAAGATTATCTAAGTATACAGCAATTTAGAACGTGTTTCTACCATAATTAGAGCCGGAATGGCGTTAGGTTTTGTGAAAATTTGAAATACGTGCGTGCCACGAGGAATTGAGACAATTATCGTAGGCTGTAACTCCCAAACCGCTCGATAGATTTTAAAATCGCTTGGCACATATCTGTTTAGTCATGAAATATTAATGCACACCATTTTTCAAACCAATCCGACAATTTAAACGGGAAAAATTTGAAAAAGTGTAAGGTTCAGTGCATTTTCTGACCCGAGTTGGCAAATTTGAGATGCTATAACTCCCGATATAAGCGATGGATTTTAAAATCGCTTGACACATCTCTTTAGTAACTCAAAAATGTGATATACACGAATTTTCAGACTAATTCGAGATTTGGTTCGGGAAAAATCCGGGAAAGAGTGCGATTTTTTCATTTTTTGACCCATTTAACATGGGAAATCACTTTTCTCCGATACACAAATGGCTCTAACTAAAAACGTTATAGTCCGTCTTTAAATTCGCTCTAGGTATCTGTTAATTATAAGATTATCTAAGTATACAGCAATTTCGAACGTGTTTCTACCATAATTAGAGCCGGAATGGCGTTAGGTTTAGTGCAAATGGGAAAAACGTGCGTGTCACGAGGAATTGAGACAATTTTCGTAGGCTGTAACTCCCAAACCGCTCGACGGATTTTAAAATCGCTTGGCACATATCTGTTTAGTCATGAAATATTAATGCACACCTTTTTTCAGACCAATCCGACAATTTAAACGGGAAAAATTTGAAAAAGTGCAAGGTTCAGTGCATTTTCTGATCCGAGTTGGCAAATTTGAGATGCTATAACTCCCGAAATAAACGATGGATTTTAAAATCGCTTGTCACATCTCTTTAGTAACTCAAAAATGTGATATACACGATTTTTCAGACTAATTCGAGATTTGGTTCGGGAAAAATCCGGGAAAGAGTGCGATTTTTTCATTTTTTGACCCATTTAACATGGGAAATCACTTTTCTCCGATACACAAATGGCTCTAACTACAAACGTTATAGTCCGTCTTTAAATTCGCTCTAGATATCTGTTAATTATAAGATTATCTAAGTATACAGCAATTTAGAACGTGTTTCTACCATAATTAGAGCCGGAATGGCGTTAGGTTTTGTGAAAATTTGAAATACGTGCGTGCCACGAGGAATTGAGACAATTATCGTAGGCTGTAACTCCCAAACCGCACGATGGATTTTAAAATCGCTTGGCACATATCTGTTTAGTCATGAAGTATTAATGCACACCATTTTTCAGACCAATCCGGCAATTTAAACGGGAAAAATTTGAAAAAGTGCAAGGTTCAGTGCATTTTCTGACCCGAGTCTGCAAATTTGAGATGCTATAACTCCCGAACTAAACGATGGATTTTAAAATCGCTTGTCACATCTCTTTAGTAACTCAAAAATGTGATATACACGATTTTTCAGACTAATTCGAGATTTCGTTCGGGAAAAATCCGGGAAAGAGTGCGATTTTTTCATTTTTTGACCCATTTAACATGGGAAATCACTTTTCTCCGATACACAAATGGGTCTAACTAAAAACGTTATAGTCCGTCTTTAAAATCGCTCAAGTTATCTGTTAATTATAAGATTATCTAAGTATACAGCAATTTCGAACGTGTTTCTACCATAATTAGAGCCGGAATGGCGTTAGGTTTTGTGAAAATTTGAAATACGTGCGTGCCACGAGGAATTGAGACAATTATCGTAGGCTGTAACTCCCAAACCGCTCGATAGATTTTAAAATCGCTTGGCACATATCTGTTTAGTCATGAAATATTAATGCACACCTTTTTTCAGACCAATCCGACAATTTAAACGGGAAAAATTTGAAAAAGTGCAAAGTTCAGTGCATTTTCTGACCCGAGTTGGTAAATTTGAGATGCTATAACTCCCGATATAACCGATGGATTTTAAAATCGCTTGACACATCTCTTTAGTAACTCAAAAATGTGATATACACGAATTTTCAGACTAATTCGAGATTTGGTTCGGGAAAAATCCGGGAAAGAGTGCGATTTTTTCATTTTTTGACCCATTTAACATGGGAAATCACTTTTCTCCGATACACAAATGGCTCTAACTAAAAACGTTATAGTCCGTCTTTCAAATCGTTCTAGGTATCTGTTAAATATAAGATTATCTAAGTATACAGCAATTTAGAACGTGTTTCTACCATAATTAGAGCCGGAATGGCGTTAGGTTTATTGAAAATGTGAAAAACGTGCGTGTCACGAGGAATTGAGACAAATTTCGTAGTCTGTAACTCCCAAACCGCTCGATGGATTTTAAAATCGCTTGGCACATATCTGTTTAGGCATGAAATACTAATGCACACCATTTTTCAGATCAATCCGATAATTTAAACGGGAAAAATTTGAAAAAGTGCAAAGTTCAGTGCATTTTCTGACACGAGTTGGCAAGTTTGAGATGCTATAACTCCCGAAATAAACAATGGATTTTAAAATCGCTTGACACATCTCTTTAGTAACTCAAAAATGTGATATACACGATTTTTCAGACTAATTCGAGATTTGGTTCGGGAAAAATCCGGGAAAGAGTGCGATTTTTTCATTTTTTGACCCATTTAAGGTGGTAAATCACTTTTCTCCGATACACAAATGGCTCTAACTAAAAACGTTATAGTCCGTCTTTAAATTCGCTCTAGGTATCTGTTAATTATAAGATTATCTAAGTATACAGCAATTTCGAACGTGTTTCTACCATAATTAGAGCCGGAATGGCGTTAGGTTTAGTGCAAATGGGAAAAACGTGCGTGTCACGAGGAATTGAGACAATTTTCGTAGGCTGTAACTCCCAAACCGCTCGACGGATTTTAAAATCGCTTGGCACATATCTGTTTAGTCATGAAATATTAATGCACACCTTTTTTCAGACCAATCCGACAATTTAAACGGGAAAAATTTGAAAAAGTGCAAGGTTCAGTGCATTTTCTGACCCGAGTTGGCAAATTTGAGATGCTATAACTCCCGAAATAAACGATGGATTTTAAAATCGCTTGGCACATCTCTTTAGTAACTCAAAAATGTGATATACACGAATTTTCAGACTAATTCGAGATTTGGTTCGGGAAAAATCCGGGAAAGAGTGCGATTTTTTCATTTTTTGACCCATTTAACATGGGAAATCAATTTTCTCCGATACACAAATGGCTCTAACTAAAAACGTTATAGTCCGTCTTTCAAATCGTTCTAGGTATCTGTTAATTATAAGATTATCTAAGTATACAGCAATTTAGAACGTGTTTCTACCATAATTAGAGCCGGAATGGCGTTAGGTTTTGTGAAAATTTGAAATACGTGCGTGCCACGAGGAATTGAGACAATTATCGTAGGCTGTAACTCCCAAACCGCTCGATAGATTTTAAAATCGCTTGGCACATATCTGTTTAGTCATGAAATATTAATGAACACCATTTTTCAAACCAATCCGACAATTTAAACGGGAAAAATTTGAAAAAGTGCAAGGTTCAGTGCATTTTCTGACCCGAGTTGGCAAATCTGAGATGCTATAACTCCCGAAATAAACAATGGATTTTAAAATCGCTTGTCACATCTCTTTAGTAACTCAAAAATGTGATATACACGATTTTTCAGACTAATTCGAGATTTGGTTCGGGAAAAATCCGGGAAAGAGTGCGATTTTTTCATTTTTTGACCCATTTAAGGTGGTAAATCACTTTTCTCCGATACACAAATGGCTCTAACTACAAACGTTATAGTCCGTCTTTAAATTCGCTCTAGATATCTGTTAATTATAAGATTATCTAAGTATACAGCAATTTAGAACGTGTTTCTACCATAATTAGAGCCGGAATGGCGTTAGGTTTTGTGAAAATTTGAAATACGTGCGTGTCACGAGGAATTGAGACAATTTTCGTAGGCTGTAACTCCCAAACCGCACGATGGATTTTAAAATCGCTTGGCACATATCTGTTTAGTCATGAAATATTAATGCACACCTTTTTTCAGACCAATCCGACAATTTAAACGGAAAAAATTTGAAAAAGTGCAAGGTTCAGTGCATTTTCTGACCCGAGTTGGCAAATTTGAGATGCTATAACTCCCGAAATAAACGATGGATTTTAAAATCGCTTGGCACATCTCTTTAGTAACTCAAAAATGTGATATACACGAATTTTCAGACTAATTCGAGATTTGGTTCGGGAAAAATCCGGGAAAGAGTGCGATTTTTTCATTTTTTGACCCATTTAACATGGGAAATCACTTTTCTCCGATACACAAATGGCTCTAACTAAAAACGTTATAGTCCGTCTTTCAAATCGTTCTAGGTATCTGTTAATTATAAGATTATCTAAGTATACAGCAATTTAGAACGTGTTTCTACCATAATTAGAGCCGGAATGGAGTTAGGTTTTGTGAAAATTTGAAATACGTGCGTGCCACGAGGAATTGAGACAATTATCGTAGGCTGTAACTCCCAAACCGCTCGATAGATTTTAAAATCGCTTGGCACATATCTGTTTAGTCATGAAATATTAATGAACACCATTTTTCAAACCAATCCGACAATTTAAACGGGAAAAATTTGAAAAAGTGCAAGGTTCAGTGCATTTTCTGACCCGAGTTGGCAAATTTGAGATGCTATAACTCTCGAAATAAACGATGGATTTTAAAATCGCTTGTCACATCTCTTTAGTAACTCAAAAATGTGATATACACGAATTTTCAGACTAATTCGAGATTTGGTTCGGGAAAAATCCGGGAAAGAGTGCGATTTTTTCATTTTTTGACCCATTTAACATGGGAAATCACTTTTCTCCGATACACAAATGGCTCTAACTAAAAACGTTATAGTCCGTCTTTCAAATCGTTCTAGGTATCTGTTAATTATAAGATTATCTAAGT
Organism: Meta bourneti; assembly: GCA_933210815.1. Lineage (NCBI taxonomy): Eukaryota > Metazoa > Arthropoda > Arachnida > Araneae > Tetragnathidae > Meta > Meta bourneti. The sequence continues at coordinate 90,032,343 of OW119930.1, read as the reverse complement.
ATACAGCAATTTAGAACGTGTTTCTACCATAATTAGAGCCGGAATGGCGTTAGGTTTAGTGAAAATGTGAAAAACGTGCGTGTCACGAGGAATTGAGACAAATTTCGTAGGCTGTAACTCCCAAACCGCTCGATGGATTTTAAAATCGCTTAGCACATATCTGTTTAGTCATGTAATATTAATGCACACCATTTTTCAAACCAATCCGACAATTTAAACGGGAAAAATTTGAAAAAGTGCAAAGTTCAGTGCATTTTCTGACCCGAGTCTGCAAATTTGAGATGCTATAACTCCCGAACTAAACGATGGATTTTAAAATCGCTTGTCACATCTCTTTAGTAACTGAAAAATGTGATATACACGAATTTTCAGACTAATTGGAGATTTGGTTTGGGAAAAATCCGGGAAAGAGTGCGATTTTTTTATTTTTTGACCCATTTAACATGGGAAATCACTTTTCTCCGATACACAAATGGCTCTAACTAAAAACGTTATAGTCCGTCTTTAAATTCGCTCTAGGTATCTGTTAATTATAAGATTATCTAAGTATACAGCAATTTCGAACGTGTTTCTACCATAATTAGAGCCGGAATGGCGTTAGGTTTAGTGCAAATGGGAAAAACGTGCGTGTCACGAGGAATTGAGACAATTTTCGTAGGCTGTAACTCCCAAACCGCTCGATGGATTTTAAAATCGCTTGGCACACATCTGTTTAGTCATGAAATATTAATGCACACCTTTTTTCAGACCAATCCGACAATTTAAACGGGAAAAATTTGATAAAGTGCAAGGTTTAGTGCATTTTCTGACCCGAGTTGGCAAATTTGAGATGCTATAACTCCCGAACTAAACTATGGATTTTAAAATCGCTTGGCACATCTCTTTAGTAACTCAAAAATGTGATATACACGAATTTTCAGACTAATTCGAGATTTGGTTCGGGTAAAATCCGGGAAAGAGTGCGATTTTTTCATTTTTTGACCAATTTAACATGGGAAATCACTTTTCTCCGATACACAAATTGCTCTCACTACAAACGTTATAGTCCGTCTTTAAATTCGCTCTAGGTATCTGTTAATTATAAGATTATCTAAGTATACAGCAATTTAGAACGTGTTTCTACCATAATTAGAGCCAGAATGGCGTTAGGTTTTGTGAAAATTTGAAATACGTGCGTGCCACGAGGAATTGGGACAATTATCGTAGGCTGTAACTCCCAAACCGCTCGATAGATTTTAAAATCGCTTGGCACATATCTGTTTAGTCATGAAATATTAATGCACACCATTTTTCAGACCAATCCGACAATTTAAACGGCAAAAATTTGAAAAAGTGCAAAGTTCAGTGCATTTTCTGAACCGAGTTGGCAAATTTGAGATGCTATAACTCCCGAAATAAACGATGGATTTTATAATCGCTTGTCACATCTCTTTAGTAACTCAAAAATGTGATATATACGAATTTTCAGACTAATTCGAGATTTGGTTCGGGTAAAATCCGGGAAAGAGTGCGATTTTTTCATTTTTTGACCAATTTAACATGGGAAATCACTTTTCTCCGATACACAAATGGCGCTAACTAAAAACGTTATAGTCCGTCTTTCAAATCGTTCTAGGTATCTGTTTATTATAAGATTATCTAAGTATACAGCAATTTAGAACGTGTTTCTACCATAATTAGAGCCGGAATGGCGTTAGGTTTATTGAAAATGTGAAAAACGTGCGTGTCACGAGGAATTGAGACAACTTTCGCAGTCTAACTCCCAAACCGCTCGATGGATTTTAAAATCGCTTGGCACATATCTGTTTAGTCATAAAATATTAATGCATACCTTTTTTCAGACCAATCCGACAATTTAAACGGGAAAAATTTGAAAAAGTGCAAAGTTCAGTGCATTTTCTGACCCGAGTTGGCAAATTTGAGATGCTATAACTCCCGAAATAAACGATGGATTTTAAAATCGCTTGGCACATCTCTTTAGTAACTCAAAAATGTGATATACACGAATTTTCAGACTAATTCGAGATTTGGTTCGGGTAAAATCCGGGAAAGAGTGCAATTTTTTCATTTTTTGACCAATTTAACATGGGAAATCACTTTTCTCCGATACACAAATGGCTCTAACTAAAAACCTTATAGTCCCTCTTTAAAATCGCTCGAGGTATCTGTTAGTTATAGGATTATCTAAGTATACAGCAATTTAAAACGTGTTTCTATCATAATTAGAGGCGAAATGGCGTTAGGATTAGTGAAAATGTTAAAAACGTGCTTATCGCGAGGAATTGAGACAAATTTCGTAGGCTGTAACTCCCAAACCGCTCGATGGATTTTAAAATCGCTTGGCACATATCTGTTTAGTCATGAAATATTAATGCACACCATTTTGCAAACCAATCCGACAATTTAAACGGGAAAAATTTGGAAAAGTGCAAAGTTCAGTGCATTTCCTGACCCGAGTCTGCAAATTTGAGATGCTATAACTCCCGAAATAACCGATGGATTTTAAAATCGCTTGTCACATCTCTTTAGTAACTCAAAAATGTGATATACACGAATTTACAGACAAATTCGAGATTTGGTTCGGGAAGAATCCGTGAAAGAGGGCGATTTTTTCATTTTTTGACCCATTTAACATGGGAAACCACTTTTCTCCGATACACAAATGGCTCTAACTAAAAACGTTATAGTCCCTCTTTAAAATCGCTCGAGGTATCTGTTAGGTATAAGATTATCTAAGTATACAGCAATTTCGAACGTGTTTCTACCATAATTAGAGCCGGAATGGCGTTAGGTTTAGTGCAAATGGGAAAAACGTGCGTGTCACGAGGAATTGAGACAACTTTCGTAGTCTAACTCCCAAACCGCTCGATGGATTTTAAAATCGCTTGGCACATATCTGTTTAGTCATAAAATATTAATGCATACCTTTTTTCAGACCAATCCGACAATTTAAACGGGAAAAATTTGAAAAAGTGCAAAGTTCAGTGCATTTTCTGACCCGAGTTGGCAAATTTGAGATGCTATAACTCCCGAAATAAACGATGGATTTTAAAATCGCTTGGCACATCTCTTTAGTAACTCAAAAATGTGATATACACGAATTTTCAGACTAATTCGAGATTTGGTTCGGGAAAAATCCGGGAAAGAGTGCGATTTTTTCATTTTTTGACCCATTTAACATGGGAAATCACTTTTCTCCGATACACAAATGGCTCTAACTAAAAACGTTATAGTCCCTCTTTAAAATCGCTCGAGGTATCTGTTAGGTATAAGATTATCTAAGTATACAGCAATTTCGAACGTGTTTCTACCATAATTAGAGCCGGAATGGCGTTAGGTTTAGTGCAAATGGGAAAAACGTGCGTGTCACGAGGAATTGTGACAATTTTCGTAGGCTGTAACTCCCAAACCGCTCGACGGATTTTAAAATCGCTTAGCACATATCTGTTTAGTCATGAAATATTAATGCACACCTTTTTTCAGACCAATCCGACAATTTAAACGGGAAAAATTTGAAAAAGTGCAAGGTTCAGTGCATTTTCTGACCCGAGTTGGCAAATTTGAGATGCTATAACTCCCGAAATAAACGATGGATTTTAAAATCGCTTGTCACATCTCTTTAGTAACTCAAAAATGTGACATACACGAATTTTCAGACTAATTCGAGATTTGGTTGGGGTAAAATCCGGGAAAGAGTGCGATTTTTTCATTTTTTGACCCATTTAACATGGGAAATCACTTTTCTCCGATACACAAATGGCTCTAACTAAAAACGTTATAGTCCGTCTTTCAAATCGTTCTAGGTATCTGTTAATTATAAGATTATCTAAGTATACAGCAATTTAGAACGTGTTTCTACCATAATTAGAGCCGGAATGGCGTTAGGTTTTGTGAAAATTTGAAATACGTGCGTGTCACGAGGAATTGAGACAATTTTCGTAGGCTGTAACTCCCAAACCGCACGATGGATTTTAAAATCGCTTGGCACATATCTGTTTAGTCATGAAATATTAATGCACACCTTTTTTCAGACCAATCCGACAATTTAAACGGAAAAAATTTGAAAAAGTGCAAGGTTCAGTGCATTTTCTGACCCGAGTTGGCAAATTTGAGATGCTATAACTCCCGAAATAAACGATGGATTTTAAAATCGCTTGGCACATCTCTTTAGTAACTCAAAAATGTGATATACACGAATTTTCAGACTAATTCGAGATTTGGTTCGGGAAAAATCCGGGAAAGAGTGCGATTTTTTCATTTTTTGACCCATTTAACATGGGAAATCACTTTTCTCCGATACATAAATGGCTCTAACTAAAAACGTTATAGTCCGTCTTTCAAATCGTTCTAGGTATCTGTTAATTATAAGATTATCTAAGTATACAGCAATTTAGAACGTGTTTCTACCATAATTAGAGCCGGAATGGCGTTAGGTTTTGTGAAAATTTGAAATACGTGCGTGCCACGAGGAATTGAGACAATTATCGTAGGCTGTAACTCCCAAACCGCTCGATAGATTTTAAAATCGCTTGGCACATATCTGTTTAGTCATGAAATATTAATGAACACCATTTTTCAAACCAATCCGACAATTTAAACGGGAAAAATTTGAAAAAGTGCAAGGTTCAGTGCATTTTCTGACCCGAGTTGGCAAATTTGAGATGCTATAACTCCCGAAATAAACGATGGATTTTAAAATCGCTTGTCACATCTCTTTAGTAACTCAAAAATGTGATATACACGAATTTTCAGACTAATTCGAGATTTGGTTCGGGAAAAATCCGGGAAAGAGTGCGATTTTTTCATTTTTTGACCCATTTAACATGGGAAATCACTTTTCTCCGATACACAAATGGCTCTAACTAAAAACGTTATAGTCCGTCTTTCAAATCGTTCTAGGTATCTGTTAATTATAAGATTATCTAAGTATACAGCAATTTAGAACGTGTTTCTACCATAATTAGAGCCGGAATGGCGTTAGGTTTAGTGAAAATGTGAAAAACGTGCGTGTCACGAGGAATTGAGACAAATTTCGTAGGCTGTAACTCCCAAACCGCTCGATGGATTTTAAAATCGCTTGGCACACATCTGTTTAGTCATGAAATATTAATGCACACCATTATTCAGACCAATCCGACAATTTAAACGGGAAAAATTTGAAAAAGTGCAAAGTTCAGTGCATTTTCTGAACCGAGTCTGCAAATTTGCGATGCTATAACTCCCGAACTAAACGATGGATTTTAAAATCGCTTGACACATCTCTTTAGTAACTCAAAAATGTGATATACACGAATTTTCAGACTAATTCGAGATTTGGTTCGGGAAAAATCCGGGAAAGAGTGCGATTTTTTCATTTTTTGACCCATTTAACATGGGAAATCACTTTTCTCCGATACACAAATGGCTCTAACTAAAAACGTTATAGTCCGTCTTTCAAATCGTTCTAGGTATCTGTTAATTATAAGATTATCTAAGTATACAGCAATTTAGAACGTGTTTCTACCATAATTAGAGCCGGAATGGCGTTAGGTTTATTGAAAATGTGAAAAACGTGCGTGTCACGAGGAATTGAGACAATTTTCGTAGGCTGTAACTCCCAAACCGCTCGATAGATTTTAAAATCGCTTGGCACATATCTGTTTAGTCATGAAATATTAATGCACACCATTTTTCAGACCAATCCGACAATTTAAACGGCAAAAATTTGAAAAAGTGCAAAGTTCAGTGCATTTTCTGACCCGAGTTGGCAAATTTGAGATGCTATAACTCCCGAAATAAACGATGGATTTTATAATCGCTTGTCACATCTCTTTAGTAACTCAAAAATATGATATATACGAATTTTCAGACTAATTCGAGATTTGGTTCGGGTAAAATCCGGGAAAGAGTGCGATTTTTTCATTTTTTGACCAATTTAACATGGGAAATCACTTTTCTCCGATACACAAATGGCGCTAACTAAAAACGTTATAGTCCGTCTTTCAAATCGTTCTAGGTATCTGTTTATTATAAGATTATCTAAGTATACAGCAATTTAGAACGTGTTTCTACCATAATTAGAGCCGGAATGGCGTTAGGTTTAGTGAAAATGTGAAAAACGTGCGTGTCACGAGGAATTGAGACAAATTTCGTAGGCTGTAACTCCCAAACCGCTCGATGGATTTTAAAATCGCTTGGCACACATCTGTTTAGTCATGAAATATTAATGCACACCATTATTCAGACCAATCCGACAATTTAAACGGGAAAAATTTGAAAAAGTGCAAAGTTCAGTGCATTTTCTGAACCGAGTCTGCAAATTTGCGATGCTATAACTCCCGAACTAAACGATGGATTTTAAAATCGCTTGACACATCTCTTTAGTAACTCAAAAATGTGATATACACGAATTTTCAGACTAATTCGAGATTTGGTTCGGGAAAAATCCGGGAAAGAGTGCGATTTTTTCATTTTTTGACCCATTTAACATGGGAAATCACTTTTCTCCGATACACAAATGGCTCTAACTAAAAACGTTATAGTCCGTCTTTCAAATCGTTCTAGGTATCTGTTAATTATAAGATTATCTAAGTATACAGCAATTTAGAACGTGTTTCTACCATAATTAGAGCCGGAATGGCGTTAGGTTTATTGAAAATGTGAAAAACGTGCGTGTCACGAGGAATTGAGACAAATTTCGTAGGCTGTAACTCCCAAACCGCTCGATGGATTTTAAAATCGCTTGGCACACATCTGTTTAGTCATGAAATATTAATGCACACCATTATTCAGACCAATCCGACAATTTAAACGGGAAAAATTTGAAAAAGTGCAAAGTTCAGTGCATTTTCTGAACCGAGTCTGCAAATTTGCGATGCTATAACTCCCGAACTAAACGATGGATTTTAAAATCGCTTGACACATCTCTTTAGTAACTCAAAAATGTGATATACACGAATTTTCAGACTAATTCGAGATTTGGTTCGGGAAAAATCCGGGAAAGAGTGCGATTTTTTCATTTTTTGACCCATTTAACATGGGAAATCACTTTTCTCCGATACACAAATGGCTCTAACTAAAAACGTTATAGTCCGTCTTTCAAATCGTTCTAGGTATCTGTTAATTATAAGATTATCTAAGTATACAGCAATTTAGAACGTGTTTCTACCATAATTAGAGCCGGAATGGCGTTAGGTTTATTGAAAATGTGAAAAACGTGCGTGTCACGAGGAATTGAGACAATTTTCGTAGGCTGTAACTCCCAAACCGCTCGATAGATTTTAAAATCGCTTGGCACATATCTGTTTAGTCATGAAATATTAATGCACACCATTTTTCAGACCAATCCGACAATTTAAACGGCAAAAATTTGAAAAAGTGCAAAGTTCAGTGCATTTTCTGACCCGAGTTGGCAAATTTGAGATGCTATAACTCCCGAAATAAACGATGGATTTTATAATCGCTTGTCACATCTCTTTAGTAACTCAAAAATATGATATATACGAATTTTCAGACTAATTCGAGATTTGGTTCGGGTAAAATCCGGGAAAGAGTGCGATTTTTTCATTTTTTGACCAATTTAACATGGGAAATCACTTTTCTCCGATACACAAATGGCGCTAACTAAAAACGTTATAGTCCGTCTTTCAAATCGTTCTAGGTATCTGTTTATTATAAGATTATCTAAGTATACAGCAATTTAGAACGTGTTTCTACCATAATTAGAGCCGGAATGGCGTTAGGTTTATTGAAAATGTGTAAAACGTGCGTGTCACGAGGAATTGAGACAACTTTCGTAGTCTAACTCCCAAACCGCTCGATGGATTTTAAAATCGCTTGGCACATATCTGTTTAGTCATAAAATATTAATGCATACCTTTTTTCAGACCAATCCGACAATTTAAGGTGTCCGACTACCTTCGGAAAGGATTTTTTGAAATAATTTGAAATTTGACTTTTTTTGTGCATTATATTATAGAATATGGTTAAAAACTTAGAGAATAACATATAAAAAAAATAATTAATAATTTTTTTAAAATTTAAACCCCAAAAAGGGGTGAAAAATAGACAAAAACTAGCACCACCGCAAAACATGATAACTTAAATTTAAATTAAGATATTCTTATTTTGTAAATTTTATTTTGAAGATTGAAACCTCCTTTAGGGAATGTACCTCTCACATCATTGTAAACCAGTTCTTTTAAAAACTGGAGAGGTTCAAGTACAACCAAGAAGAAAATCTTCCATAAATTATAGCAACGCATAACTTTTATAATTAAAAATAAAAAAACTAATTAATGCACAATTACAGAAGTGGTACATTCCCTTTATAAACTCTTTGAAAGTATTCCTACCAAATTTCATAACATTTGAAGCATAACTTTTTGAGTTTTCATGTTTTGCGTAAAAGCAAAATTCTAAAATGTCAATTTCAAGAAAAAGCTAAAAACAAAATTCAATAATGAATCTTACCTTTAAATGGAAAATGTAGCTCTAAAATGATCCTGATTTATAAAGATCACCTTCTATAGAAGTTAAATCAACTACTTTTTTTTTCCTAATTGCCCTCAAAACCTTCCTGCGCTTCTTTGAAACGGGTGTTGTATGGCGCTTGGAATCACTGATTCTAATGCGATCCAAACTTTGGTAACCTTTTAATGTGAAGTAACCAAGATTTTCAATGTTCATCTTGCTTAAAACACTGGTGCAACCCTCAAATCCATCATTATATTGTATTACTGCACCATAAGCCCCTAATTTTACAGTTTTTAGGCTGACGAAAACCTCCTTCGGAACTCTCTGCCAAATAACACCATTGAAACTTTCATTGGCATTTTGAGTTTTGCCATGCAGACACTTATTCAAAAGTTCTCTGGTGCAAAGCTCTAAATACACTGGTTTGACTACATTTAAAATATTGTTGGGCAAACCAGAATGCTTGAGCTTTTCTGGTTCTTTCCCTTCGCTTACAGCTCGCTGGTAATAGCACCAACTGTCTACACCAATAGGGCACTGGCCATGCATCGGTTTCTTTGGTGATGAAGCACAATGAAACAAAGCTGCAATTACATTTTGCTGCATCATTTGTAAGTTGCCCACGTTAGAGCGAATCGCAATGCCATAATAATTTTGTAGTCTGTCGATAAAGACATCTGATAACTTGCCTTTACCAGACAGACCTTTGGTTTTGCTTTTCAATTTTCGCAGACGTGTACCCACCCGTTTTTGAATGTGCCCAATGCATTCCAGTTTTGAAACACTTTTTTCGCCATATGTGTTTTGGACGCACAAATAGCCTTTAGAATCCCCATCACCGTAGTATTTCGTGTACTTCAGCTTCCGAGTGCTCACTGACCTCTTGAAAATTCTGTCGACACCAACAGTTTCCATCTTTGCTGATGACCCTTTAAAATTGCACTGGCATATATGGTCAGCTTCCTGTGATTCAAATGACGGGTTTCTCTTCAGTTTCTGTAATCTTTTGCAAATTCTGCAGTATGAGGACATGACTTCTAAATCGAAAACCTTTCCCGTGTCAATTGAAATGGCAGCAACACAACCATTCAAAGAAGTGTACCCTCTACGCTGCCACGTTCCATCTACAGACACGCCGCATTCACTGTCTTCTCCCTTTGAACCAACTTCATCAGCTGCTTTTAACATTGAAGATTCAGCAACCTCGGACACAACTTTCAAGAGTTTCTCTTCATGGATGTTATACGCAGCTTTAGAAATTGGTGGCAAATTCAGCGTGGTGCACAGTTTATACGCTGAAGAAAATCCCTTTCCAATCTGCCTCATCCCATAAACTATTCTAGAGTTCACTTCAGGTACATTTTTGTTCTTTTTGGAGGAGGCAAAGCCTTTTACAAAATCACAATTGTGACATTTCAAAGAGAAGTGTGAGCACAATCCATACCTGGAGTCTTCAACTAAATGCAAACCAGAAGCAAAGCATTTGGGACATGGAAGCACCAAAAATATATCTATTAAAGTTTCCAGGTCGAAAATCCGATTACCACACAGTTCCTCATTCAAAACTTCGAATTTGGAAGAGCTAGATGCTTGCAGTTTTGAAGCACTGGCTGTGCACACTGGATCTTCAAGACTGTTAGTCTTCAGTGTTTTAGAGTGTTGATTACCTTTGAAGTGGTGTTTCTTCTTCCTGGCAATACTCTTTCCCATTTTGTAAAGAAAAATCACTTTATGCAAGAAGAATTATCAAGTTGTAGAACTTTTTGAACGCACGATCGAAAATCACGAGTTCAAATTGTGTACAAACTGAAACTCAAGTTTGATGCCAGATTGTGAAGTTAAACATGATTGCCAGATGTATTTTTGTGTAAAAAGTAGTTTTTTAATTAATTTTTTTTAATTAATAAAAAAAAATCCACACTTCAGAGCAAATTTTAACGCTTTAATTTGTTAAAATAAGAATGTAAACAAACTTTTACGTTCACTTCCTGTTTGCAGAAAGGCACTTCCGGTTTTAAAAAGTGTCGACTATGTAGTATTAAAAGACCTGTATCTTACGTTCTATGCATGGTAGGAACAAAATTTAAACAGATTTGGAAAGATAAGAAATCGGGCTTTCATATTATATCAAATTTGGAAAATCGCAATTTCCGCCGAAAATCGCGTTTTAAAGGTAGTCGGATACCTTAAACGGGAAAAATTTGAAAAAGTGCAAAGTTCAGTGCATTTTCTGACCCGAGTTGGCAAATTTGAGATGCTATAACTCCCGAAATAAACGATGGATTTTAAAATCGCTTGGCACATCTCTTTAGTAACTCAAAAATGTGATATACACGAATTTTCAGACTAATTCGAGATTTGGTTCGGGTAAAATCCGGGAAAGAGTGCAATTTTTTCATTTTTTGACCAATTTAACATGGGAAATCACTTTTCTCCGATACACAAATGGCTCTAACTAAAAACCTTATAGTCCCTCTTTAAAATCGCTCGAGGTATCTGTTAGTTATAGGATTATCTAAGTATACAGCAATTTAAAACGTGTTTCTATCATAATTACAGGCGAAATGGCGTTAGGATTAGTGAAAATGTTAAAAACGTGCTTATCGCGAGGAATTGAGACAAATTTCGTAGGCTGTAACTCCCAAACCGCTCGATGGATTTTAAAATCGCTTGGCACATATCTGTTTAGTCATGAAATATTAATGCACACCATTTTGCAAACCAATCCGACAATTTAAACGGGAAAAATTTGGAAAAGTGCAAAGTTCAGTGCATTTCCTGACCCGAGTCTGCAAATTTGAGATGCTATAACTCCCGAAATAACCGATGGATTTTAAAATCGCTTGTCACATCTCTTTAGTAACTCAAAAATGTGATATACACGAATTTACAGACAAATTCGAGATTTGGTTCGGGAAGAATCCGTGAAAGAGGGCGATTTTTTCATTTTTTGACCCATTTAACATGGGAAACCACTTTTCTCCGATACAAAAATGGCTCTAACTAAAAACGATATAGTCCCTCTTTAAAATCGCTCGAGGTATCTGTTAGGTATAAGATTATCTAAGTATACAGCAATTTCGAACGTGTTTCTACCATAATTAGAGCCGGAATGGCGTTAGGTTTAGTGCAAATGGGAAAAACGTGCGTGTCACGAGGAATTGAGACAACTTTCGTAGTCTAACTCCCAAACCGCTCGATGGATTTTAAAATCGCTTGGCACATATCTGTTTAGTCATAAAATATTAATGCATACCTTTTTTCAGACCAATCCGACAATTTAAACGGGAAAAATTTGAAAAAGTGCAAAGTTCAGTGCATTTTCTGACCCGAGTTGGCAAATTTGAGATGCTATAACTCCCGAAATAAACGATGGATTTTAAAATCGCTTGGCACATCTCTTTAGTAACTCAAAAATGTGATATACACGAATTTTCAGACTAATTCGAGATTTGGTTCGGGAAAAATCCGGGAAAGAGTGCGATTTTTTCATTTTTTGACCCATTTAACATGGGAAATCACTTTTCTCCGATACACAAATGGCTCTAACTAAAAACGTTATAGTCCCTCTTTAAAATCGCTCGAGGTATCTGTTAGGTATAAGATTATCTAAGTATACAGCAATTTCGAACGTGTTTCTACCATAATTAGAGCCGGAATGGCGTTAGGTTTAGTGCAAATGGGAAAAACGTGCGTGTCACGAGGAATTGAGACAATTTTCGTAGGCTGTAACTCCCAAACCGCTCGACGGATTTTAAAATCGCTTAGCACATATCTGTTTAGTCATGAAATATTAATGCACACCTTTTTTCAGACCAATCCGACAATTTAAACGGGAAAAATTTGAAAAAGTGCAAGGTTCAGTGCATTTTCTGACCCGAGTTGGCAAATTTGAGATGCTATAACACCCGAAATAAAAGATGGATTTTAAAATCGCTTGTTACATCTCTTTAGTAACTCATAAGTGTGATATACACGAATTTTCAGACTAATTCGAGGTTTGGTTCCGGTAAATCCGGGAAAGAGTGCGATTTTTTCATTTTTTGACCCATTTAACATGGGAAATCACTTTTCTCCGATACACAAATGGCTCTAACTAAAAACGTTATAGTCCCTCTTTAAAATCGCTCAAGGTATCTGTTAATTATAATATTATCTAAGTGTACAGCAATTTAGAACGTGTTTCTACCTTAATTAGAGCCGGAATGGCGTTAGGTTTAGTGAAAAATTGAAATAAGTGCGTGCCACGAGGAATTGAGACAATTTTCGTAGGCTGTAACTCCCAAACCGCTCGAAGGATTTTAAAATCGCTTGGCACATATCTGTTTAGTCATGAAATATTAATGCACACCATTTTTCAGACCTATCCGACAATTTAAACGGGAAAAATTTGAAAAAGTGCAAGGTTCAGTGCATTTTCTGACACGAGTTGGCAAATTTGAGATGCTATAACTCCCGAAATAAACGATGGATTTTAAAATCGCTTGGCACATCTCTTTAGTAACTCAAAAATGTGATATACACGAATTTTCAGACTAATTGGAGATTTGGTTTGGGAAAAATCCGGGAAAGAGTGCGATTTTTTCATTTTTTGACCCATTTAACATGGGAAATCACTTTTCTCCGATACACAAATGGCTCTAACTAAAAACGTTATAGTCCGTCTTTAAATTCGCTCTAGGTTTCTGTTAATTATAAGATTATCTAAGTATACAGCAATTTCGAACGTGTTTCTACCATAATTACAGGCGGAATGGCGTTAGGATTATTGAAAATTTTAAAAACGTTATTATCGCGAGGAATTGAGACAAATTTCGTAGGCTGTAACTCCCAAACCGCTCGATGGATTTTAAAATCGCTTGGCACATATCTGTTTAGTCATGAAATATTAATGCACACCATTATTCAGACCAATCCGACAATTTAAACGGGAAAAATTTGAAAAAGTGCAAAGTTCAGTGCATTTTCTGACCCAAGTTGGCAAATTTGAGATGCTATAACTCCCGAAATAACCGATGGATTTTAAAATCGCTTGTCACATCTCTTTAGTAACTCAAAAATTTGATATACACGAATTTTCAGACTAATTCGAGATTTGGTTCGGGAAAAATCCGTGAAAGAGGGCGATTTTTTCATTTTTTGACCCATTTAACATGGGAAATCACTTTTCTCCGATACACAAATGGCTCTAACTAAAAACGTTATAGTCCCTCTTTAAAATCGCTCGAGGTATCTGTTAGGTATAAGATTATCTAAGTATACAGCAATATAGAACTTGTTTCTACTATAATTAGAGGCGGAATGGCGTTAGGATTAGTGTAAATTTTAAAAACGTGCATATCGCGAGGAATTGAGACAATTTTAGAAGGCTGTAACTCCCAAACCGCTCGATGGATTTTAAAATCGCTTGGCACATATCTGTTTAGTCATGAAATATTAATGCACACCATTATTCAGACCAATCCGACAATTTAAACGGGAAAAATTTGAAAAAGTGCAAAGTTCAGTGCATTTTCTGACCCGAGTCTGCAAATTTGAGATGCTATAACTCCCGAACTAAACGATGGATTTTAAAATCGCTTGTCACATCTCTTTAGTAACTCAAAAATGTGATATACACGAATTTTCAGACTAATTCGAGATTTCGTTCGGGAAAAATCCGGGAAAGAGTGCGATTTTTTCATTTTTTGACCCATTTAACATGGGAAATCACTTTTCTCCGATACACAAATGGGTCTAACTAAAAACATTACAGTCCGTCTTTAAAATCGCTCAAGTTATCTGTTAATTATAAGATTATCTAAGTATACAGCAATTTAGAACGTGTTTCTACCATAATTAGAGCCGGAATGGCGTTAGGTTTAGTGAAAATGTGAAAAACGTGCGTGTCACGAGGAATTGAGACAAATTTCGTAGGCTGTAACTCCCAAACCGCTCGATGGATTTTAAAATCGCTTGGCACATATCTGTTTAGTCATGAAATATTAATGCACACCATTATTCAGACCAATCCGACAATTTAAACGGGAAAAATTTGAAAAAGTGCAAAGTTCAGTGCATTTTCTGACCCGAGTTGGCAAATTTGAGATGCTATAACTCCCGATATAACCGATGGATTTTAAAATCGCTTGACACATCTCTTTAGTAACTCAAAAATGTGATATACACGAATTTTCAGACGAATTCGAGATTTGGTTCGGGAAAAATCCTTGAAAGAGGGCGATTTTTTCATTTTTTGACCCATTTAACATGGGAAATCACTTTTCTCCGATACACAAATGGCTCTAACTAAAAACGTTATAGTCCGTCTTTCAAATCGTTCTAGGTATCTGTTAATTATAAGATTATCTAAGTATACATCAATTTAGAACGTGTTTCTACCATAATTAGAGCCGGAATGGCGTTAGGTTTATTGAAAATGTGAAAAACGTGCGTGTCACGAGGAATTGAGACAATTTTCGTAGGCTGTAACTCCCAAACCGCTCGATGGATTTTAAAATCGCTTGGCACATATCTGTTTAGTCATGAAATATTAATGCACACCATTTTTCAGATCAATCCGATAATTTAAACGGGAAAATTTGAAAAAGTGCAAAGTTCAGTGCATTTTCTGACCCGAGTTGGCAAATTTGAGATGCTATAACTCCCGATATAAGCGATGGATTTTAAAATCGCTTGACACATCTCTTTAGTAACTCAAAAATGTGATATACACGAATTTTCAGACTAATTCGAGATTTGGTTCGGGTAAAATCCGGGAAAGAGTGCGATTTTTTCATTTTTTGACCCATTTAACATGGGAAATCACTTTTCTCCGATACACAAATGGCTCTAACTAAAAACGTTATAGTCCGTCTTTCAAATCGTTCTAGGTATCTGTTAATTATAAGATTATCTAAGTATACAGCAATTTCGAACGTGTTTCTACCATAATTAGAGCCGGAATGGCGTTAGGTTTATTGAAAATGTGAAAAACGTGCGTGTCACGAGGAATTGAGACAACTTTCGTAGTCTGTAACTCCCAAACCGCTCGATGGATTTTAAAATCGCTTGGCACATATCTGTTTAGTCATGAAATATTAATGCACACCATTTTTCAGATCAATCCGATAATTTAAACGGGAAAAATTTGAAAAAGTGCAAAGTTCAGTGCATTTTCTGACCCGAGTTGGCAAGTTTGAGATGCTATAACTCCCGAACTAAACGATGGATTTTAAAATCGCTTGACACATCTCTTTAGTAACTCAAAAATGTGATATACACGAATTTTCAGACTAATTCGAGATTTGGTTCGGGAAAAATCCGGGAAAGAGTGCGATTTTTTCATTTTTTGACCCATCTGACATGGTAAATCACTTTTCTCCGATACACAAATGGCTCTAACTAAAAACGTTATAGTCCGTCTTTCAAATCGTTCTAGGTATCTGTTAATTATAAGATTATCTAAGTATACATCAATTTAGAACGTGTTTCTACCATAATTAGAGCCGGAATGGCGTTAGGTTTATTGAAAATATGAAAAACGTGCGTGTCACGAGGAATTGAGACAATTTTCGTAGGCTGTAACTCCCAAACCGCTCGATGGATTTTAAAATCGCTTGGCACATATCTGTTTAGTCATGAAATATTAATGCACACCATTTTTCAAACCAATCCGATAATTTAAACGGGAAAAATTTGAAAAAGTGCAAAGTTCAGTGCATTTTCTGACCCGAGTTGGCAAATTTGAGATGCTATAATTCCCGATATAAGCGATGGATTTTAAAATCGCTTGACACATCTCTTTAGTAACTCAAAAATGTGATATACACGAATTTTCAGACTAATTCGAGATTTGGTTCGGGTAAAATCCGGGAAAGAGTGCGATTTTTTCATTTTTTGACCCATTTAACATGGGAAATCACTTTTCTCCGATACACAAATGGCTCTAACTAAAAACGTTATAGTCCGTCTTTCAAATCGTTCTAGGTATCTGTTAATTATAAGATTATCTAAGTATACAGCAATTTCGAACGTGTTTCTACCATAATTAGAGCCGGAATGGCGTTAGGTTTAGTGAAAATGTGAAAAACGTGGGTGTCACGAGGAATTGAGACAAATTTCGTAGGCTGTAACTCCCAAACCGCTCGATGGATTTTAAAATCGCTTGGCACATATCAGTTTAGTCATGAAATATTAATGCACACCATTTTTCAAACCAATCCGACAATTTAAACGGGAAAAATTTGAAAAAGTGCAAAGTTCAGTGCATTTTCTGACCCTAGTCTACAAATTTGAGATGCTATAACTCCCGAACTAAACGATGGATTTTAAAATCGCTTGACACATCTCTTTAGTAACTCAAAAATGTGATATACACGAATTTTCAGACTAATTCGAGATTTGGTTCGGGAAAAATCCGGGAAAGAGTGCGATTTTTTCATTTTTTGACCCATCTGACATGGTAAATCACTTTTCTCCGATACACAAATGGCTCTAACTAAAAACGTTATAGTCCGTCTTTCAAATCGTTCTAGGTATCTGTTAATTATAAGATTATCTAAGTATACATCAATTTAGAACGTGTTTCTACCATAATAAGAGCCGGAATGGCGTTAGGTTTAGTGAAAATGTGAAAAACGTGCGTGTCACGAGGAATTGAGACAATTTTCGTAGGCTGTAACTCCCAAACCGCTCGATGGATTTTAAAATCGCTTGGCACATATCTGTTTAGTCATGAAATATTAATGCACACCATTTTTCAAACCAATCCGATAATTTAAACGGGAAAAATTTGAAAAAGTGCAAAGTTCAGTGCATTTTCTGACCCGAGTTGGCAAATTTGAGATGCTATAATTCCCGATATAAGCGATGGATTTTAAAATCGCTTGACACATCTCTTTAGTAACTCAAAAATGTGATATACACGAATTTTCAGACTAATTCGAGATTTGGTTCGGGTAAAATCCGGGAAAGAGTGCGATTTTTTCATTTTTTGACCCATTTAACATGGGAAATCACTTTTCTCCGATACACAAATGGGTCTAACTAAAAACGTTATAGTTCGTCTTTAAAATCGCTCAAGTTATCTGTTAATTATAAGATTATCTAAGTATACAGCAATTTAGAACGTGTTTCTACCATAATTAGAGCCGGAATGGCGTTAGGTTTAGTGAAAATGTGAAAAACGTGCGTGTCACGAGGAATTGAGACAAATTTCGTAGGCTGTAACTCCCAAACCGCTCGATGGATTTTAAAATCGCTTGGCACATATCTGTTTAGTCATGAAATATTAATGCACACCATTATTCAGACCAATCCGACAATTTAAACGGGAAAAATTTGAAAAAGTGCAAAGTTCAGTGCATTTTCTGACCCGAGTTGGCAAATTTGAGATGCTATAACTCCCGATATAACCGATGGATTTTAAAATCGCTTGACACATCTCTTTAGTAACTCAAAAATGTGATATACACGAATTTTCAGACGAATTCGAGATTTGGTTCGGGAAAAATCCTTGAAAGAGGGCGATTTTTTCATTTTTTGACCCATTTAACATGGGAAATCACTTTTCTCCGATACACAAATGGCTCTAACTAAAAACGTTATAGTCCGTCTTTCAAATCGTTCTAGGTATCTGTTAATTATAAGATTATCTAAGTATACATCAATTTAGAACGTGTTTCTACCATAATTATAGCCGGAATGGCGTTAGGTTTATTGAAAATGTGAAAAACGTGCGTGTCACGAGGAATTGAGACAATTTTCGTAGGCTGTAACTCCCAAACCGCTCGATGGATTTTAAAATCGCTTGGCACATATCTGTTTAGTCATGAAATATTAATGCACACCATTTTTCAGATCAATCCGATAATTTAAACGGGAAAAATTTGAAAAAGTGCAAAGTTCAGTGCATTTTCTGACCCGAGTTGGCAAATTTGAGATGCTATAACTCCCGATATAAGCGATGGATTTTAAAATCGCTTGACACATCTCTTTAGTAACTCAAAAATGTGATATACACGAATTTTCAGACTAATTCGAGATTTGGTTCGGGTAAAATCCGGGAAAGAGTGCGATTTTTTCATTTTTTGACCCATTTAACATGGGAAATCACTTTTCTCCGATACACAAATGGCTCTAACTAAAAACGTTATAGTCCGTCTTTCAAATCGTTCTAGGTATCTGTTAATTATAAGATTATCTAAGTATACAGCAATTTCGAACGTGTTTCTACCATAATTAGAGCCGGAATGGCGTTAGGTTTATTGAAAATGTGAAAAACGTGCGTGTCACGAGGAATTGAGACAACTTTCGTAGTCTGTAACTCCCAAACCGCTCGATGGATTTTAAAATCGCTTGGCACATATCTGTTTAGTCATGAAATATTAATGCACACCATTTTTCAGATCAATCCGATAATTTAAACGGGAAAAATTTGAAAAAGTGCAAAGTTCAGTGCATTTTCTGACCCGAGTTGGCAAGTTTGAGATGCTATAACTCCCGAAATAAACGATGGATTTTAAAATCGCTTGTCACATCTCTTTATTAACTCAAAAATGTGATATACACGAATTTTCAGACTAATTCGAGATTTGGTTCGGGTAAAATCCGGGAAAGAGTGCGATTTTTTCATTTTTTGACCAATTTAACATGGGAAATCACTTTTCTCCGATACACAAATGGCTCTAACTAAAAACGTTATAGTCCCTCTTTAAAACCGCTCGAGGTATCTGTTAATTATAAGATTATCTAAGTATACATCAATTTCGAACGTGTTTCTACCATAATTAGAGCCGGAATGGCGTTAGGTTTAGTGAAAATGTGAAAAACGTGCGTGTCACGAGGAATTGAGACAAATTTCGTAGGCTGTAACTCCCAAACCGCTCGATGGATTTTAAAATCGCTTGGCACATATCAGTTTAGTCATGAAATATTAATGCACACCATTTTTCAAACCAATCCGACAATTTAAACGGGAAAAATTTGAAAAAGTGCAAAGTTCAGTGCATTTTCTGACCCTAGTCTACAAATTTGAGATGCTATAACTCCCGAACTAAACGATGGATTTTAAAATCGCTTGACACATCTCTTTAGTAACTCAAAAATGTGATATACACGAATTTTCAGACTAATTCGAGATTTGGTTCGGGAAAAATCCGGGAAAGAGTGCGATTTTTTCATTTTTTGACCCATCTGACATGGTAAATCACTTTTCTCCGATACACAAATGGCTCTAACTAAAAACGTTATAGTCCGTCTTTCAAATCGTTCTAGGTATCTGTTAATTATAAGATTATCTAAGTATACATCAATTTAGAACGTGTTTCTACCATAATTAGAGCCGGAATGGCGTTAGGTTTAGTGAAAATGTGAAAAACGTGCGTGTCACGAGGAATTGAGACAATTTTCGTAGGCTGTAACTCCCAAACCGCTCGATGGATTTTAAAATCGCTTGGCACATATCTGTTTAGTCATGAAATATTAATGCACGCCATTTTTCAAACCAATCCGATAATTTAAACGGGAAAAATTTGAAAAAGTGCAAAGTTCAGTGCATTTTCTGACCCGAGTTGGCAAATTTGAGATGCTATAATTCCCGATATAAGCGATGGATTTTAAAATCGCTTGACACATCTCTTTAGTAACTCAAAAATGTGATATACACGAATTTTCAGACTAATTCGAGATTTGGTTCGGGTAAAATCCGGGAAAGAGTGCGATTTTTTCATTTTTTGACCCATTTAACATGGGAAATCACTTTTCTCCGATACACAAATGGCTCTAACTAAAAACGTTATAGTCCGTCTTTCAAATCGTTCTAGGTATCTGTTAATTATAAGATTATCTAAGTATACAGCAATTTCGAACGTGTTTCTACCATAATTAGAGCCGGAATGGCGTTAGGTTTATTGAAAATGTGAAAAACGTGCGTGTCACGAGGAATTGAGACAACTTTCGTAGTCTGTAACTCCCAAACCGCTCGATGGATTTTAAAATCGCTTGGCACATATCTGTTTAGTCATGAAATATTAATGCACACCATTTTTCAGATCAATCCGATAATTTAAACGGGAAAAATTTGAAAAAGTGCAAAGTTCAGTGCATTTTCTGACACGAGTTGGCAAGTTTGAGATGCTATAACTCCCGAAATAAACGATGGATTTTAAAATCGCTTGGCACATCTCTTTAGTAACTCAAAAATGTGATATACACGATTTTTCAGACTAATTCGAGATTTCGTTCGGGAAAAATCCGAGAAAGAGTGCGATTTTTTCATTTTTTGACCCATTTAACATGGGAAATCACTTTTCTCCGATACACAAATGGGTCTAACTAAAAACGTTATAGTCCGTCTTTAAAATCGCTCAAGTTATCTGTTAATTATAAGATTATCTAAGTATACAGCAATTTAGAACGTGTTTCTACCATAATTAGAGCCGGAATGGCGTTAGGTTTATTGAAAATGTGAAAAACGTGCGGGTCACGAGGAATTGAGACAATTTTCGTAGGCTGTAACTCCCAAACCGCTCGATGGATTTTAAAATCGCTTGGCACATATCTGTTTAGTCATGAAATATTAATGCACACCATTTTTCAAACCAATCCGATAATTTAAACGGGAAAAATTTGAAAAAGTGCAAGGTTCAGTGCATTTTCTGACCCGAGTTGGCAAATTTGAGATGCTATAACTCCCGAACTAAACGATGGATTTTAAAATCGCTTGACACATCTCTTTAGTAACTCAAAAATGTGATATACACGAATTTTCAGACTAATTCGAGATTTGGTTCGGGAAAAATCCGGGAAAGAGTGCGATTTTTTCATTTTTTGACCCATTTAACATGGTAAATCACTTTTCTCCGATACACAAATGGCTCTAACTAGAAACGTTATAGTCCGTCTTTCAAATCGTTCTAGGTATCTGTTAATTATAAGATTATCTAAGTATACAGCAATTTCGAACGTGTTTCTACCATAATTAGAGCCGGAATAGCGTTAGGTTTAGTGCAAATGGGAAAAACGTGCGTGTCACGAGGAATTGAGACAAATTTCGTAGGCTGTAACTCCCAAACCGCTCGATGGATTTTAAAATCGCTTGGCACATATCAGTTTAGTCATGAAATATTAATGCACACCATTTTTCAAACCAATCCGACAATTTAAACGGGAAAAATTTGAAAAAGTGCAAAGTTCAGTGCATTTTCTGACCCTAGTCTACAAATTTGAGATGCTATAACTCCCGAACTAAACGATGGATTTTAAAATCGCTTGACACATCTCTTTAGTAACTCAAAAATGTGATATACACGAATTTTCAGACGAATTCGAGATTTGGTTCGGGAAAAATCCTTGAAAGAGGGCGATTTTTTCATTTTTTGACCCATTTAACATGGGAAATCACTTTTCTCCGATACACAAATGGCTCTAACTAAAAACGTTATAGTCCGTCTTTCAAATCGTTCTAGGTATCTGTTAATTATAAGATTATCTAAGTATACATCAATTTAGAACGTGTTTCTACCATAATTAGAGCCGGAATGGCGTTAGGTTTATTGAAAATGTGAAAAACGTGCGTGTCACGAGGAATTGAGACAATTTTCGTAGGCTGTAACTCCCAAACCGCTCGATGGATTTTAAAATCGCTTGGCACATATCTGTTTAGTCATGAAATATTAATGCACACCATTTTTCAGATCAATCCGATAATTTAAACGGGAAAAATTTGAAAAAGTGCAAAGTTCAGTGCATTTTCTGACCCGAGTTGGCAAATTTGAGATGCTATAACTCCCGATATAAGCGATGGATTTTAAAATCGCTTGACACATCTCTTTAGTAACTCAAAAATGTGATATACACGAATTTTCAGACTAATTCGAGATTTGGTTCGGGTAAAATCCGGGAAAGAGTGCGATTTTTTCATTTTTTGACCCATTTAACATGGGAAATCACTTTTCTCCGATACACAAATGGCTCTAACTAAAAATGTTATAGTCCGTCTTTCAAATCGTTCTAGGTATCTGTTAATTATAAGATTATCTAAGTATACAGCAATTTCGAACGTGTTTCTACCATAATTAGAGCCGGAATGGCGTTAGGTTTATTGAAAATGTGAAAAACGTGCGTGTCACGAGGAATTGAGACAACTTTCGTAGTCTGTAACTCCCAAACCGCTCGATGGATTTTAAAATCGCTTGGCACATATCTGTTTAGTCATGAAATATTAATGCACACCATTTTTCAGATCAATCCGATAATTTAAACGGGAAAAATTTGAAAAAGTGCAAAGTTCAGTGCATTTTCTGACCCGAGTTGGCAAGTTTTAGATGCTATAACTCCCGAAATAAACGATGGATTTTAAAATCGCTTGTCACATCTCTTTATTAACTCAAAAATGTGATATACACGAATTTTCAGACTAATTCGAGATTTGGTTCGGGTAAAATCCGGGAAAGAGTGCGATTTTTTCATTTTTTGACCAATTTAACATGGGAAATCACTTTTCTCCGATACACAAATGGCTCTAACTAAAAACGTTATAGTCCCTCTTTAAAACCGCTCGAGGTATCTGTTAATTATAAGATTATCTAAGTATACAGCAATTTAGAACGTGTTTCTACCATAATTAGAGCCGGAATGGCGTTAGGTTTAGTGAAAATGTGAAAAACGTGCGTGTCACGAGGAATTGAGACAAATTTCGTAGGCTGTAACTCCCAAACCGCTCGATGGATTTTAAAATCGCTTGGCACATATCAGTTTAGTCATGAAATATTAATGCACACCATTTTTCAAACCAATCCGACAATTTAAACGGGAAAAATTTGAAAAAGTGCAAAGTTCAGTGCATTTTCTGACCCTAGTCTACAAATTTGAGATGCTATAACTCCCGAACTAAACGATGGATTTTAAAATCGCTTGACACATCTCTTTAGTAACTCAAAAATGTGATATACACGAATTTTCAGACTAATTCGAGATTTGGTTCGGGAAAAATCCGGGAAAGAGTGCGATTTTTTCATTTTTTGACCCATCTGACATGGTAAATCACTTTTCTCCGATACACAAATGGCTCTAACTAAAAACGTTATAGTCCGTCTTTCAAATCGTTCTAGGTATCTGTTAATTATAAGATTATCTAAGTATACATCAATTTAGAACGTGTTTCTACCATAATTAGAGCCGGAATGGCGTTAGGTTTATTGAAAATGTGAAAAACGTGCGTGTCACGAGGAATTGAGACAATTTTCGTAGGCTGTAACTCCCAAACCGCTCGATGGATTTTAAAATCGCTTGGCACATATCTGTTTAGTCATGAAATATTAATGCACACCATTTTTCAAACCAGTCCGATAATTTAAACGGGAAAAATTTGAAAAAGTGCAAAGTTCAGTGCATTTTCTGACCCGAGTTGGCAAATTTGAGATGCTATAATTCCCGATATAAGCGATGGATTTTAAAATCGCTTGACACATCTCTTTAGTAACTCAAAAATGTGATATACACGAATTTTCAGACTAATTCGAGATTTGGTTCGGGTAAAATCCGGGAAAGAGTGCGATTTTTTCATTTTTTGACCCATTTAACATGGGAAATCACTTTTCTCCGATACACAAATGGCTCTAACTAAAAACGTTATAGTCCGTCTTTCAAATCGTTCTAGGTATCTGTTAATTATAAGATTATCTAAGTATACAGCAATTTCGAACGTGTTTCTACCATAATTAGAGCCGGAATGGCGTTAGGTTTAGTGAAAATGTGAAAAACGTGGGTGTCACGAGGAATTGAGACAAATTTCGTAGGCTGTAACTCCCAAACCGCTCGATGGATTTTAAAATCGCTTGGCACATATCAGTTTAGTCATGAAATATTAATGCACACCATTTTTCAAACCAATCCGACAATTTAAACGGGAAAAATTTGAAAAAGTGCAAAGTTCAGTGCATTTTCTGACCCTAGTCTACAAATTTGAGATGCTATAACTCCCGAACTAAACGATGGATTTTAAAATCGCTTGACACATCTCTTTAGTAACTCAAAAATGTGATATACACGAATTTTCAGACTAATTCGAGATTTGGTTCGGGAAAAATCCGGGAAAGAGTGCGATTTTTTCATTTTTTGACCCATCTGACATGGTAAATCACTTTTCTCCGATACACAAATGGCTCTAACTAAAAACGTTATAGTCCGTCTTTCAAATCGTTCTAGGTATCTGTTAATTATAAGATTATCTAAGTATACATCAATTTAGAACGTGTTTCTACCATAATTAGAGCCGGAATGGCGTTAGGTTTAGTGAAAATGTGAAAAACGTGCGTGTCACGAGGAATTGAGACAATTTTCGTAGGCTGTAACTCCCAAACCGCTCGATGGATTTTAAAATCGCTTGGCACATATCTGTTTAGTCATGAAATATTAATGCACACCATTTTTCAGATCAATCCGATAATTTAAACGGGAAAAATTTGAAAAAGTGCAAAGTTCAGTGCATTTTCTGACACGAGTTGGCAAGTTTGAGATGCTATAACTCCCGAAATAAACGATGGATTTTAAAATCGCTTGGCACATCTCTTTAGTAACTCAAAAATGTGATATACACGATTTTTCAGACTAATTCGAGATTTCGTTCGGGAAAAATCCGAGAAAGAGTGCGATTTTTTCATTTTTTGACCCATTTAACATGGGAAATCACTTTTCTCCGATACACAAATGGGTCTAACTAAAAACGTTATAGTCCGTCTTTAAAATCGCTCAAGTTATCTGTTAATTATAAGATTATCTAAGTATACAGCAATTTAGAACGTGTTTCTACCATAATTAGAGCCGGAATGGCGTTAGGTTTAGTGAAAATGTGAAAAACGTGCGTGTCACGAGGAATTGAGACAAATTTCGTAGGCTGTAACTCCCAAACCGCTCGATGGATTTTAAAATCGCTTGGCACATATCTGTTTAGTCATGAAATATTAATGCACACCATTATTCAGACCAATCCGACAATTTAAACGGGAAAAATTTGAAAAAGTGCAAAGTTCAGTGCATTTTCTGACCCGAGTTGGCAAATTTGAGATGCTATAACTCCCGATATAACCGATGGATTTTAAAATCGCTTGACACATCTCTTTAGTAACTCAAAAATGTGATATACACGAATTTTCAGACGAATTCGAGATTTGGTTCGGGAAAAATCCTTGAAAGAGGGCGATTTTTTCATTTTTTGACCCATTTAACATGGGAAATCACTTTTCTCCGATACACAAATGGCTCTAACTAAAAACGTTATAGTCCGTCTTTCAAATCGTTCTAGGTATCTGTTAATTATAAGATTATCTAAGTATACATCAATTTAGAACGTGTTTCTACCATAATTAGAGCCGGAATGGCGTTAGGTTTATTGAAAATGTGAAAAACGTGCGTGTCACGAGGAATTGAGACAATTTTCGTAGGCTGTAACTCCCAAACCGCTCGATGGATTTTAAAATCGCTTGGCACATATCTGTTTAGTCATGAAATATTAATGCACACCATTTTTCAGATCAATCCGATAATTTAAACGGGAAAAATTTGAAAAAGTGCAAAGTTCAGTGCATTTTCTGACCCTAGTCTACAAATTTGAGATGCTATAACTCCCGAACTAAACGATGGATTTTAAAATCGCTTGACACATCTCTTTAGTAACTCAAAAATGTGATATACACGAATTTTCAGACTAATTCGAGATTTGGTTCGGGAAAAATCCGGGAAAGAGTGCGATTTTTTCATTTTTTGACCCATCTGACATGGTAAATCACTTTTCTCCGATACACAAATGGCTCTAACTAAAAACGTTATAGTCCGTCTTTCAAATCGTTCTAGGTATCTGTTAATTATAAGATTATCTAAGTATACATCAATTTAGAACGTGTTTCTACCATAATTAGAGCCGGAATGGCGTTAGGTTTATTGAAAATATGAAAAACGTGCGTGTCACGAGGAATTGAGACAATTTTCGTAGGCTGTAACTCCCAAACCGCTCGATGGATTTTAAAATCGCTTGGCACATATCTGTTTAGTCATGAAATATTAATGCACACCATTTTTCAAACCAATCCGATAATTTAAACGGGAAAAATTTGAAAAAGTGCAAAGTTCAGTGCATTTTCTGACCCGAGTTGGCAAATTTGAGATGCTATAATTCCCGATATAAGCGATGGATTTTAAAATCGCTTGACACATCTCTTTAGTAACTCAAAAATGTGATATACACGAATTTTCAGACTAATTCGAGATTTGGTTCGGGTAAAATCCGGGAAAGAGTGCGATTTTTTCATTTTTTGACCCATTTAACATGGGAAATCACTTTTCTCCGATACACAAATGGCTCTAACTAAAAACGTTATAGTCCGTCTTTCAAATCGTTCTAGGTATCTGTTAATTATAAGATTATCTAAGTATACAGCAATTTCGAACGTGTTTCTACCATAATTAGAGCCGGAATGGCGTTAGGTTTAGTGAAAATGTGAAAAACGTGGGTGTCACGAGGAATTGAGACAAATTTCGTAGGCTGTAACTCCCAAACCGCTCGATGGATTTTAAAATCGCTTGGCACATATCAGTTTAGTCATGAAATATTAATGCACACCATTTTTCAAACCAATCCGACAATTTAAACGGGAAAAATTTGAAAAAGTGCAAAGTTCAGTGCATTTTCTGACCCTAGTCTACAAATTTGAGATGCTATAACTCCCGAACTAAACGATGGATTTTAAAATCGCTTGACACATCTCTTTAGTAACTCAAAAATGTGATATACACGAATTTTCAGACTAATTCGAGATTTGGTTCGGGAAAAATCCGGGAAAGAGTGCGATTTTTTCATTTTTTGACCCATCTGACATGGTAAATCACTTTTCTCCGATACACAAATGGCTCTAACTAAAAACGTTATAGTCCGTCTTTCAAATCGTTCTAGGTATCTGTTAATTATAAGATTATCTAAGTATACATCAATTTAGAACGTGTTTCTACCATAATTAGAGCCGGAATGGCGTTAGGTTTAGTGAAAATGTGAAAAACGTGCGTGTCACGAGGAATTGAGACAATTTTCGTAGGCTGTAACTCCCAAACCGCTCGATGGATTTTAAAATCGCTTGGCACATATCTGTTTAGTCATGAAATATTAATGCACACCATTTTTCAGATCAATCCGATAATTTAAACGGGAAAAATTTGAAAAAGTGCAAAGTTCAGTGCATTTTCTGACACGAGTTGGCAAGTTTGAGATGCTATAACTCCCGAAATAAACGATGGATTTTAAAATCGCTTGGCACATCTCTTTAGTAACTCAAAAATGTGATATACACGATTTTTCAGACTAATTCGAGATTTCGTTCGGGAAAAATCCGAGAAAGAGTGCGATTTTTTCATTTTTTGACCCATTTAACATGGGAAATCACTTTTCTCCGATACACAAATGGGTCTAACTAAAAACGTTATAGTCCGTCTTTAAAATCGCTCAAGTTATCTGTTAATTATAAGATTATCTAAGTATACAGCAATTTAGAACGTGTTTCTACCATAATTAGAGCCGGAATGGCGTTAGGTTTAGTGAAAATGTGAAAAACGTGCGTGTCACGAGGAATTGAGACAAATTTCGTAGGCTGTAACTCCCAAACCGCTCGATGGATTTTAAAATCGCTTGGCACATATCTGTTTAGTCATGAAATATTAATGCACACCATTATTCAGACCAATCCGACAATTTAAACGGGAAAAATTTGAAAAAGTGCAAAGTTCAGTGCATTTTCTGACCCGAGTTGGCAAATTTGAGATGCTATAACTCCCGATATAACCGATGGATTTTAAAATCGCTTGACACATCTCTTTAGTAACTCAAAAATGTGATATACACGAATTTTCAGACGAATTCGAGATTTGGTTCGGGAAAAATCCTTGAAAGAGGGCGATTTTTTCATTTTTTGACCCATTTAACATGGGAAATCACTTTTCTCCGATACACAAATGGCTCTAACTAAAAACGTTATAGTCCGTCTTTCAAATCGTTCTAGGTATCTGTTAATTATAAGATTATCTAAGTATACATCAATTTAGAACGTGTTTCTACCATAATTAGAGCCGGAATGGCGTTAGGTTTATTGAAAATATGAAAAACGTGCGTGTCACGAGGAATTGAGACAATTTTCGTAGGCTGTAACTCCCAAACCGCTCGATGGATTTTAAAATCGCTTGGCACATATCTGTTTAGTCATGAAATATTAATGCACACCATTTTTCAAACCAATCCGATAATTTAAACGGGAAAAATTTGAAAAAGTGCAAAGTTCAGTGCATTTTCTGACCCGAGTTGGCAAATTTGAGATGCTATAATTCCCGATATAAGCGATGGATTTTAAAATCGCTTGACACATCTCTTTAGTAACTCAAAAATGTGATATACACGAATTTTCAGACTAATTCGAGATTTGGTTCGGGTAAAATCCGGGAAAGAGTGCGATTTTTTCATTTTTTGACCCATTTAACATGGGAAATCACTTTTCTCCGATACACAAATGGCTCTAACTAAAAACGTTATAGTCCGTCTTTCAAATCGTTCTAGGTATCTGTTAATTATAAGATTATCTAAGTATACAGCAATTTCGAACGTGTTTCTACCATAATTAGAGCCGGAATGGCGTTAGGTTTAGTGAAAATGTGAAAAACGTGGGTGTCACGAGGAATTGAGACAAATTTCGTAGGCTGTAACTCCCAAACCGCTCGATGGATTTTAAAATCGCTTGGCACATATCAGTTTAGTCATGAAATATTAATGCACACCATTTTTCAAACCAATCCGACAATTTAAACGGGAAAAATTTGAAAAAGTGCAAAGTTCAGTGCATTTTCTGACCCTAGTCTACAAATTTGAGATGCTATAACTCCCGAACTAAACGATGGATTTTAAAATCGCTTGACACATCTCTTTAGTAACTCAAAAATGTGATATACACGAATTTTCAGACTAATTCGAGATTTGGTTCGGGAAAAATCCGGGAAAGAGTGCGATTTTTTCATTTTTTGACCCATCTGACATGGTAAATCACTTTTCTCCGATACACAAATGGCTCTAACTAAAAACGTTATAGTCCGTCTTTCAAATCGTTCTAGGTATCTGTTAATTATAAGATTATCTAAGTATACATCAATTTAGAACGTGTTTCTACCATAATTAGAGCCGGAATGGCGTTAGGTTTAGTGAAAATGTGAAAAACGTGCGTGTCACGAGGAATTGAGACAATTTTCGTAGGCTGTAACTCCCAAACCGCTCGATGGATTTTAAAATCGCTTGGCACATATCTGTTTAGTCATGAAATATTAATGCACACCATTTTTCAGATCAATCCGATAATTTAAACGGGAAAAATTTGAAAAAGTGCAAAGTTCAGTGCATTTTCTGACACGAGTTGGCAAGTTTGAGATGCTATAACTCCCGAAATAAACGATGGATTTTAAAATCGCTTGGCACATCTCTTTAGTAACTCAAAAATGTGATATACACGATTTTTCAGACTAATTCGAGATTTCGTTCGGGAAAAATCCGAGAAAGAGTGCGATTTTTTCATTTTTTGACCCATTTAACATGGGAAATCACTTTTCTCCGATACACAAATGGGTCTAACTAAAAACGTTATAGTCCGTCTTTAAAATCGCTCAAGTTATCTGTTAATTATAAGATTATCTAAGTATACAGCAATTTAGAACGTGTTTCTACCATAATTAGAGCCGGAATGGCGTTAGGTTTAGTGAAAATGTGAAAAACGTGCGTGTCACGAGGAATTGAGACAAATTTCGTAGGCTGTAACTCCCAAACCGCTCGATGGATTTTAAAATCGCTTGGCACATATCTGTTTAGTCATGAAATATTAATGCACACCATTATTCAGACCAATCCGACAATTTAAACGGGAAAAATTTGAAAAAGTGCAAAGTTCAGTGCATTTTCTGACCCGAGTTGGCAAATTTGAGATGCTATAACTCCCGATATAACCGATGGATTTTAAAATCGCTTGACACATCTCTTTAGTAACTCAAAAATGTGATATACACGAATTTTCAGACGAATTCGAGATTTGGTTCGGGAAAAATCCTTGAAAGAGGGCGATTTTTTCATTTTTTGACCCATTTAACATGGGAAATCACTTTTCTCCGATACACAAATGGCTCTAACTAAAAACGTTATAGTCCGTCTTTCAAATCGTTCTAGGTATCTGTTAATTATAAGATTATCTAAGTATACATCAATTTAGAACGTGTTTCTACCATAATTAGAGCCGGAATGGCGTTAGGTTTATTGAAAATGTGAAAAACGTGCGTGTCACGAGGAATTGAGACAATTTTCGTAGGCTGTAACTCCCAAACCGCTCGATGGATTTTAAAATCGCTTGGCACATATCTGTTTAGTCATGAAATATTAATGCACACCATTTTTCAGATCAATCCGATAATTTAAACGGGAAAAATTTGAAAAAGTGCAAAGTTCAGTGCATTTTCTGACCCGAGTTGGCAAATTTGAGATGCTATAACTCCCGATATAAGCGATGGATTTTAAAATCGCTTGACACATCTCTTTAGTAACTCAAAAATGTGATATACACGAATTTTCAGACTAATTCGAGATTTGGTTCGGGTAAAATCCGGGAAAGAGTGCGATTTTTTCATTTTTTGACCCATTTAACATGGGAAATCACTTTTCTCCGATACACAAATGGCTCTAACTAAAAACGTTATAGTCCGTCTTTCAAATCGTTCTAGGTATCTGTTAATTATAAGATTATCTAAGTATACAGCAATTTCGAACGTGTTTCTACCATAATTAGAGCCGGAATGGCGTTAGGTTTATTGAAAATGTGAAAAACGTGCGTGTCACGAGGAATTGAGACAACTTTCGTAGTCTGTAACTCCCAAACCGCTCGATGGATTTTAAAATCGCTTGGCACATATCTGTTTAGTCATGAAATATTAATGCACACCATTTTTCAGATCAATCCGATAATTTAAACGGGAAAAATTTGAAAAAGTGCAAAGTTCAGTGCATTTTCTGACCCGAGTTGGCAAGTTTGAGATGCTATAACTCCCGAAATAAACGATGGATTTTAAAATCGCTTGTCACATCTCTTTATTAACTCAAAAATGTGATATACACGAATTTTCAGACTAATTCGAGATTTGGTTCGGGTAAAATCCGGGAAAGAGTGCGATTTTTTCATTTTTTGACCAATTTAACATGGGAAATCACTTTTCTCCGATACACAAATGGCTCTAACTAAAAACGTTATAGTCCCTCTTTAAAACCGCTCGAGGTATCTGTTAATTATAAGATTATCTAAGTATACATCAATTTCGAACGTGTTTCTACCATAATTAGAGCCGGAATGGCGTTAGGTTTAGTGAAAATGTGAAAAACGTGCGTGTCACGAGGAATTGAGACAAATTTCGTAGGCTGTAACTCCCAAACCGCTCGATGGATTTTAAAATCGCTTGGCACATATCAGTTTAGTCATGAAATATTAATGCACACCATTTTTCAAACCAATCCGACAATTTAAACGGGAAAAATTTGAAAAAGTGCAAAGTTCAGTGCATTTTCTGACCCTAGTCTACAAATTTGAGATGCTATAACTCCCGAACTAAACGATGGATTTTAAAATCGCTTGACACATCTCTTTAGTAACTCAAAAATGTGATATACACGAATTTTCAGACTAATTCGAGATTTGGTTCGGGAAAAATCCGGGAAAGAGTGCGATTTTTTCATTTTTTGACCCATTTAACATGGGAAATCACTTTTCTCCGATACACAAATGGCTCTAACTAAAAACGTTATAGTCCGTCTTTCAAATCGTTCTAGGTATCTGTTAATTATAAGATTATCTAAGTATACAGCAATTTCGAACGTGTTTCTACCATAATTAGAGCCGGAATGGCGTTAGGTTTATTGAAAATGTGAAAAACGTGCGTGTCACGAGGAATTGAGACAACTTTCGTAGTCTGTAACTCCCAAACCGCTCGATGGATTTTAAAATCGCTTGGCACATATCTGTTTAGTCATGAAATATTAATGCACACCATTTTTCAGATCAATCCGATAATTTAAACGGGAAAAATTTGAAAAAGTGCAAAGTTCAGTGCATTTTCTGACCCGAGTTGGCAAGTTTGAGATGCTATAACTCCCGAAATAAACGATGGATTTTAAAATCGCTTGTCACATCTCTTTATTAACTCAAAAATGTGATATACACGAATTTTCAGACTAATTCGAGATTTGGTTCGGGTAAAATCCGGGAAAGAGTGCGATTTTTTCATTTTTTGACCAATTTAACATGGGAAATCACTTTTCTCCGATACACAAATGGCTCTAACTAAAAACGTTATAGTCCCTCTTTAAAACCGCTCGAGGTATCTGTTAATTATAAGATTATCTAAGTATACATCAATTTCGAACGTGTTTCTACCATAATTAGAGCCGGAATGGCGTTAGGTTTAGTGAAAATGTGAAAAACGTGCGTGTCACGAGGAATTGAGACAAATTTCGTAGGCTGTAACTCCCAAACCGCTCGATGGATTTTAAAATCGCTTGGCACATATCAGTTTAGTCATGAAATATTAATGCACACCATTTTTCAAACCAATCCGACAATTTAAACGGGAAAAATTTGAAAAAGTGCAAAGTTCAGTGCATTTTCTGACCCTAGTCTACAAATTTGAGATGCTATAACTCCCGAACTAAACGATGGATTTTAAAATCGCTTGACACATCTCTTTAGTAACTCAAAAATGTGATATACACGAATTTTCAGACTAATTCGAGATTTGGTTCGGGAAAAATCCGGGAAAGAGTGCGATTTTTTCATTTTTTGACCCATTTAACATGGGAAATCACTTTTCTCCGATACACAAATGGCTCTAACTAAAAACGTTATAGTCCGTCTTTCAAATCGTTCTAGGTATCTGTTAATTATAAGATTATCTAAGTATACAGCAATTTCGAACGTGTTTCTACCATAATTAGAGCCGGAATGGCGTTAGGTTTATTGAAAATGTGAAAAACGTGCGTGTCACGAGGAATTGAGACAACTTTCGTAGTCTGTAACTCCCAAACCGCTCGATGGATTTTAAAATCGCTTGGCACATATCTGTTTAGTCATGAAATATTAATGCACACCATTTTTCAGATCAATCCGATAATTTAAACGGGAAAAATTTGAAAAAGTGCAAAGTTCAGTGCATTTTCTGACCCGAGTTGGCAAGTTTGAGATGCTATAACTCCCGAAATAAACGATGGATTTTAAAATCGCTTGTCACATCTCTTTATTAACTCAAAAATGTGATATACACGAATTTTCAGACTAATTCGAGATTTGGTTCGGGTAAAATCCGGGAAAGAGTGCGATTTTTTCATTTTTTGACCAATTTAACATGGGAAATCACTTTTCTCCGATACACAAATGGCTCTAACTAAAAACGTTATAGTCCCTCTTTAAAACCGCTCGAGGTATCTGTTAATTATAAGATTATCTAAGTATACATCAATTTCGAACGTGTTTCTACCATAATTAGAGCCGGAATGGCGTTAGGTTTAGTGAAAATGTGAAAAACGTGCGTGTCACGAGGAATTGAGACAAATTTCGTAGGCTGTAACTCCCAAACCGCTCGATGGATTTTAAAATCGCTTGGCACATATCAGTTTAGTCATGAAATATTAATGCACACCATTTTTCAAACCAATCCGACAATTTAAACGGGAAAAATTTGAAAAAGTGCAAAGTTCAGTGCATTTTCTGACCCTAGTCTACAAATTTGAGATGCTATAACTCCCGAACTAAACGATGGATTTTAAAATCGCTTGACACATCTCTTTAGTAACTCAAAAATGTGATATACACGAATTTTCAGACTAATTCGAGATTTGGTTCGGGAAAAATCCGGGAAAGAGTGCGATTTTTTCATTTTTTGACCCATTTAACATGGGAAATCACTTTTCTCCGATACACAAATGGCTCTAACTAAAAACGTTATAGTCCGTCTTTCAAATCGTTCTAGGTATCTGTTAATTATAAGATTATCTAAGTATACATCAATTTAGAACGTGTTTCTACCATAATTAGAGCCGGAATGGCGTTAGGTTTATTGAAAATGTGAAAAACGTGCGTGTCACGAGGAATTGAGACAATTTTCGTAGGCTGTAACTCCCAAACCGCTCGATGGATTTTAAAATCGCTTGGCACATATCTGTTTAGTCATGAAATATTAATGCACACCATTTTTCAAACCAATCCGATAATTTAAACGGGAAAAATTTGAAAAAGTGCAAAGTTCAGTGCATTTTCTGACCCGAGTTGGCAAATTTGAGATGCTATAATTCCCGATATAAGCGATGGATTTTAAAATCGCTTGACACATCTCTTTAGTAACTCAAAAATGTGATATACACGAATTTTCAGACTAATTCGAGATTTGGTTCGGGTAAAATCCGGGAAAGAGTGCGATTTTTTCATTTTTTGACCCATTTAACATGGGAAATCACTTTTCTCCGATACACAAATGGCTCTAACTAAAAACGTTATAGTCCGTCTTTCAAATCGTTCTAGGTATCTGTTAATTATAAGATTATCTAAGTATACAGCAATTTCGAACGTGTTTCTACCATAATTAGAGCCGGAATGGCGTTAGGTTTATTGAAAATGTGAAAAACGTGCGTGTCACGAGGAATTGAGACAACTTTCGTAGTCTGTAACTCCCAAACCGCTCGATGGATTTTAAAATCGCTTGGCACATATCTGTTTAGTCATGAAATATTAATGCACACCATTTTTCAGATCAATCCGATAATTTAAACGGGAAAAATTTGAAAAAGTGCAAAGTTCAGTGCATTTTCTGACACGAGTTGGCAAGTTTGAGATGCTATAACTCCCGAAATAAACGATGGATTTTAAAATCGCTTGTCACATCTCTTTATTAACTCAAAAATGTGATATACACGAATTTTCAGACTAATTCGAGATTTGGTTCGGGTAAAATCCGGGAAAGAGTGCGATTTTTTCATTTTTTGACCAATTTAACATGGGAAATCACTTTTCTCCGATACACAAATGGCTCTAACTAAAAACGTTATAGTCCCTCTTTAAAACCGCTCGAGGTATCTGTTAATTATAAGATTATCTAAGTATACATCAATTTCGAACGTGTTTCTACCATAATTAGAGCCGGAATGGCGTTAGGTTTAGTGAAAATGTGAAAAACGTGCGTGTCACGAGGAATTGAGACAAATTTCGTAGGCTGTAACTCCCAAACCGCTCGATGGATTTTAAAATCGCTTGGCACATATCAGTTTAGTCATGAAATATTAATGCACACCATTTTTCAAACCAATCCGACAATTTAAACGGGAAAAATTTGAAAAAGTGCAAAGTTCAGTGCATTTTCTGACCCTAGTCTACAAATTTGAGATGCTATAACTCCCGAACTAAACGATGGATTTTAAAATCGCTTGACACATCTCTTTAGTAACTCAAAAATGTGATATACACGAATTTTCAGACTAATTCGAGATTTGGTTCGGGAAAAATCCGGGAAAGAGTGCGATTTTTTCATTTTTTGACCCATTTAACATGGGAAATCACTTTTCTCCGATACACAAATGGCTCTAACTAAAAACGTTATAGTCCGTCTTTCAAATCGATCGAGGTATCTGTTAATTATAAGATTATCTAAGTATACATCAATTTAGAACGTGTTTCTACCATAATTAGAGCCGGAATGGCGTTAGGTTTATTGAAAATGTGAAAAACGTGCGTGTCACGAGGAATTGAGACAATTTTCGTAGGCTGTAACTCCCAAACCGCTCGATGGATTTTAAAATCGCTTGGCACATATCTGTTTAGTCATGAAATATTAATGCACACCATTTTTCAAACCAATCCGATAATTTAAACGGGAAAAATTTGAAAAAGTGCAAAGTTCAGTGCATTTTCTGACCCGAGTTGGCAAATTTCAGATGCTATAATTCCCGATATAAGCGATGGATTTTAAAATCGCTTGACACATCTCTTTAGTAACTCAAAAATGTGATATACACGAATTTTCAGACTAATTCGAGATTTGGTTCGGGTAAAATCCGGGAAAGAGTGCGATTTTTTCATTTTTTGACCCATTTAACATGGGAAATCACTTTTCTCCGATACACAAATGGCTCTAACTAAAAACGTTATAGTCCGTCTTTCAAATCGTTCTAGGTATCTGTTAATTATAAGATTATCTAAGTATACAGCAATTTCGAACGTGTTTCTACCATAATTAGAGCCGGAATGGCGTTAGGTTTATTGAAAATGTGAAAAACGTGCGTGTCACGAGGAATTGAGACAACTTTCGTAGTCTGTAACTCCCAAACCGCTCGATGGATTTTAAAATCGCTTGGCACATATCTGTTTAGTCATGAAATATTAATGCACACCATTTTTCAGATCAATCCGATAATTTAAACGGGAAAAATTTGAAAAAGTGCAAAGTTCAGTGCATTTTCTGACACGAGTTGGCAAGTTTGAGATGCTATAATTCCCGAAATAAACGATGGATTTTAAAATCGCTTGGCACATCTCTTTAGTAACTCAAAAATGTGATATACACGATTTTTCAGACTAATTCGAGATTTCGTTCGGGAAAAATCCGAGAAAGAGTGCGATTTTTTCATTTTTTGACCCATTTAACATGGGAAATCTCTTTTCTCCGATACACAAATGGGTCTAACTAAAAACGTTATAGTCCGTCTTTAAAATCGCTCAAGTTATCTGTTAATTATAAGATTATCTAAGTATACAGCAATTTAGAACGTGTTTCTACCATAATTAGAGCCGGAATGGCGTTAGGTTTAGTGAAAATGTGAAAAACGTGCGTGTCACGAGGAATTGAGACAAATTTCGTAGGCTGTAACTCCCAAACCGCTCGATGGATTTTAAAATCGCTTGGCACATATCTGTTTAGTCATGAAATATTAATGCACACCATTATTCAGACCAATCCGACAATTTAAACGGGAAAAATTTGAAAAAGTGCAAAGTTCAGTGCATTTTCTGACCCGAGTTGACAAATTTGAGATGCTATAACTCCCGATATAACCGATGGATTTTAAAATCGCTTGACACATCTCTTTAGTAACTCAAAAATGTGATATACACGAATTTTCAGACTAATTCGAGATTTGGTTCGGGAAAAATCCGGGAAAGAGTGCGATTTTTTCATTTTTTGACCCATCTGACATGGTAAATCACTTTTCTCCGATACACAAATGGCTCTAACTAAAAACGTTATAGTCCGTCTTTCAAATCGTTCTAGGTATCTGTTAATTATAAGATTATCTAAGTATACATCAATTTAGAACGTGTTTCTACCATAATTAGAGCCGGAATGGCGTTAGGTTTAGTGAAAATGTGAAAAACGTGGGTGTCACGAGGAATTGAGACAAATTTCGTAGGCTGTAACTCCCAAACCGCTCGATGGATTTTAAAATCGCTTGGCACATATCAGTTTAGTCATGAAATATTAATGCACACCATTTTTCAAACCAATCCGACAATTTAAACGGGAAAAATTTGAAAAAGTGCAAAGTTCAGTGCATTTTCTGACCCTAGTCTACAAATTTGAGATGCTATAACTCCCGAACTAAACGATGGATTTTAAAATCGCTTGACACATCTCTTTTTAGTAACTCAAAAATGTGATATACACGAATTTTCAGACTAATTCGAGATTTGGTTCGGGAAAAATCCGGGAAAGAGTGCGATTTTTTCATTTTTTGACCCATCTGACATGGTAAATCACTTTTCTCCGATACACAAATGGCTCTAACTAAAAACGTTATAGTCCGTCTTTCAAATCGTTCTAGGTATCTGTTAATTATAAGATTATCTAAGTATACATCAATTTAGAACGTGTTTCTACCATAATTAGAGCCGGAATGGCGTTAGGTTTAGTGAAAATGTGAAAAACGTGCGTGTCACGAGGAATTGAGACAATTTTCGTAGGCTGTAACTCCCAAACCGCTCGATGGATTTTAAAATCGCTTGGCACATATCTGTTTAGTCATGAAATATTAATGCACACCATTTTTCAAACCAATCCGATAATTTAAACGGGAAAAATTTGAAAAAGTGCAAAGTTCAGTGCATTTTCTGACCCGAGTTGGCAAGTTTGAGATGCTATAACTCCCGAAATAAACGATGGATTTTAAAATCGCTTGGCACATCTCTTTAGTAACTCAAAAATGTGATATACACGATTTTTCAGACTAATTCGAGATTTCGTTCGGGAAAAATCCGAGAAAGAGTGCGAGTTTTTCATTTTTTGACCCATTTAACATGGGAAATCACTTTTCTCCGATACACAAATGGGTCTAACTAAAAACGTTATAGTCCGTCTTTAAAATCGCTCAAGTTATCTGTTAATTATAAGATTATCTAAGTATACAGCAATTTAGAACGTGTTTCTACCATAATTAGAGCCGGAATGGCGTTAGGTTTAGTGAAAATGTGAAAAACGTGCGTGTCACGAGGAATTGAGACAAATTTCGTAGGCTGTAACTCCCAAACCGCTCGATGGATTTTAAAATCGCTTGGCACATATCTGTTTAGTCATGAAATATTAATGCACACCATTTTTTAAACCAATCCGATAATTTAAACGGGAAAAATTTGAAAAAGTGCAAGGTTCAGTGCATTTTCTGACCCGAGTTGGCAAATTTGAGATGCTATAACTCCCGAACTAAACGATGGATTTTAAAATCGCTTGACACATCTCTTTAGTAACTCAAAAATGTGATATACACGAATTTTCAGACTAATTCGAGATTTGGTTCGGGAAAAATCCGGGAAAGAGTGCGATTTTTTCATTTTTTGACCCATTTAACATGGTAAATCACTTTTCTCCGATACACAAATGGCTCTAACTAGAAACGTTAGTCCGTCTTTCAAATCGTTCTAGGTATCTGTTAATTATAAGATTATCTAAGTATACATCAATTTAGAACGTGTTTCTAACATAATTAGAGCCAGAATGGCGTTAGGTTTATTGAAAATGTGAAAAACGTGCGTGTAACGAGGAATTGAGACAATTTTCGTAGGCTGTAACTCCCAAACCGCTCGATGGATTTTAAAATCGCTTGGCACATATCTGTTTAGTCATGAAATATTAATGCACACCATTTTTCAAACCAATCCGACAATTTAAACGGGAAAAATTTGAAAAAGTGCAAAGTTCAGTGCATTTTCAGACCCGAGTCTGCAAATTTGAGATGCTATAACTCCCGAACTAAACGATGGATTTTAAAATCGCTTGACACATCTCTTTAGTAACTCAAAAATGTGATATACACGAATTTTCAGACTAATTCGAGATTTGGTTCGGGAAAAATCCGGGAAAGAGTGCGATTTTTTCATTTTTGACCCATTTAACATGGGAAATCACTTTTCTCCGATACACAAATGGCTCTAACTAAAAACGTTATAGTCCGTCTTTCAAATCGTTCTAGGTATCTGTTAATTATAAGATTATCTAAGTATACAGCAATTTAGAACGTGTTTCTACCATAATTAGAGCCGGAATGGCGTTAGGTTTATTGAAAATGTGAAAAACGTGCGTGTCACGAGGAATTGAGACAAATTTCGTAGTCTGTAACTCCCAAACCGCACGATGGATTTTAAAATCGCTTGGCACATATCTGTTTAGTCATGAAATATTAATGCACACCATTTTTCAGATCAATCCGATAATTTAAACGGGAAAAATTTGAAAAAGTGCAAAGTTCAGTGCATTTTCTGACCCGAGTTGGCAAATTTGAGATGCTATAACTCCCGAAATAACCGATGGATTTTAAAATCGCTTGTCATATCTCTTTAGTAACTCAAATATGTGATATACACGAATCTTCAGACTAATTGGAGATTTGGTTTGGGAAAAATCCGGGAAAGAGTGCGATTTTTTCATTTTTTGAACCATTTAACATGGGAAATCACTTTTCTCCGATACACAAATGGCTCTCACTACAAACGTAATAGTCCGTCTTTAAATTCGCTCTAGGTATCTGTTAATTATAAGATTATCTAAGTATACAGCAATTTAGAACGTGTTTCTACCATAATTAGAGCCGGAATGGCGTTAGGTTTTGTGAAAATTTGAAATACGTGCGTGCCACGAGGAATTGAGACAATTATCGTAGGCTGTAACTCCCAAACCGCTCGATAGATTTTAAAATCGCTTGGCACATATCTGTTTAGTCATGAAATATTAATGCACACAATTTTTCAAACCAATCCGACAATTTAAACGGGAGAAATTTGAAAAAGTGCAAGGTTCAGTGCATTTTCTGACCCGAGTTGGCAAATTTGAGATGCTATAACTCCCGAAATAAACGATGGATTTTAAAATCGCTTGTAACATCTCTTTAGTAACTCAAAAATGTGATATACACGAATTTTCAGACTAATTCGAGATTTGGTTCGGGTAAAATCCGGGAAAGAGTGCGATTTTTTCATTTTTTGACCAATTTAACATGGGAAATCACTTTTCTCCGATACACAAATGGCTCTAACTAAAAACGTTATAGTCCGTCTTTCAAATCGTTTTAGGTATCTGTTAATTATAAGATTATCTAAGTATACAGCAATTTAGAACGTGTTTCTACCATAATTAGAGCCGGAATGGCGTTAGGTTTTGTGAAAATTTCAAATACGTGCGTGCCACGAGGAATTGAGACAATTATCGTAGGCTGTAACTCCCAAACCGCTCGATAGATTTTAAAATCGCTTGGCACATATCTGTTTAGTCATGAAATATTAATGCACACCATTTTTCAAACCAATCCGACAATTTAAACGGGAAAAATTTGAAAAAGTGTAAGGTTCAGTCCATTTTCTGACCCGAGTTGGCAAATTTGAGATGCTATAACTCCCGATATAAGCGATGGATTTTAAAATCGCTTGACACATCTCTTTAGTAACTCAAAAATGTGATATACACGAATTTTCAGACTAATTCTAGATTTGGTTCGGGAAAAATCCGTGAAAGAGGGCGATTTTTTCAATTTTTGACCCATTTAACATGGGAAATCACTTTTCTCCGATACACAAATGGCTCTAACTAAAAACGTTATAGTCCGTCTTTCAAATCGTTCTAGGTATCTGTTAATTATAAGATTATCTAAGTATACATCAATTTAGAACGTGTTTCTACCATAATTAGAGCCGGAATGGCGTTAGGTTTATTGAAAATGTGAAAAACGTGCGTGTCACGAGGAATTGAGACAATTATCGTAGGCTGTAACTCCCAAACCGCTCGTTGGATTTTAAAATCGCTT
Source organism: Meta bourneti (assembly GCA_933210815.1). Taxonomy (NCBI): domain Eukaryota; kingdom Metazoa; phylum Arthropoda; class Arachnida; order Araneae; family Tetragnathidae; genus Meta; species Meta bourneti. The sequence continues at coordinate 89,990,534 of OW119930.1, read as the reverse complement.
GGCACAAATCTGTTTAGTCATGAAATATTAATGCACACCATTTTTCAAACCAATCCGACAATTTAAACGGGAAAAATTTGAAAAAGTGCAAAGTTCAGTGCATTTTCTGACCCGAGTCTGCAAATTTGAGATGCTATAACTCCCGAACTAAACGATGGATTTTAAAATCGCTTGACACATCTCTTTAGTAACTCAAAAATGTGATATACACGAATTTTCAGACTAATTCGAGATTTGGTTCGGGAAAAATCCCTGAAAGATTGCGATTTTTTCATTTTTTGACCCATTTAACATGGTAAATCACTTTTCTCCGATACACAAATGGCTCTAACTAGAAACGTTATATTCCGTCTTTCAAATCGTTCTAGGTATCTGTTAATTATAAGATTATCTAAGTATACATCAATTTAGAACGTGTTTCTAACATAATTAGAGCCAGAATGGCGTTAGGTTTATTGAAAATGTGAAAAACGTGCGTGTAACGAGGAATTGAGACAATTTTCGTAGGCTGTAACTCCCAAACCGCTCGATGGATTTTAAAATCGCTTGGCACATATCTCTTTAGTCATGAAATATTAATGCACACCATTATTCAGACCAATCCGACAATTTAAACGGGAAAAATTTTTGAAAAAGTGCAAAGTTCAGTGCATTTTCTGACCCGAGTTGGCAAATTTGAGATGCTATAACTCCCGATATAACCGATGGATTTTAAAATCGCTTGACACATCTCTTTAGTAACTCAAAAATGTGATATACACGAATTTTCAGACTAATTCGAGATTTGGTTCGGGAAAAATCCGTGAAAGAGGGCGATTTTTTCAATTTTTGACCCATTTAACATGGGAAATCACTTTTCTCCGATACACAAATGGCTCTAACTAAAAACGTTATAGTCCGTCTTTCAAATCGTTCTAGGTATCTGTTAATTATAAGATTATCTAAGTATACATCAATTTAGAACGTGTTTCTACCATAATTAGAGCCGGAATGGCGTTAGGTTTATTGAAAATGTGAAAAACGTGCGTGTCACGAGGAATTGAGACAATTATCGTAGGCTGTAACTCCCAAACCGCTCGTTGGATTTTAAAATCGCTTGGCACAAATCTGTTTAGTCATGAAATATTAATGCACACCATTTTTCAAACCAATCCGACAATTTAAACGGGAAAAATTTGAAAAAGTGCAAAGTTCAGTGCATTTTCTGACCCGAGTCTGCAAATTTGAGATGCTATAACTCCCGAACTAAACGATGGATTTTAAAATCGCTTGACACATCTCTTTAGTAACTCAAAAATGTGATATACACGAATTTTCAGACTAATTCGAGATTTGGTTCGGGAAAAATCCCTGAAAGATTGCGATTTTTTCATTTTTTGACCCATTTAACATGGTAAATCACTTTTCTCCGATACACAAATGGCTCTAACTAGAAACGTTATATTCCGTCTTTCAAATCGTTCTAGGTATCTGTTAATTATAAGATTATCTAAGTATACATCAATTTAGAACGTGTTTCTAACATAATTAGAGCCAGAATGGCGTTAGGTTTATTGAAAATGTGAAAAACGTGCGTGTAACGAGGAATTGAGACAATTTTCGTAGGCTGTAACTCCCAAACCGCTCGATGGATTTTAAAATCGCTTGGCACATCTCTTTAGTCATGAAATATTAATGCACACCATTATTCAGACCAATCCGACAATTTAAACGGGAAAAATTTGAAAAAGTGCAAAGTTCAGTGCATTTTCTGACCCGAGTTGGCAAATTTGAGATGCTATAACTCCCGATATAACCGATGGATTTTAAAATCGCTTGACACATCTCTTTAGTAACTCAAAAATGTGATATACACGAATTTTCAGACTAATTCGAGATTTGGTTCGGGAAAAATCCGTGAAAGAGGGCGATTTTTCAATTTTTGACCCATTTAACATGGGAAATCACTTTTCTCCGATACACAAATGGCTCTAACTAAAAACGTTATAGTCCGTCTTTCAAATCGGTTCTAGGTATCTGTTAATTATAAGATTATCTAAGTATACATCAATTTAGAACGTGTTTCTACCATAATTAGAGCCGGAATGGCGTTAGGTTTATTGAAAATGTGAAAAACGTGCGTGTCACGAGGAATTGAGACAATTATCGTAGGCTGTAACTCCCAAAACGCTCGATGGATTTTAAAATCGCTTGGCACAAATCTGTTTAGTCATGAAATATTAATGCACACCCATTTTTCAAACCAATCCGACAATTTAAACGGGAAAAATTTGAAAAAGTGCAAAGTTCAGTGCATTTTCTGACCCGAGTCTCCAAATTTGAGATGCTATAACTCCCGAAATAAACGATGGATTTTAAAAATCGCTTGTCACATCTCTTTAGTAACTCAAAAATGTGATATACACGAATTTTCAGACTAATTCGAGATTTGGTTCGGGAAAAAATCCGGGAAAGAGTGCGATTATTTCATTTTTTGACCCATTTAACATGGTAAATCACTTTTCTCCGATACACAAATGGCTCTAACTAAAAACGTTATAGTCCGTCTTTCAAATCGTTCTAGGTATCTGTTAATTATAAGATTATCTAAGTATACAGCAATTTAGAACGTGTTTCTACCATAATTAGAGCCGGAATGGCGTTAGGTTTGTGAAAATTTGAAATACGTGCGTGCCACGAGGAATTGAGACAATTATCGTAGGCTGTAACTCCCAAACCGCTCGATAGATTTTAAAATCGCTTGGCACATATCTGTTTAGTCATGAAATATTAATGCACACCATTTTTCAAACCAATCCGACAATTTAAACGGGAGAAATTTGAAAAAGTGCAAGGTTCAGTGCATTTTCTGACCCGAGTTGGCAAATTTGAGATGCTATAACTCCCGAAATAAACGATGGATTTTAAAATCGCTTGTAACATCTCTTTAGTAACTCAAAAATGTGATATACACGAATTTTCAGACTAATTCGAGATTTGGTTCGGGTAAAATCCGGGAAAGAGTGCGATTTTTTCATTTTTTGACCAATTTAACATGGGAAATCACTTTTCTCCGATACACAAATGGCTCTAACTAAAAACGTTATAGTCCGTCTTTCAAATCGTTTTAGGTATCTGTTAATTATAAGATTATCTAAGTATACAGCAATTTAGAACGTGTTTTCTACCATAATTAGAGCCGGAATGGCGTTAGTTTTGTGAAAATTTGAAATACGTGCGTGCCACGAGGAATTGAGACAATTATCGTAGGCTGTAACTCCCAAACCGCTCGATAGATTTTAAAATCGCTTGGCACATATCTGTTTAGTCATGAAGATTATGTAATGCACACCATTTTTCAAACCAATCCGACAATTTAAACGGGAAAAATTTGAAAAAGTGTAAGGTTCAGTGCATTTTCTGACCCGAGTTGGCAAATTTGAGATGCTATAACTCCCGATATAAGCGATGGATTTTAAAATCGCTTGACACATCTCTTTAGTAACTCAAAAATGTGATATACACGAATTTTCAGACTAATTCGAGATTTGGTTCGGGAAAAATCCGGGAAAGAGTGCGATTTTTTCATTTTTTGACCCATTTAACATGGGAAATCACTTTTCTCCGATACACAAATGGCTCTAACTAAAAACGTTATAGTCCGTCTTTCAAATCGTTCTAGGTATCTGTTAAATATAAGATTATCTAAGTATAGAGCAATTTAGAACGTGTTTCTACCATAATTAGAGCCGGAATGGCGTTAGGTTTATTGAAAATGTGAAAAACGTGCGTGTCACGAGGAATGAGACAAATTTCGTAGTCTGTAACTCCCAAACCGCTCGATGGATTTTAAAATCGCTTTTCACATATCTGTTTAGGCATGAAATATTAATGCACACCATTTTCAGATCAATCCGATAATTTAAACGGGAAAAATTTGAAAAAGTGCAAAGTTCAGTGCATTTTCTGACACGAGTTGGCAAGTTTGAGATGCTATAACTCCCGAAATAAACAATGGATTTTAAAATCGCTTGACACATCTCTTTAGTAACTCAAAAATGTGATATACACGATTTTTCAGACTAATTCGAGATTTGGTTCGGGAAAAATCCGGGAAAGAGTGCGATTTTTTCATTTTTTGACCCATTTAAGGTGGTAAATCACTTTTCTCCGATACACAAATGGCTCTAACTAAAAACGTTATAGTCCGTCTTTAAATTCGCTCTAGGTATCTGTTAATTATAAGATTATCTAAGTATACAGCAATTTCGAACGTGTTTCTACCATAATTAGAGCCGGAATGGCGTTAGGTTTAGTGCAAATGGGAAAAACGTGCGTGTCACGAGGAATTGAGACAATTTTCGTAGGCTGTAACTCCCAAACCGCTCGACGGATTTTAAAATCGCTTGGCACATATCTGTTTAGTCATGAAATATTAATGCACACCTTTTTTCAGACCAATCCGACAATTTAAACGGGAAAAATTTGAAAAAGTGCAAGGTTCAGTGCATTTTCTGATCCGAGTTGGCAAATTTGAGATGCTATAACTCCCGAAATAAACGATGGATTTTAAAATCGCTTGTCACATCTCTTTAGTAACTCAAAAATGTGATATACACGAATTTTCAGACTAATTCGAGATTTGGTTCGGGAAAAATCCGGGAAAGAGTGCGATTTTTTCATTTTTTGACCCATTTAACATGGGAAATCACTTTTCTCCGATACACAAATGGCTCTAACTAAAAACGTTATAGTCCCTCTTTCAAATCGTTCTAGGTATCTGTTAATTATAAGATTATCTAAGTATACATCAATTTAGAACGTGTTTCTACCATAATTAGAGCCGGAATGGCGTTAGGTTTAGTGAAAATGTGAAAAACGTGCGTGTCACGAGGAATTGAGACAATTTTCGTAGGCTGTAACTCCCAAACCGCTCGATGGATTTTAAAATCGCTTGGCACATATCTGTTTAGTCATGAAATATTAATGCACACCATTTTTCAAACCAATCCGATAATTTAAACGGGAAAAATTTGAAAAAGTGCAAAGTTCAGTGCATTTTCTGACCCGAGTTGGCAAGTTTGAGATGCTATAACTCCCGAAATAAACGATGGATTTTAAAATCGCTTGGCACATCTCTTTAGTAACTCAAAAATGTGATATACACGATTTTTCAGACTAATTCGAGATTTCGTTCGGGAAAAATCCGAGAAAGAGTGCGAGTTTTTCATTTTTTGACCCATTTAACATGGGAAATCACTTTTCTCCGATACACAAATGGGTCTAACTAAAAACGTTATAGTCCGTCTTTAAAATCGCTCAAGTTATCTGTTAATTATAAGATTATCTAAGTATACAGCAATTTAGAACGTGTTTCTACCATAATTAGAGCCGGAATGGCGTTAGGTTTAGTGAAAATGTGAAAAACGTGCGTGTCACGAGGAATTGAGACAAATTTCGTAGGCTGTAACTCCCAAACCGCTCGATGGATTTTAAAATCGCTTGGCACATATCTGTTTAGTCATGAAATATTAATGCACACCATTTTTCAAACCAATCCGATAATTTAAACGGGAAAAATTTGAAAAAGTGCAAGGTTCAGTGCATTTTCTGACCCGAGTTGGCAAATTTGAGATGCTATAACTCCCGAACTAAACGATGGATTTTAAAATCGCTTGACGCATCTCTTTAGTAACTCAAAAATGTGATATACACGAATTTTCAGACTAATTCGAGATTTGGTTCGGGAAAAATCCGGGAAAGAGTGCGATTTTTTCATTTTTTGACCCATTTAACATGGTAAATCACTTTTCTCCGATACACAAATGGCTCTAACTAGAAACGTTAGTCCGTCTTTCAAATCGTTCTAGGTATCTGTTAATTATAAGATTATCTAAGTATACATCAATTTAGAACGTGTTTCTAACATAATTAGAGCCAGAATGGCGTTAGGTTTATTGAAAATGTGAAAAACGTGCGTGTAACGAGGAATTGAGACAATTTTCGTAGGCTGTAACTCCCAAACCGCTCGATGGATTTTAAAATCGCTTGGCACATATCTGTTTAGTCATGAAATATTAATGCACACCATTTTTCAAACCAATCCGACAATTTAAACGGGAAAAATTTGAAAAAGTGCAAAGTTCAGTGCATTTTCAGACCCGAGTCTGCAAATTTGAGATGCTATAACTCCCGAACTAAACGATGGATTTTAAAATCGCTTGACACATCTCTTTAGTAACTCAAAAATGTGATATACACGAATTTTCAGACTAATTCGAGATTTGGTTCGGGAAAAATCCGGGAAAGAGTGCGATTTTTTCATTTTTGACCCATTTAACATGGGAAATCACTTTTCTCCGATACACAAATGGCTCTAACTAAAAACGTTATAGTCCGTCTTTCAAATCGTTCTAGGTATCTGTTAATTATAAGATTATCTAAGTATACAGCAATTTAGAACGTGTTTCTACCATAATTAGAGCCGGAATGGCGTTAGGTTTATTGAAAATGTGAAAAACGTGCGTGTCACGAGGAATTGAGACAAATTTCGTAGTCTGTAACTCCCAAACCGCACGATGGATTTTAAAATCGCTTGGCACATATCTGTTTAGTCATGAAATATTAATGCACACCATTTTTCAGATCAATCCGATAATTTAAACGGGAAAAATTTGAAAAAGTGCAAAGTTCAGTGCATTTTCTGACCCGAGTTGGCAAATTTGAGATGCTATAACTCCCGAAATAACCGATGGATTTTAAAATCGCTTGTCATATCTCTTTAGTAACTCAAATATGTGATATACACGAATCTTCAGACTAATTGGAGATTTGGTTTGGGAAAAATCCGGGAAAGAGTGCGATTTTTTCATTTTTTGAACCATTTAACATGGGAAATCACTTTTCTCCGATACACAAATGGCTCTCACTACAAACGTAATAGTCCGTCTTTAAATTCGCTCTAGGTATCTGTTAATTATAAGATTATCTAAGTATACAGCAATTTAGAACGTGTTTCTACCATAATTAGAGCCGGAATGGCGTTAGGTTTTGTGAAAATTTGAAATACGTGCGTGCCACGAGGAATTGAGACAATTATCGTAGGCTGTAACTCCCAAACCGCTCGATAGATTTTAAAATCGCTTGGCACATATCTGTTTAGTCATGAAATATTAATGCACACAATTTTTCAAACCAATCCGACAATTTAAACGGGAGAAATTTGAAAAAGTGCAAGGTTCAGTGCATTTTCTGACCCGAGTTGGCAAATTTGAGATGCTATAACTCCCGAAATAAACGATGGATTTTAAAATCGCTTGTAACATCTCTTTAGTAACTCAAAAATGTGATATACACGAATTTTCAGACTAATTCGAGATTTGGTTCGGGTAAAATCCGGGAAAGAGTGCGATTTTTTCATTTTTTGACCAATTTAACATGGGAAATCACTTTTCTCCGATACACAAATGGCTCTAACTAAAAACGTTATAGTCCGTCTTTCAAATCGTTTTAGGTATCTGTTAATTATAAGATTATCTAAGTATACAGCAATTTAGAACGTGTTTCTACCATAATTAGAGCCGGAATGGCGTTAGGTTTTGTGAAAATTTCAAATACGTGCGTGCCACGAGGAATTGAGACAATTATCGTAGGCTGTAACTCCCAAACCGCTCGATAGATTTTAAAATCGCTTGGCACATATCTGTTTAGTCATGAAATATTAATGCACACCATTTTTCAAACCAATCCGACAATTTAAACGGGAAAAATTTGAAAAAGTGTAAGGTTCAGTCCATTTTCTGACCCGAGTTGGCAAATTTGAGATGCTATAACTCCCGATATAAGCGATGGATTTTAAAATCGCTTGACACATCTCTTTAGTAACTCAAAAATGTGATATACACGAATTTTCAGACTAATTCTAGATTTGGTTCGGGAAAAATCCGTGAAAGAGGGCGATTTTTTCAATTTTTGACCCATTTAACATGGGAAATCACTTTTCTCCGATACACAAATGGCTCTAACTAAAAACGTTATAGTCCGTCTTTCAAATCGTTCTAGGTATCTGTTAATTATAAGATTATCTAAGTATACATCAATTTAGAACGTGTTTCTACCATAATTAGAGCCGGAATGGCGTTAGGTTTATTGAAAATGTGAAAAACGTGCGTGTCACGAGGAATTGAGACAATTATCGTAGGCTGTAACTCCCAAACCGCTCGTTGGATTTTAAAATCGCTTGGCACAAATCTGTTTAGTCATGAAATATTAATGCACACCATTTTTCAAACCAATCCGACAATTTAAACGGGAAAAATTTGAAAAAGTGCAAAGTTCAGTGCATTTTCTGACCCGAGTCTGCAAATTTGAGATGCTATAACTCCCGAACTAAACGATGGATTTTAAAATCGCTTGTCACATCTCTTTAGTAACTCAAAAATGTGATATACACGAATTTTCAGACTAATTCGAGATTTGGTTCGGGAAAAATCCGGGAAAGAGTGCGATTATTTCATTTTTTGACCCATTTAACATGGTAAATCACTTTTCTCCGATACACAAATGGCTCTAACTAAAAACGTTATAGTCCGTCTTTCAAATCGTTCTAGGTATCTGTTAATTATAAGATTATCTAAGTATACAGCAATTTAGAACGTGTTTCTACCATAATTAGAGCCGGAATGGCGTTAGGTTTTGTGAAAATTTGAAATACGTGCGTGCCACGAGGAATTGAGACAATTATCGTAGGCTGTAACTCCCAAACCGCTCGATAGATTTTAAAATCGCTTGGCACATATCTGTTTAGTCATGAAATATTAATGCACACCATTTTTCAAACCAATCCGACAATTTAAACGGGAGAAATTTGAAAAAGTGCAAGGTTCAGTGCATTTTCTGACCCGAGTTGGCAAATTTGAGATGCTATAACTCCCGAAATAAACGATGGATTTTAAAATCGCTTGTAACATCTCTTTAGTAACTCAAAAATGTGATATACACGAATTTTCAGACTAATTCGAGATTTGGTTCGGGTAAAATCCGGGAAAGAGTGCGATTTTTTCATTTTTTGACCAATTTAACATGGGAAATCACTTTTCTCCGATACACAAATGGCTCTAACTAAAAACGTTATAGTCCGTCTTTCAAATCGTTTTAGGTATCTGTTAATTATAAGATTATCTAAGTATACAGCAATTTAGAACGTGTTTCTACCATAATTAGAGCCGGAATGGCGTTAGGTTTTGTGAAAATTTGAAATACGTGCGTGCCACGAGGAATTGAGACAATTATCGTAGGCTGTAACTCCCAAACCGCTCGATAGATTTTAAAATCGCTTGGCACATATCTGTTTAGTCATGAAATATTAATGCACACCATTTTTCAAACCAATCCGACAATTTAAACGGGAAAAATTTGAAAAAGTGTAAGGTTCAGTGCATTTTCTGACCCGAGTTGGCAAATTTGAGATGCTATAACTCCCGATATAAGCGATGGATTTTAAAATCGCTTGACACATCTCTTTAGTAACTCAAAAATGTGATATACACGAATTTTCAGACTAATTCGAGATTTGGTTCGGGAAAAATCCGGGAAAGAGTGCGATTTTTTCATTTTTTGACCCATTTAACATGGGAAATCACTTTTCTCCGATACACAAATGGCTCTAACTAAAAACGTTATAGTCCGTCTTTCAAATCGTTCTAGGTATCTGTTAAATATAAGATTATCTAAGTATAGAGCAATTTAGAACGTGTTTCTACCATAATTAGAGCCGGAATGGCGTTAGGTTTATTGAAAATGTGAAAAACGTGCGTGTCACGAGGAATTGAGACAAATTTCGTAGTCTGTAACTCCCAAACCGCTCGATGGATTTTAAAATCGCTTTTCACATATCTGTTTAGGCATGAAATATTAATGCACACCATTTTTCAGATCAATCCGATAATTTAAACGGGAAAAATTTGAAAAAGTGCAAAGTTCAGTGCATTTTCTGACACGAGTTGGCAAGTTTGAGATGCTATAACTCCCGAAATAAACAATGGATTTTAAAATCGCTTGACACATCTCTTTAGTAACTCAAAAATGTGATATACACGATTTTTCAGACTAATTCGAGATTTGGTTCGGGAAAAATCCGGGAAAGAGTGCGATTTTTTCATTTTTTGACCCATTTAAGGTGGTAAATCACTTTTCTCCGATACACAAATGGCTCTAACTAAAAACGTTATAGTCCGTCTTTAAATTCGCTCTAGGTATCTGTTAATTATAAGATTATCTAAGTATACAGCAATTTCGAACGTGTTTCTACCATAATTAGAGCCGGAATGGCGTTAGGTTTAGTGCAAATGGGAAAAACGTGCGTGTCACGAGGAATTGAGACAATTTTCGTAGGCTGTAACTCCCAAACCGCTCGACGGATTTTAAAATCGCTTGGCACATATCTGTTTAGTCATGAAATATTAATGCACACCTTTTTTTCAGACCAATCCGACAATTTAAACGGGAAAAATTTGAAAAAGTGCAAGGTTCAGTGCATTTTCTGATCCGAGTTGGCAAATTTGAGATGCTATAACTCCCGAAATAAACGATGGATTTTAAAATCGCTTGTCACATCTCTTTAGTAACTCAAAAATGTGATATACACGAATTTTCAGACTAATTCGAGATTTGGTTCGGGAAAAATCCGGGAAAGAGTGCGATTTTTTCATTTTTTGACCCATTTAACATGGGAAATCACTTTTCTCCGATACACAAATGGCTCTAACTAAAAACGTTATAGTCCCTCTTTAAAATCGCTCGAGGTATCTGTTAGGTATAAGATTATCTAAGTATACAGCAATTTAGAACTTGTTTCTACCATAATTAGAGGCGGAATGGTGTTAGGATTAGTGTAAATGTTAAAAACGTGCATATCGCGAGGAATTGAGACAATTTTAGTAGGCTGTAACTCCCAAACCGCTCGATGGATTTTAAAATCGCTTGGCACATATCTGTTTAGTCATGAAATATTAATGCACACCATTTTTCAGACCAATACGACAATTTAAACGGCAAAAATTTGAAAAAGTGCAAAGTTCAGTGCATTTTCTGACCCGAGTTGGCAAATTTGAGATGCTATAACTCCCGAACTAAACTATGGATTTTAAAATCGCTTGGCACATCTCTTTAGTAACTCAAAAATGTGATATACACGAATTTTAAAACTAATTGGAGATTTGGTTTGGCAAAAATCCGGGAAAGAGTGCGATTTTTTTATTTTTTGACCTATTTAACATGGGAAATCACTTTTCTCCGATACACAAATGGCTCTAACTAAAAACGTTATAGTCCGTCTTTAAATTCGCTCTAAGTATCTGTTAATTATAAGATTATCTAAGTATACAGCAATTTCGAACGTGTTTCTACCATAATTAGAGCCGGAATGGCGTTAGGTTTAGTGCAAATGGGAAAAACGTGCGTGTCACGAGGAATTGAGACAAATTTCGTAGGCTGTAACTCCCAAACCGCTCGACGGATTTTAAAATCGCTTAGCACATATCTGTTTAGTCATGAAATATTAATGCACACCTTTTTTCAGACCAATCCGACAATTTAAACGGGAAAAATTTGAAAAAGTGCAAAGTTCAGTGCATTTTCTGACCCGAGTTGGCAAGTTTGAGATGCTATAACTCCCGAACTAAACTATGGATTTTAAAATCGCTTGGCACATCTCTTTAGTAACTCAAATATGTGATATACACGAATTTTCAGACTAATTGGAGATTTGGTTTGGGAAAAATCCGGGAAAGAGTGCGATTTTTTCATTTTTTGAACCATTTAACATGGGAAATCACTTTTCTCCGATACACAAATTGCTCTCACTACAAACGTTATAGTCCGTCTTTAAATTCGCTCTAGGTATCTGTTAATTATAAGATTATCTAAGTATACAGCAATTTAGAACGTGTTTCTACCATAATTAGAGCCGGAATGGCGTTAGGTTTTGTGAAAATTTGAAATACGTGCGTGCCACGAGGAATTGAGACAATTATCGTAGGCTGTAACTCCCAAACCGCTCGATAGATTTTAAAATCGCTTGGCACATATCTGTTTAGTCATGAAATATTACTGCACACCATTTTTCAGACCAATCCGACAATTTAAACGGCAAAAATTTGAAAAAGTGCAAAGTTCAGTGCATTTTCTGACCCGAGTTGGCAAGTTTGAAATGCTATAACTCCCGAACTAAACTATGGATTTAAAAATCGCTTTTCACATCTCTTTAGTAACTCAAAAATGTGATATACACGAATTTTCAGACTAATTCGAGATTTGGTTCGGGAAAAATCCGGGAATGAGTGCGATTTTTTCATTTTTTGACCCATTTAACATGCGAAATCACTTTTCTCCGATACACAAATGGCTCTAACTAAAAACGTTATAGTCCGTCTTTCAAATCGTTCTAGGTATCTGTTTATTATAAGATTATCTAAGTATACAGCAATTTAGAACGTGTTTCTACCATAATTAGAGCCGGAATGGCGTTAGGTTTATTGAAAATGTGAAAAACGTGCGTGTCACGAGGAATTGAGACAACTTTCGTAGTCTAACTCACAAACCGCTCGATGGATTTTAAAATCGCTTGGCACATATCTGTTTAGTCATAAAATATTAATGCATACCTTTTTTCAGACCAATCCGACAATTTAAACGGGAAAAATTTGAAAAAGTGCAAAGTTCAGTGCATTTTCTGACCCGAGTCTGCAAATTTGAGATGCTATAACTCCCGAACTAAACGATGGATTTTAAAATCGCTTGTCACATCTCTTTAGTAACTGTAAAATGTGATATACACGATTTTTCAGACTAATTCGAGATTTGGTTCGGGTAAAATCCGGGAAAGAGTGCGATTTTTTCATTTTTTGACCAATTTAACATGGGAAATCACTTTTCTCCCATACACAAATGGCTCTAACTAAAAACGTTATAGTCCCTCTTTAAAATCGCTCGAGGTATCTGTTAGGTATAAGATTATCTAAGTATACAGCAATTTAGAACTTGTTTCTACCATAATTAGAGGCGGAATGGCGTTAGGATTAGTGTAAATGTTAAAAACGTGCATATCGCGAGGAATTGAGACAATTTTAGTAGGCTGTAACTCCCAAACCGCTCGATGGATTTTAAAATCGCTTGGCACATATCTGTTTAGTCATGAAATATTAATGCACACCTTTTTTCAGACCAATCCGACAATTTAAACGGGAAAAATTTGAAAAAGTGCAAGGTTCAGTGAATTTTCTGACCCGAGTTGGCAAATTTGAGATGCTATAACTCCCGAAATAAACGATGGATTTTAAATTCGCTTGTCACATCTCTTTAGTAACTCAAAAATGTGATATATACGAATTTTCAGACTAATTCGAGATTTGGTTCGGGTAAAATCCGGCAAAAGAGTGCGATTTTTTCATTTTTTGACCAATTTAACATGGGAAATCACTTTTCTCCGATACACAAATGGCTCTAACTAAAAACGTTATAGTCCGTCTTTCAAATCGTTCTAGGTATCTGTTTATTATAAGATTATCTAAGTATACAGCAATTTAGAACGTGTTTCTACCATAATTAGAGCCGGAATGGCGTTAGGTTTATTGAAAATATGAAAAACGTGCGTGTCACGAGGAATTGAGACAAATTTCGTAGGCTGTAACTCCCAAACCGCTCGATGGATTTTAAAATCGCTTGGCACATATCTGTTTAGTCATGAAATATTAATGCACACCATTTTTCAGACCAATACGACAATTTAAACGGCAAAAATTTGAAAAAGTGCAAAGTTCAGTGCATTTTCTGACTCGAGTTGGCAAGTTTGAGATGCTATAACTCCCGAACTAAACTATGGATTTTAAAATCGCTTGGCACATCTCTTTAGTGACTCAAAAATGTGATATACACGAATTTACAGACTAATTCGAGATTTGGTTCGGGTAAAATCCGGGAAAGAGTGCGATTTTTTCATTTTTTGACCAATTTAACATGGGAAATCACTTTTCTCCGATACACAAATGGCTCTAACTAAAAACGTTATAGTCCGTCTTTAAATTCGCTCTAAGTATCTGTTAATTATAAGATTATCTAAGTATACAGCAATTTCGAACGTGTTTCTACCATAATTAGAGCCGGAATGGCGTTATGTTTAGTGCAAATGGGAAAAACGTGCGTGTCACGAGGAATTGAGACAAATTTCGTAGGCTGTAACTCCCAAACCGCTCGACGGATTTTAAAATCGCTTAGCACATATCTGTTTAGTCATGAAATATTAATGCACACCTTTTTTCAGACCAATCCGACAATTTAAACGGGAAAAATTTGAAAAAGTGCAAGGTTCAGTGCATTTTCTGACCCGAGTTGACAAATTTGAGATGCTATAACTCCCGAAATAAACGATGGATTTTAAAATCGCTTGTCACATCTCTTTAGTAATTCAAAAATGTGATATACACGAATTTTCAGACTAATTCGAGATTTGGTTCGGGTAAAATCCGGGAAAGAGTGCGATTTTTTCATTTTTTGACCAATTTAACATGGGAAATCAATTTTCTCCGATACACAAATGGCTCTAACTAAAAACGTTATAGTCCCTCTTTAAAATCGCTCGAGGTATCTGTTAGGTATAAGATTATCTAAGTATACAGCAATTTAGAACTTGTTTCTACCATAATTAGAGGCTGAATGGCGTTAGGATTAGTGTAAATGTTAAAAACGTGCATATCGCGAGGAATTGAGACAATTTTAGAAGGCTGTAACTCCCAAACCACTCGATGGATTTTAAAATCGCTTGGCACATATCTGTTTAGTCATGAAATATTAATGCACACCATTTTTCAGACCAATACGACAATTTAAACGGCAAAAATTTGAAAAAGTGCAAAGTTCAGTGCATTTTCTGACCCGAGTTGGCAAGTTTGAGATGCTATAACTCCCGAACTAAACTATGGATTTTAAAATCGCTTGGCACATCTCTTTAGTAACTCAAATATGTGATATACACGAATTTTCAGACTAATTGGAGATTTGGTTTGGGAAAAATCCGGGAAAGAGTGCGATTTTTTCATTTTTTGAACCATTTAACATGGGAAATCACTTTTCTCCGATACACAAATTGCTCTCACTACAAACGTTATAGTCCGTCTTTAAATTCGCTCTAGGTATCTGTTAATTATAAGATTATCTAAGTATACAGCAATTTAGAACGTGTTTCTACCATAATTAGAGACGGAATGGCGTTAGGTTTTGTGAAAATTTGAAATACGTGCGTGCCACGAGGAATTGAGACAATTATCGTAGGCTGTAACTCCCAAACCGCTCGATAGATTTTAAAATCGCTTGGCACATATCTGTTTAGTCATGAAATATTACTGCACACCATTTTTCAGACCAATCCGACAATTTAAACGGCAAAAATTTGAAAAAGTGCAAAGTTCAGTGCATTTTCTGACCCGAGTTGGCAAGTTTGAAATGCTATAACTCCCGAACTAAACTATGGATTTAAAAATCGCTTGGCACATCTCTTTAGTAACTCAAAAATGTGATATACACGAATTTTCAGACTAATTCGAGATTTGGTTCGGGAAAAATCCGGGAATGAGTGCGATTTTTTCATTTTTTGACCCATTTAACATGCGAAATCACTTTTCTCCGATACACAAATGGCTCTAACTAAAAACGTTATAGTCCGTCTTTCAAATCGTTCTAGGTATCTGTTTATTATAAGATTATCTAAGTATACAGCAATTTAGAACGTGTTTCTACCATAATTAGAGCCGGAATGGCGTTAGGTTTATTGAAAATGTGAAAAACGTGCGTGTCACGAGGAATTGAGACAACTTTCGTAGTCTAACTCACAAACCGCTCGATGGATTTTAAAATCGCTTGGCACATATCTGTTTAGTCATAAAATATTAATGCATACCTTTTTTCAGACCAATCCGACAATTTAAACGGGAAAAATTTGAAAAAGTGCAAAGTTCAGTGCATTTTCTGACCCGAGTCTGCAAATTTGAGATGCTATAACTCCCGAACTAAACGATGGATTTTAAAATCGCTTGTCACATCTCTTTAGTAACTGTAAAATGTGATATACACGATTTTTCAGACTAATTCGAGATTTGGTTCGGGTAAAATCCGGGAAAGAGTGCGATTTTTTCATTTTTTGACCAATTTAACATGGGAAATCACTTTTCTCCCATACACAAATGGCTCTAACTAAAAACGTTATAGTCCCTCTTTAAAATCGCTCGAGGTATCTGTTAGGTATAAGATTATCTAAGTATACAGCAATTTAGAACTTGTTTCTACCATAATTAGAGGCGGAATGGCGTTAGGATTAGTGTAAATGTTAAAAACGTGCATATCGCGAGGAATTGAGACAATTTTAGTAGGCTGTAACTCCCAAACCGCTCGATGGATTTTAAAATCGCTTGGCACATATCTGTTTAGTCATGAAATATTAATGCACACCTTTTTTCAGACCAATCCGACAATTTAAACGGGAAAAATTTGAAAAAGTGCAAGGTTCAGTGAATTTTCTGACCCGAGTTGGCAAATTTGAGATGCTATAACTCCCGAAATAAACGATGGATTTTAAAATCGCTTGTCACATCTCTTTAGTAACTCAAAAATGTGATATATACGAATTTTCAGACTAATTCGAGATTTGGTTCGGGTAAAATCCGGCAAAAGAGTGCGATTTTTTCATTTTTTGACCAATTTAACATGGGAAATAACTTTTCTCCGATACACAAATGGCTCTAACTAAAAATGTTATAGTCCGTCTTTCAAATCGTTCTAGGTATCTGTTTATTATAAGATTATCTAAGTATACAGCAATTTAGAACGTGTTTCTACCATAATTAGAGCCGGAATGGCGTTAGGTTTATTGAAAATGTGAAAAACGTGCGTGTCACGAGGAATTGAGACAACTTTCGTAGTCTAACTCCCAAACCGCTCGATGGATTTTAAAATCGCTTGGCACATATCTGTTTAGTCATGAAATATTAATGCATACCTTTTTTCAGACCAATCCGACAATTTAAACGGGAAAAATTTGAAAAAGTGCAAAGTTCAGTGCATTTTCTGACCCGAGTTGGCAAATTTGAGATGCTATAACTCCCGAAATAAACGATGGATTTTAAAATCGCTTGTCAAATCTCTTTAGTAACTCAAAAATGTGATATACACGAATTTTCAGACTAATTCGAGATTTGGTTCGGGTAAAATCCGGGGAAGAGTGCGATTTTTTCATTTTTTGACCAATTTAACATGGGAAATCACTTTTCTCCGATACACAAATGGCTCTAACTAAAAACGTTATAGTCCCTATTTAAAATCGCTCGACGTATCTGTTAGTTATAAGATTATCTAAGTATACAGCAATTTAGAACGTGTTTCTACCATAATTAGAGCCGGAATGGCGTTAGGTTTATTGAAAATATGAAAAACGTGCGTGTCACGAGGAATTGAGACAAATTTCGTAGGCTGTAACTCCCAAACCGCTCGATGGATTTTAAAATCGCTTGGCACATATCTGTTTAGTCATGAAATATTAATGCACACCATTTTTCAGACCAATACGACAATTTAAACGGCAAAAATTTGAAAAAGTGCAAAGTTCAGTGCATTTTCTGACTCGAGTTGGCAAGTTTGAGATGCTATAACTCCCGAACTAAACTATGGATTTTAAAATCGCTTGGCACATCTCTTTAGTGACTCAAAAATGTGATATACACGAATTTACAGACTAATTCGAGATTTGGTTCGGGTAAAATCCGGGAAAGAGTGCGATTTTTTCATTTTTTGACCAATTTAACATGGGAAATCACTTTTCTCCGATACACAAATGGCTCTAACTACAAACGTTATAGTCCCTCTTTAAAATCGCTCGAGGTATGTGTTAGGTATAAGATTATCTAAGTATACATTAATTTAGAACTTTTTTCTACCATAATTAGAGGCGGAATGGCGTTAGGATTAGTGTAAATGTTAAAAACGTGCATATCGCGAGGAATTGAGACAATTTTAGAAGGCTGTAACTCCCAAACCACTCGATGGATTTTAAAATCGCTTGTCAAATCTCTTTAGTAACTCAAAAATGTGATATACACGAATTTTCAGACTAATTCGAGATTTGGTTCGGGTAAAATCCGGGGAAGAGTGCGATTTTTTCATTTTTTGACCAATTTAACATGGGAAATCACTTTTCTCCGATACACAAATGGCTCTAACTAAAAATGTTATAGTCCGTCTTTCAAATCGTTCTAGGTATCTGTTTATTATAAGATTATCTAAGTATACAGCAATTTAGAACGTGTTTCTACCATAATTAGAGCCGGAATGGCGTTAGGTTTATTGAAAATGTGAAAAACGTGCGTGTCACGAGGAATTGAGACAACTTTCGTAGTCTAACTCCCAAACCGCTCGATGGATTTTAAAATCGCTTGGCACATATCTGTTTAGTCATGAAATATTAATGCATACCTTTTTTCAGACCAATCCGACAATTTAAACGGGAAAAATTTGAAAAAGTGCAAAGTTCAGTGCATTTTCTGACCCGAGTTGGCAAATTTGAGATGCTATAACTCCCGAAATAAACGATGGATTTTAAAATCGCTTGTCAAATCTCTTTAGTAACTCAAAAATGTGATATACACGAATTTTCAGACTAATTCGAGATTTGGTTCGGGTAAAATCCGGGGAAGAGTGCGATTTTTTCATTTTTTGACCAATTTAACATGGGAAATCACTTTTCTCCGATACACAAATGGCTCTAACTAAAAACGTTATAGTCCCTATTTAAAATCGCTCGACGTATCTGTTAGTTATAAGATTATCTAAGTATACAGCAATTTAGAACGTGTTTCTACCATAATTAGAGCCGGAATGGCGTTAGGTTTATTGAAAATATGAAAAACGTGCGTGTCACGAGGAATTGAGACAAATTTCGTAGGCTGTAACTCCCAAACCGCTCGATGGATTTTAAAATCGCTTGGCACATATCTGTTTAGTCATGAAATATTAATGCACACCATTTTTCAGACCAATACGACAATTTAAACGGCAAAAATTTGAAAAAGTGCAAAGTTCAGTGCATTTTCTGACTCGAGTTGGCAAGTTTGAGATGCTATAACTCCCGAACTAAACTATGGATTTTAAAATCGCTTGGCACATCTCTTTAGTGACTCAAAAATGTGATATACACGAATTTACAGACTAATTCGAGATTTGGTTCGGGTAAAATCCGGGAAAGAGTGCGATTTTTTCATTTTTTGACCAATTTAACATGGGAAATCACTTTTCTCCGATACACAAATGGCTCTAACTACAAACGTTATAGTCCCTCTTTAAAATCGCTCGAGGTATGTGTTAGGTATAAGATTATCTAAGTATACATTAATTTAGAACTTTTTTCTACCATAATTAGAGGCGGAATGGCGTTAGGATTAGTGTAAATGTTAAAA